>JAMFQS010000017.1:0-84978 GCA_025503055.1 Sordariomycetes sp. B11D1
AGAAGAGGGAGGGGGGGGGGGGGGGGGCTCTGTTTTGGGGTTCTGTGAGGGGAGTGAAGGGTGGAAGGGAAGGAAGGAGTTGATGTTGGTTGATGCGAGGCACTTTCATTACGAGTTACGAGGGGATGAGAGGCGAAGGGAGTCTTGGGCAGTTTTTGCATTCCGTTCCTTCTTTTTTTCTTTCTTTTTTTTCGAGTTGGTTCAGTTTCAACATGCTTTGCTCGAAGCAAGGCTTTCCCTTTCCTTCTCATCTTGCCTTTTGCATCTTGATATCCGGTTTTTAATCCCATGTTTACCTCGTACATCTCCTTTATCATCTTGATGTGGCTCCCCTCTCCCTTGTATCAAGAGCTTTTAGAGGGGTGGGGGGGAAAGAAGGGACGAAAGGGGAGGGAGGGTTCGTGTGCTTTGAATGTTTGTACGATGTTCGTCTAGTTGGGGTCCGAGACCTCGAGCTTAGCTTCAAGAGTCCGTTTTTCTTGATGAGATGCGCATACCCGGCTTGGCCAATCGACGTTTGGTGCCGGTCCAGCGACAGGGTAAATCCGCCATGAGCAAGCCATGCTCACCCACGCCCATGCTCACGGCCACGAGGTTCACATCCACCACACCCTTTCCATGCATTGCAGTCAAGGCACAGTCACTTCACATTCCTTCACATTCAAGCCATACTTCATATAAGAATGTCGATGAGAAAGCGGGGGGGGGGGGGGGGGGAGGAAATCAAAAACTTTTATCCTACCAACGCCAAAAGCCAAAAACGCTATCCTCAAAGCCAAGCAAGAAGGATAACGGTGAAAACAAGCCACCCCATCCGATAAACAGCTCTGGAAACAAAAATCCGGATAAAACCGAGACAACCACGATGCAGAGATGAGGTAGCGACCGTCGTGCGTCTCCATCCACCTTTTTTTCTTTTTTCCCTTTTCCCTTTTCCTTTTTCCGTATCCGCCTTTTTATAATGCTCGCTTTCCTTCCTCGCTTTTCTTCCCCTCCCGCTTTGCGTACGCTGTACGCTGTGCCAACAATCAACCTCTGCAACTTGCCCCCTCCCCTCTAACAATTCCACAGGAAGAATTCGTGTTGGATTCTTCCGAAACAAGAGATGAGTAAAATCAGGAGTGAAGAGAGGTTCCGAATACTAATGGATAAAAAAGGATAAAGTGATATGGAGGTGAAGGGATGTTAAGAAAGACGTGGATATTCGGCTCTAGTCGCCGTCAAACAGAAAGACAAAAGACTCTGCAGTAGTGCAGATGAAAGAGCAAGCACTGAACAAGGGTAGGGTGACTCCAACGGGCGCCACAGAATCGTCGAGTCAGTCTATAGGGGTATTTGCGCATCTCAAAACCCGGAAACGAAACTTCGCTCTAAGTTTCAAGACACAACTCGAACGGAACGTTGCCCACTCCCCCTCCGCAGCAACGCCACAAACTAAACATTACGCTCGGCGCACCAGTGCACCGGTCTAGGGAATTTTCTCTCTCTGCCGAGAGAGCAAAAGTGCAAGTCGGGCTAGGCCCCCACCCAGCGGGAACCTTGCCTTGCGGCAAGTCTCGCGGGCATAAGGCGCCAAGATAGCCCCGAACTCGCTAACCCTTATCGCGGTGGCGCCGGGGATGGAGACTGCATCGCGGCCGCGTACTCGGGGAGCTGCTGCTGGAGGTGTGCGGCGATGATCTGCGACGAGAGCTCGGGATTGCAGTAGAAGGAGTGGTTCTTGTGCTGCACGCATTCACAGTTAGCAACCTGCTTCGATGAAGGGTATGAATGGGGTAAGACACCCGGATACATACGTATTTGAGGCCGTTGAGGTTCTTGTACCGCTTCTTGCACACTTCGCACGAGTACGGCTTCTCCTTCTCCATGCCCATCGTGCCGGGGTACGGCACGCAAGTATCGGGGTCGACGATGGAGAATGTGCCGTCCTCGTTCTCGTGCAGCTGCTGATTCGAGTGGCCGTGCGTCTTGTGGTACCTAGTCACTCGTATTAGCCGGCAACTCCCTCCACCACCCCCCACCCCCCTTCACCCCAATTAGAGATGAAAGGCACCTAAGGAACACCCACTTTAGACCGTTCTGGTTCTTGTACGCCTTCTCGCACCCGATGACCGGGCATCGGAACGGCTTCGGCTCCTCCTGCTGCAGGAGCAGCGGCCCGAACCTCTCAATCAGCTCCTTGTTCGACAGCGGCTGGTTCTGATCCATGACTAGCTGCGCCAGCTGCTGCTGCAGCGCCTTCTGGTGGTTCGTCGCCGCACCGTTGGGGCTGAAGAGGTGCTTCCCGGGGTCGTTGATGCAGAAGTTGGAGTCGCCACCGGGCGTGGCGGTCCCAGGGACGTTGAGACCTCCATTGAAGTCCGAGCCGTTGAGGTTCATGTTGCCGCCCATAGGCATCCCAGGGAGATCGTCCTCGACGTCGCCCGAGTGCGCCGTCGCGGGGGAGTTGAAGGACGACTGGTTGCGCGCCGGAGGGCCCTGCTGCGTCGAGAGCGTGGGTGTATTGACCGACGACACGGTCGGGTTGTGCTGGAAGCCGAAGCTCGCGGCGGCGGGCGTGGTAGGCTGCGAGGTGCGCAGGCCCTGCGTGAGCCCCGCGTTGATGTTGAGCTGCGGCCGGCCGGCCTGGCCAAAGAGCTGGCGCGTCTGCTGCATGGAGCGCTGGCCGTCGTCCATCTCGAGCGGGCCCATGGCGTCGTCCATCTCCATGTCGCCAACGGCGTCCATCTCGTCGCTCATCATGTGGGAGCTCTGGGCGTTGTTCTGATTTGAGAGGCCCTGCTGCGGCAGCTGGAGCCCGGCGCCCGACATGGTGGTCTGGAGGTTGCTGATCGACGGTCGACCCTGCTGAGACATGGAGCCCGTGGCGCTCATATGTGGCGCCGCCGAGCCCTGACCGAAGCTGTTGGATATTCCCCCCGACAGCCCGGCCATCTGCGCGTACTGGAGGACGGTGGGCGTCTTGGATGAGGGGTGGTTCGGCTCCTGGGCGTGGGCCTCTTCATAGTGCTGTAGCAAGTCGTGCAAGTTTGGTAGCGTCCTGTTGCAGCACGTGAAGTCACGCATGAAGTTGGCCTCGAGTTTCGGCAGGTAGGACGAGGACTGGAACGAGGGTGACTGCTGGTAGCCGAACGGGGAGGTGCCGGCCATGAGGATGCTGTAGAAAGGGTGCGATTAGCGCCGTTGAGACAGTCTCGGCAGGCGCGGCCGGCAAGACACGGGGTCAACCGGAAAGCGCGAGAGTGCAGCAGAGCACGCAAACAGACAAGATGAAAGCGGGAAAAAAAAAAGACGTACTCATCTCTGACAAAACTCCCAACTGACATGCCGCCCCAACTCCTCCCCATCAAGCTCCCAGCCAGGCTCTCCCTACGCTGCCGGTGGGCCTGCTCGCGGTTGGGGTTGTTCATGGAGATGGGCTTCGCGCCCGCGCTCACAAAGGAGTCTTTGCGGGCGCGGCCGGCGGCCGAATCCACGAAAGGTCCTGTCGTCATGTCGACCATAAGGTGAGGGGTTCCGTTAGTCGTGGGCCCGGCGGAGACGGGTTCCTAGTGTCGCGGTCGAGAGTCGTGCCGTGACGGCTGTTCGGGGATAAGAAAAAAAAGGTAAGCTTCAACGAGATCGTCGCGAGGGAGCGGGCGTCGGGATTTGCGACGTCGTGTCAAGTCGGCGCAGGTTGTCCGACGTCGCGAGGCGTGGGGACTCGAAGGGTCGAACCCAGTAGGTAACGGAGACGGGCGGCAGACGGGGGTGGTGGGCGCTGTGAAACCGTGCAGGCGTCCGTCCAGTCTGGTGAACGTCGGCGTTTGCTCCCGCGGGGGTGGAGGGGGGTTCGTACGCTGGGTTCGCGGGCGTTCAGGGTAATAATGGGGTTTGTCGGACTGGAAAGGATGACGATGCACGATTGGGAGGTGAGGGGCGTTTGCGACTTCAGGTGGGAAATAATTAATGTTAGGGGCGATTAGTTATTATCAGGCGACTTAAAGGTGCAGCGGGAAAGATGACTGAACGTTTGGGACCGGACTAGTTTGGTTGTACCGGGCAGGTTACTTTTGGCGCGTGGGAGACTGGGAGCGAGTGTCTGCAGACTACAGGCGGATGGGGTGGAGGCGGACCGGGGGGTGGGAGGGAGGGCGCTGTTGATGTACCCTTGTGGGTGCTACGGGCTAAATACGGCGGGGGGTTCCACGGCCGGCCGGGGCTTCTGGGTCCTGCGGCGCAGCCATCCGCCCAGCGCGATGGGTCACCCTCTCCTCGGCACCACCGCGTTGAAGCCGTGGAACCCGCTCGTGCAAGTGCGCTACTGTGTTAGTGCATGCCCTGTGTTTTATGACTTGTGGGTACTGTGATTTGCCCCGGCCACGCCTGCGACGGCTCAGCGGGTGGCGCTCGGGAGAGCCAGTCTCGGGGATGGCAGCCTGGAGCAGACTTCTGGCCTTTGGGGCGGCGCTCCTTCTACTCCTTGGCTGGCTTGTAGGAATCTTACCATGAAATGACACACATGTACAAGCCCGGGCACGAGTCCAGGGAGCAGTTAATACAAGCATTAGGCGACCGGAACGGAACCCAAGCCGTACAGTGTTACCGGCAGTTTGGTAACGGTAGGCACACAGGGCACATCGCCACTCCGGAGCACATCCCCCGCCCCTGCAAGGCAGCAGTCTTATGTGGTGCCTCGGAAGGGACCACTGCGACCTCGAACCATCTCAACGGGACGCACCGCGCCTCGGCTCCCCGCGCCAACGACGAGCGACCGCGAGGGTGACGTGCCAACGAGAATAGCTCGCGATTGTTGATGTCCGTACGAAGTAAAGAGTGGGTAATGTGGGCTCGGTGCCATCCCCTGACCGAGGAGTAGCGCGAGGCGGACGGATGCCGCTACTGCTAGGCTCCAGGGGGCGTCCCCAGGCTCGCTCGAAACGCCGCGGAGGGCATCACGCCCGAGGGAAGGGGGCTCGTGTGGCGAACGGACGCTCTCGCGCGGACTGACGGGATATATCCCTGACTGAGTGTGAAGCCGTGAACAGATCCTGGGGAGGTTGGGCCTCAAGGCGGATTCGGGGCTTCCGCGCCAGGGATCCTGGGCTCGGGCGAGCTAGAGCCGAGTAGCGATGCCTCGAGGCGGATGTGGCGCTGACAGCATGAGGCTTCACAGACGAGAGGAGCATCCAACGAATATCCACGAGGTGCTTTACAAGTACAGGCACACCGGCGCATATGAGCTGAGCCGTCCACGCCGACGGCATCGGTAGTTGGCTATTCGGACAGCAGTCTCAAGCTGCGACGAACGGCTTCAACAGACATTGCGGCCTTCACTACTTGTACTGTGAGACGTTCTTGCGACTTCAAGGCCAATGGCGGGCTGCCGCGGCACTTGATACGGTTGCCGACATGAGCTCCGCAGGGCAAGCATCCAGTCACGACGCAGGAACGCGTCAACGCTACGGCCCACGAGCCTAAGTGCTCCGCCCGCTGTTAGTGGCAATAGTGGTGTTGCCGTATTAGATGAAACTGAACGTTCGCTGGTACCAGTGTCGTGCGGATACTTGTGTGCCACCCGACCCGGTACTTGGAGTCTTGAAAAGCGGACCCACAACTTCCCCCTACCCCCTGCTGGATCCCTTCGTTCATGATGAAGTCGTGCAGGTACAGGCATACCCCGGAAGTTTTGGTCCGATCGCCTCAATGTTGGACCGCTCCGGCGCCGACACCTCGCGAGGACCCGTGGAATAAGACCATGAGAGACATCCGTGGACCGGCATTCAAAGCTCGACACCTTGCATCGTTGTTCCCGTTCCGCGTATTTCAACAACATTCAACAGATGCACGAGTGCGGGTCTCTCGCCGAGACGGTGGGAGACGGCCAGTGGGCGGATTTGGCGTCCGGCAACTGGATGACGAGCGTCTTCACCAGAGGTGCCACCCCGAGCCGCATTCCTCTCCGGATCTCCCAGAATGGTAGCGCCCCCCCCCCCCCCCTTGCCCCTTGTTTCGGGCTCCGTTGCGGAGTGGGAAAAGGCACGCTAAGGGAAGGAGCGGGGGGGCATGATATTGCGAGTTACAAGCTAATGACAGCAGATACACTGTCCGGTGACGAACGGGGTGGGGGCGCCTAGACACCTTCTAGAAGCCCGCACGCGCTAGACGCTAGGAACCTCCCTCCTGCAGCACCACCAGCCGCCAAGACGCAACGCAACTCGGTAGAACAAGCAGGCCGCCCGGAAACGATGCTTGCAGATCGAAGAGGGGAACAGAACGCCCGATGACTTCCACATGCGTCAGCAACCCACGAAGCAATGAGCTTGAGACTTCCCAGATTGTTCCCTGGGAGGCTGGCGGATCGCCAGCGCTTGCCCGATTGGGCGTAACTCGTAAACCTTGAGGCCACGAACGGCTTCGCTCGGACATAGTTCGGAGGACGTGTCCTCCCTAGCGAGGAACGGAAGGGGAGGCCCGTCGCCGACAAGCTTCGGCCGGAGCCAGAAGCTACTACATTGTATACCGGGCATTAATTAGCCCTTTTCCGCTTACTGGCGGATAATCGCCCGTCCGACTACGGCTCTGGAAGGTGATCAAACGTGAAACCGCAGTTTAAGACCCCACCCCACTCTCTTTTGTCAGAGGCAGAGTGCCGAGCCCTCCCCCGCGAGACCCTGAATCATCCCGCGCGGAATGGAACTTCATGCTTGCCCTCCCCCGGCCCTCCGGGCCCCGATGCCATCTCCCACACCTTTCTCACCGCTTTTATACCATCTTCCATCTTCTAGGAAACTCCCACAAAGAGACCCCTTTCCCGTACAGAGCTATGAATTACGTAATATATGCGCCGACACCCCCAAAAGACGGTGCCATCTCCAGGAACAGGGTTTCACAACCCCGAAGATCCAGATAATGCACCTCGTACGACGCAGGGCCCATCACCACGTTCGGTATTCAGATCGCCGAAACAACCCGCCAATTCGGGCGACGGGGCCCGCGCCTGTGGGTGTCTGACGTCTCGCCGGGCGAATGGGCGGGGGCGGCCGTTCCTCTTGGCGCATTTTCCCGCTCGGGGGTCCATCCCTGCTGGGTTGGTGGTTGGGTTTCTGGCGAGGCTTTGAAATCTGTGCGTTTTGGGAACTAAAATAGCGGGCGGGACTAGGGAGTGGTTTCTTCGGCATTTGCTCTGCTAACGGGTTGGGGTGTGAGAGTATAGGAAATTCGGGGTGTCCTCTGATGAAGGTACGGGTCCATGGAGCTGGAGGGAGAGCTAGGCGGCTCCCTCGGTGTGCAGATCCCCTCTACGCCGGACCAAGGCCCCGTCCTGGTCCCAAGATCCGCTAATCCCAGCCCCCCTGGCCATCTCACTAACCTCAGATCTAACAGATGCGACATCGAACCCGTCGCTCACGGCCAAGCGGGCCCACGATGCCATTGCCCGCTCCCGAGATCCCTCGGCTCAAAGAACCCCCGTCGCCCGCCAAGCCGCGCCGGTACTGGCGGAAGGCCTCAACTCCGCGACGGGGCACGCGAGCAAATGACGGCTCACATGGGCTAAGCCCTGTGCGTGCTAGCCCTACCCACTTGAACGACGTAAAGGATCGGGTCCAGTCTCGTAACCTCGTGATGCGCATGTGCTTTTGTCCGTATGAGGTAGCGGGCTTGCCGTGGACCTTGGGTTCCTTCGGCTTTGACGAGGTAGGGCCGGGGGCTTAGTCTGCCATATACTTCTCCGTCTATGAGTACGAGTACGAGATGCGAGGTTCGAGATTAAAGGCGCGCACGATACGGGCTCGTGGCCCGATTTCAAAAATATGGTGACCTCGCGTGCTTTGCTGATTCTCATAGTCAAATATCCGGCCGTCGGGCCTCCAGGAGATGACGAGGTAGGATCCGGTGGATACCTTGTCTTGGCTTCGTCGTCGATACAACCCTTCACTTTAACGAGCCGGAATTCCACAGATACAGGACGGACTGCTTGTACAAAATGATGTGTGTGGCTGGATATGGGCTGGGGTGGCTGAGCGTTGCTGGGTGCGAGTGCATGTGGCTGTGCTATATGTGGCTGGTGCTTCGGGGCCGGCTAACTCATCATCTGCCCCACGTTCGGCGCCGGGTAGTGCATAGCCGCCGGCGCCTTCTTCGGCGACTTTGGGGGTTCAGCCCGGCGACTTCCTGTTGCTCGGCCGGCCTTGCCCGTGGTTGACTCGTGGTGAAATCCGATGACAGCACACGCGGTCAGCACAATTGAGTGAGTCTCTGTCGCTTTCCATGGCTTTCTACTCTGGAAGCCATCAAGCTCGCCCACCGACGTATCCACGGTGCCGATGGAGCATCAGCGTACATCTCCCACCAGATAGCAGCAGCTTTCAGCCGAGTCCCTTGAACTACGGGACACCGGAGCCGGTATCACAAGGCGACGCCGAAACCAGGGGCATGTAGGGTAGAACCGTGAGTTCGTGGAGTGTGGATCCGGAGATCGCCGCCGGAAGGCCCCCGTCTGGGGATTCTCGAAGGTTTCCGGGCTCTCGAGTCAGACCCGATACTTGTTGCCACTTAACCCCGACCAAGCCTCCTCGCTCCTGAGATGGGTGGACTAGCGCTGGTTGCCCTGTGTAACTCAAACCTCGTGGAAACTCTCCGAGAGACATTGTGAGTTTAAACTGTTAAGGAGCACCGCTACGGCTTGTAAGCGGGTGCAGGTCTCTCGCAACTTGAACACGCTCAGGATGGAAACCGGAGACACAAGGGCGCGTCCAACGCGAGGAAGCATTCCCACCGCCTGTCCCCGCCATTCTCCTCACCCCGTGTGCCCATATTCCATACAACGTCGGCTACATATGAGTTGACGTCGTCGGGTTACACGATGGAAGCAGCCGAACTAGGCCATCGGGTCCATGATAACCCGGGCACGACGTTCTTAACACCTTCTAGATCAGACCTCGAGTTCCGCTTGTCCGCCCACAGCGGCGGGACGTACGAGGTACATGTACGCCCGGGCTGTCCATGGTCCGTCGTTTCGTATGAACGCGAGCCCTGGGTTCAACTATGTCGACTCACTGCTCCTTGTCAGAGTAGAGCAAAAGAATGCCCGTAGTTAACGCACTATCCACGCTCGGTGATGACGTCGACGATATAAAATCCCATATGCGAGGCTCTGCCGAATATTCATGGTACCTAAAGTGCTAGCCTAGCTGGGCTCACCTTTCGGGTTTAGTCTCCACCACCGACTGTGACTCTGGCCCAAAGACATGCAAGGGCTCATGTGACACCCAGAGTCTGGACCCAAGTAGACCCAAGTCACATCGTTTTCCGCGCAAGGCCAGGCGGGCGACTGGTGTAAGTACATCTAAACGTCATTGTTAGCGACGCCGTGATAAGTTCCCTCTAGAACCCGCCGGCGCAGCATTGCCCCTGGGTGGAAGCCATCGACGTCGCATTGATGCCCGGTTGTCATCCCCACGGGGGGCGACAATTAACGAATACAAGAGGTACCCAGCACACCACTGACGACGCAATGATTTGGAATGTCTAACACCAAAAAAAAAATCTCCGGAACCAGCACGCGCCGCATCAGACCACAAAGGCGGACGCGCCCGTCCCGGGTCCCCCCGAATGGCCTCACGCTCCGGGGTGCTACTTTGCCAATAGCCCCGCCAAGTCCCCCGTATGCGGAGGGCGGGTCCGAGGAGAAACGGGTCCCGGAACCCCCCGTGCGTGGGTGGCTGCCCATTAATAATGCATTCCACCGCCCATTATTGGTCAAGATGACGTCGAGCTGACCCCGGATATATCTCGGGCTTGACGTTGTGTGTTGTTTCCTGTTTGTGTGTCAGGGCGGATAGGACCGGGTACAAGTTACAGCTCAGAGTAATTGATTGAAATACCCTGCTCTCGCGTCTCCGTCCCTGCGCATACCTGCCCTCATTACCAGTCCACACTAGCGACGATAACGATAACGATAGCTCCCGGCACCCCATAAGCTCCGCCGGGTTCCTCTGTTCCGGAACTTACGATATCAATTTGCGCGGCGTCCCCAATCGGCGGCACGGCTCCGCTTCCCCCCCCCCCCCCCCGCGCAATCGACGAAAACTTTTAACATCCGGCCGGCCACCTTCATAAACGCCGGATCCTCCCGAAGCGAAGCGAATTATCCCCCAATTCAGATACCCGAATCAACCCCACACCGCAGCCCAAGATGAAGGTCCTCACCAAGGAGCAAGAAGACCGCCACTACGCCGAGGTGCTCAAGGGCGGCGCGGTAGGCGGCATCATAGGCCTGGGCATCGGCTGGGCGGGCGTCGCCTTCGGCGCGCGCCGCTACGCCATGATCCGCAACCTCACCCTCCCCTTCAAGAGCTTCCTCGTCTCCTCCGCCGCGACCTTTGGCCTCATCATCCAGGCTGACCGCGCCTCGATGGCGTACCAGCGCGCCACGAACCCCATGTACGGGTACCGCGACGAGGCAAGCAAGATCCGCGAGCACCTGCGCGCCAACCAGACCACCTACGACAAGGCCATGGCCTGGGGCCGCGAGAACCGCTACTCCATCGTCTTCGGGTCGTGGATCGCCTCCATGGGCGCCGCGTGGGCCCTCGTCAACCGCAGCAAGTACATGACCTCCGCGCAGAAGCTCGTCCAGGCCCGTGTGTACGCCCAGGGCCTCACCGTCGCGGTCCTCATGATCACGGCCATCTTCGAGATGCACGATGCCAAGCACGGGAGCGGCAGGTGGCAGACTGTGCTTGTGCCTGACCCGAACGACCCCGAGCACAAGTTGATGGAGAAGAAGGTTCACAAGGAGGAGTACGAGGGGCAGGATCTCTGGAAGGGTAAGCTCCCCCACCCCCAAAACCTCTATGCGCGTACAAAGTTTGGCAGCTTGCTAATATTCGTGCTGTAGACATGGTTGCTGCCGAGGAGAACAGGATCAAGGAGCGCAAGAAGCAGATCGACGCCGAGAACCAAAAGGCGGCCGAGAGCCAGAAGGCGGACGCTTAGAACGAGTCCGCCCCCGCGCGGCGCCCCTGAAGCAACCCGGCCCACCAGCCTCCCTCACGCGCTGCTACGGGGAAACCAGCTCGTACGGCAGCAAAAGCGTCACGCGTTATAGATGTGGGAGGGGAAGTTGTCTCTCGGATCTCGCGTTCCGAAAGAATCAAGTTTGAGCATAGTTTTGGCGTCTTTCTGGGAGGGGAGTTCAAAGGAATGAATCGGATTAGACAACGATGTGTCTATTCTTTCTTTTTTCTTTCATAGATGTTACTTGTACTGTAGGTAAATACCACGCTGAAAAGGTCTCTACTCAAGATTCTCGTTCCTGTTCCGCTACCTTGTTGTTGCTCCCACCCGCATTAGATATATTGATAAGAACGGATTGATGTGAGAAGGGCCTATTGGTATAGAACAATTGCAACCGGTCGCTATCGCTATATGCGCCTTGACACGTCGCCATCATCAACGTCGATATCCAAGCACTATCCCCTTGCGTTTCTCCTTCTATCGACCGCTCTTGAGTACTCGTTCACTCACACCCAGCATCAATACCCACCCCTCACACGACGATGCTAAAGTGGCTGATCTGCGAGTAGTACGCATGGACACCCAGGTCCAGCATCCACACGTCCCCAAACACTTCTCCACCATCAAAGCCCCCGATGACAAACAGCCGGCTATCATACAGAACTGTCCCGTGGTATCCCCTCCCGCTGGGCGGCAGTCCGTAGATGTCCTTCTTATCCCACGTCATAGTAACCAAGTTCAGCAACAGCACCTCGTTCGAGTACTCATTCCCATCATGACCGCCTATAACAAAGAGGTACGACCCCACAATAGTAGCCGTGTGCGAGAGCCGCCGGTATGTGACCGGTATGTTGGCGCACTTCCACCCCGGCGCCTCAACGTCGTAAACCCACACATCGTTGAAGCACTCTCCGCCGTCGGACCCCCCAAAGATGATGAGGTTGCTACTAACCATGTTGCCCGTGTGGTAGCCCCTCGCCTTGGGGCGGACCTCCGACACAGACTTCTCGGGCCCGGATATGAGCCTCCATGACATCTTGCTCATGTCGCTGACGTCGAGGCGCCAGATGTCGTTCAGCGCCCGCGCGCCGTCACCACCACCAAAGACGTAGATCCCGTTCTTATAAAGACACGCCGTGTGCGCTCGGCGCTGCGAGGGCACGCGGTCGCCGACGATGCGGGGTTTCGTCCACCTGAAGTTGACCGTGTCGAGGACGTACACGTCGTTGTAGTACGCGGGCCCGTCGCCGCCGCCGAAGATGACGAGCTTCTTGCCCACGGCCGTGCAGGTCATGGCGCGGAGGGGCAGCGGTATGTCGCCCACGACGTGGGGCTTCGACCAGTGGAACGAGTCGCCGTCGAAGACGTACAGATCCCGGAAGCACGTCCTAGAGTCGCACCCGCCGAAGACGTAGATGTTGGAGCCGATGAGTGTGGCAGTGTGGGCGCGTAGTGCTGGGTGCGGGGCGCCCGAGATGGGCGCCCTGGACCAGTACATCCCCGACGCGGGCGCAGGGGGCACATCGGGGGCCGTCTTGGGGTCTTGTAGCGGCGGAAAAGGTATATAGTTGTCGCGGGTATATCTCGAGCTCGCCGTCACTGGCCGCGAGTTTGGCCGTGGTGCAGGGACCGAGCCCTTTCCCGCGATAGCAGACGTCGCGCGCAGCACGGACGGCCGTTTGGTTTCCTTCTGGGCGGGCTTGCCATCCTCCGCGCTATCGACAGCATTGTTGCCCGCTTGCGACGCGGTAGGTTTTGGAGTCACCGACGACGGGGCGGGAGTCCTTCGACCTAGGGAGGACGAGGGATAAACGGTGTTGGACTGGGATCGCTGTCGGATGGATAGCTCAGAAGGCTTCCTGCGCTGGTCGCTGCTCTTGGAGGCGAGGTGGCCGGGCGTGTGGCTCCGCGGCGCGGGGGGAGGAGCGTCAGAGGCGTCGGAGTCGTCCGAGGTCTCGGACTCCAGCGCGGTCATGGCGGGGGTCGTGGTGGGCATGATCTTTTGGGAGCGGACGACTCGCGACTTTTGTGGCGACTGTGAGGTCGAGTCCCCGGAGGACACGGCCGACTCACCCATAGTGATGTTAGGTGCTGACCATTGCCGGGGGCATTGGCGCGACAGCAAGAGCAAAGGGGTGGAGCAAAGAGGGGATTTATAGGGGCGAGGCAAACAGCATGTCGCCAGATACTCGTGTCAAGTGTCTGTCGGTCCCGGCAGGTGCTCTGGGTGTGGCACTGGGAGGTGATGGTATTAAGGGAGGACGAGGCCGAGGACGAGGATGAGGCGAGGGACAGAGTCGGTGCTCGTGTCGCTCCTGCTTTGGGTGCCATTTGTCTACGTAACGCCGCAAAGGCCCCGCGACAGCGTGTCTGGTGCTGGTGCGGGGCGCACGGGACACGCCATTGGGCGTTTGCAGTGTCACTCACGGAGGGAGATGCAAGCTGTCCGGGTTTATGTGCTGCCACAATACCCTTATCTGAAAGAGCTCGAGCGATACCTTGGTGATATGCGGCGCAAGAACCCGCATCACCTGTCAGGGCATCGAGGGCGTCGCGAACTAGATGAGCCCAGGTACTCGCAGTGTCGCGGAGCTAGTAGGCCGCCACTAAGTACCCCGTTATAATCCTAAAGCCGCACTCGGCGTAAGTTCCGAGAACCGCCTCAAAACTTTCAGTATCCGACTAGAGACGACTTTGCAGTGCCCGCCGCAGGGATTCCAGACTTCACGACGAGCTTGCCGTGTCAAGCGAAGATATTCTGTTGCATTGGCAAAGACTCATCACGGGCAACCGAATCATTTCATACACGCACGCTAGCCCATCGCTCCTACCCTCGCTTTCCAAGGTCCCGCCACCGGCCAAAACCTGCTGCTTGTCTCACCAGTCGCTCCTTCCCAAAGCTTCAACAATACAGTTTTAGCGCGACTACAGGTCATATTCACTTCACCTACAGCCGTAGTTCCCTCCGCGCCTTACTCGCACCTCCTTTTTGAGCCCGCTCGCCATATCCTCGCAGACAAGGCCTGCTCTTAGACGACACAATGGCAGACGAGATCTCATCTGGTCTTGGTGGAACGAAGAACCCTCACCTTGACAGCACAACCGCTACGTCCGATCCCACCGTCGACGGTGCACCCACTTCAGACGAGCGGCCTTCGAAGCGCCTTAAGACGGCTGCTCACGAGGCTCACTCCGAGTCAAATGGGGCGCCTGATAGCTCGGCCGTGGCTGAGAACGCGACGACTGTGAATGCGCCTGCTGCGGAGACGCAGACCTCGGCGAATGGCGCCACTGCTACTCAGATAGAGTCTGCTAATGGAAGCGGTGAGGGCTCTTCTTCGACCAAGGCTACGAGTGGTGGTGAGCCCGCCGCTGACACTCGGCGGCCGGGCATCGCCCCTATCAAGCCTGAGTATGTACCCCCCCGGCTCCTTCTACCCTTGCGCTCGCTAATAAGTGGATGCGCCTGTATAGATTTTTGATCAAAAAGCCGGAGAAACCCTCTGACGAGGCTCCAGCTGCTGAAGAGGCTGCCAAGGACGACGCCCAGGACGAGGGTCTTAAGGACAACAGCCAGAACGCCCAGGCCGGCTCAAATGATCCTCGTGACAAGAAGGGCAAGCCCAAGAAGGAGCGTGGTCAGAATGTCGGTCGTACATACGGCCGATTCGAGGACTCTGTTCCACTCTGCAAGACTCGAGCCTTCACACCGGAGTTCTCCCCAGAGGAGTGCCAGTTTGGGGACAAGTGCAAGACTGTCCACAACCTTCGGGAGTATTTGGCGAGTCGTCCTACGACTGAGAAGCCTGAGACCGATGAATGCCGCCTCTACGATATCTTTGGCCAGTGCCCATCGGGCTGGAAGTGTCGTTTCGTTAAGCACCACATGACGACCTACAAGCACGAGGATGGCAGGGAGGAGCTCGTTCTCACCAGGAAGAGGTCCACTCTCGAGGGCGACGCAACCCCTTCTGGCCACGAGCCAATCCTGATTCCTTACGAGCCGGTGTCGTCAAGTACGAAGAACACAGTCTCGAAACCTCAAAAGATTGACCTCTCTCGCCGTCGTGTTGACTTCTCCGAGGCCGACAAGTATTCCAAGTGGCTCGACCACGAGGCCAAGGTCTTCAACTCTTTCCACAACCGCCAGCGGAACCAGGCGCCCCTCGAGATGGCTGATCTCCGCGCCAGCTTTGTGGAGCCGCCCTTTGAGCCGTCCGAGAAAAGGGCGCTGTACTTTGGCCCCGAGACGCCCATGCTCGCGCCGCTGACGACGCAAGGGAACCTTCCTTATCGACGTCTCTGCATCGACTTAGGCGCTGAGCTCACGTACTCTGAGATGGCCATGACGACCCCTCTCCTGCAGGGAAGCAATGCCGACTGGACCCTCATGAAGGCCCACGATAGCGAGCTCACCCCTCCGACCGTGAACCCCACGTCGGTTGTCGAGGGCTACGACAACTCGAAGGATCTTAAGTTTGGCGCGCAAATCTCCGGCCACTCCCATTGGAACGTGTCGAAAGGTGCTAGCATCTTGAGCCGCTACTGTCCCCACTTGCGTGTGATCGACCTCAACTGCGGGTGCCCCATCGACATGGTCTACAAGGCCGGTGCCGGCGCCGGAATCCTCGAGTCCCACGCAAAGCTGGAGCGAATGGTGCGTGGAATGAATGCAGTCTCCGGCGAGATTCCCATCAGCGTCAAGATCAGAACCGGAATCCGATCTGATCGCCCCGTCGCGACGACCATTATCGGCAAGCTCGCCTTTGGTTCGCGCGAGCACCGCGAGCGCCTCGGTGCCCCGGGCTGCGCTGCTATCACACTTCACGGCCGCAGCCGTGAGCAGCGATACACCAAGAAGGCCAACTGGGACTACATCGCCGAGTGCGCGGACCTCGTAAAACAGTACAACGAGCATCGGGACGAAATCACCGACACGGCCGCCGAGCCTGACCCGCGCACGCTCCCGCGCGCCCGCAACGGCAAGATGTACTTCATCGGCAACGGCGATTGTTACTCGCATGTTGACTACTACAACCACATCGAAAAGGCGCACGTCGACTCGGTGATGCTGGGCCGCGGCGCCCTCATCAAGCCCTGGATCTTCGAGGAGATCAAGGCGGGCCAGTATATCGACAAGTCGAGCTCCGAGCGCATGGAGTATATCAAGAAGTACGTCGACTACGGCCTCGAGGCTTGGGGTTCCGATGACATTGGCGTCGGGTACACGCGGCGGTTCCTCCTCGAGTGGCTCAGCTTCGCGCACCGGTACGTGCCTATTGGCTTGCTGAGCCACCTGCCGCCTGATATGAACGACCGGCCGCAGGCGTACGTTGGGCGCGACGACTTTGAGACGAAGCTTGCGAGTAAGAATTACAAGGACTGGATCTCGATCTCGTGAGTTATCTGTCGCTTTTTCACCCCCTTCTGTGTTTTGTGCCTTGTTTCTAATGGTTGTAGCGAGCATTTCCTCGGCAAGGCCTCCCCCGGCTTCAAGTTCGAGCCGAAGCACAAGTCCAACGCCTACGAGGCTGAGGGCTAAGCAGGGACTATGAGCGCCCTATCGGATACTGGTTATACGATCCCACAGGAGGTTACAGGGGAACCTCGTATATACGAGTCGAGATGGGAAATCGGACACAAAGGGGAGATGCAAAAAAGTGGGGTTATGCCCCCGGCGACAGGTAGTCCAAATGGAGTGTGCATGCTTGAAAAGCGCCAGATTCCCATTAGCCCGCGGATGTTTCTTCTCCTACCGACGCAGCTGTCTTTCCGTTCGTGTAGGGTAATCTTACAACTTTGACTACAATTGAAAATAACTCCGACTCCGACTCCGGTTCCCGAACCCTCATACGCCCCTTTCACCCCCTTCCTTCCAATGTACGCAACATGTACTCCGCTCCATGCACCTTGCGTCCCCTTTTTACAAATGGGTATCATATATGCCTCCACGCCGGTCCAGAACTACAGTGTTGTGTCTCCAAGGGCGGGGTGGACTATACGCTCTGGGGCTGGACGTTTGCGGGCTGAAGATACGCCGTTAGTCTCGTCACTAACCAAGTTCCTCAGGGGGAGGATGTGATAGGGAGAGAGTAGGGTAAGAGGGTCGAGACGTACAGGACTGTTGAGCATATTCTGCCTCTTGTTGCGGCTCTTCTTGATGTGGCTCTTGAGCGCGCTCGAGTCGAGCGGCTTCAGCAGCTCGAAGCTGCAGAGAAGCTCCGCCGAAACAGACATGACGGCGCCCCAGTTGTCGAATTCACCACAGTACTGCTCTCCGTTAGTCGCCGTCCTAGTAACACCTCACGAGGTGGGTGCCATCTCCCAGAATGGGAGGCGGGGGGGGGGGGGGGGGTTGTTGACTTACATTTGGTGCGCTAAACACCGTAACCAGCACCCGGTCATTGAAAAACTCGTAACCATCCTCCACAACCATGTGTGCCCGGCAGATAAGATCAAAGTCATGGTCCGCCAAGAACTGCATGATGACTCTCTTCCCAAAGCAGTAGCTCACGCCCCGTTCGTTGGCTTCCCAGTCCTGGTCCATCTCCGCGGGGTCGGACCACAGCAGGTCGTTGAGCAGTCCGTACTCCGGCACGTCAGTGGGGCGCGCGATATTCCTAATGTCATCCATGTGCGAGAGCGCGGGTGACAGGCCGCCGTGCACGCAGAAGATCTTGCCCGCGACGACGGCGGCGATGGGCAGCGTGTTGAAGCAGTCAACAAACGTCTTCCAGATCTTGACGTTGCACCGGCGCTTGCACTCATCATAGAAACCATACACGCGTGTCACGTTTGCGCACTCATGGTTGCCGCGCAGCAGGAAGAAGTTCTCGGGGTATTTGAGCTTGTAGCAGAGGAGCAGGAGGATCGTCTCGAGCGACTGCTTGCCGCGGTCGACGTAGTCGCCCAGGAACAGGTAGTTGGACGACGGGGGGAAGCCGCACATCTCGAAGAGGCGGATCAGGTCCGTGTACTGGCCGTGGACGTCACCGACGATTTTCACTGGCGCGTCCAGCTCGAGGAGGGCGGGCTGGGACAGGAAGCACTCGCGGGCCCGCTGGCAGATGGCGACGATCTCGGCGTTCTTCAGGCAGACGCTCTTGGTAACCTTTCCAGTGTACCCGGCGTCGAGAAGGCGCTTGATGAAGTCGTCCAGGTCAATGTCCTTGATGTCACTCATGGACACGGTGTTGTTGGAGGTGTCGTCCGACTTGTCCGCGCCCTCCTTGACGGGGTTGACCGTCGAGTCGCGCTTGACCAGGATGGGCTTCCCCGGCTGATTGAGCGAGGAATGCAGACCGGCCTTTGCAGCGGTCAGGGGCTGGTCGGAGACGTGATCGACCTCGCCACTGACCTGGGCGTCGGTCACGTCCTGGTGCCCCTGGTTGATGGATGCTCCAACGATGGGAGAGCTAGGGATGTCCTCCACAGGGAACTCCGGTGCCGTGGCGGATTCATCAGCCAAGGGCGAGGAGACGGATTCGCTCCGACTCATCCGAGACGTGGCAGACCGCGCACTCTTGCCGGACCTGACAGACGATGTATCGCCCTTGTCGTTATCTCCATTCGACATGATGGAATTTCTCGGGCTGTCAGTCCGCGACCCGGGAATTCGCGACCGCAGAGAATTCTTGAACGACCGCGTGGATTCTTTCGTATCAGACCTGATCATAGGCGGGCCGGTCTGCGAAGGGTCGCTCGCCCCGTTGCCCTTAGAGCCATTTCCTCCATCCTTGGAGTTGGTATTTCCCATCGCGCAGACGCGTGGTTGTGGTCAGTATGCGGCGTCGAGGTGTTCGCCTAATGCCCGCTTGGAAGTGTGTAGAAGGAAGGGCAGGCTCGGTTCGCTCGTCCCACGCAGTTGTGCCCAGCGAGGTCGCTCCGAGTCGAATCGAATGCCGTCCTTCTGGATTGGCGAGGTGGAGGTGGGGGGGTTGGGGACCCTGCTGCGTGTTGGGTTGGATAGTATATGACCTATGACGCAATCCTATTTAGGGGGGCCGAAGCCGATGTGGCAGGGCGCAAAACGCAAAGAGGCGTGGCTTGTCCGTCTTGGTGAGCGGAGGGAGCCAGCGGCTCTCTTCTCCAAGAGCAGTCTCGGTCCTGTTAGCGAGAGGAGGCAGATAGACCGTCAATCGACGGACTGACTCTACAGCAGCCCTTCTCGATGGATGATATGGACGAAGCGGAATGGCCGAGAACACGAGATGATAATGTGCCGAGGATGGATCAGGTTGATTTTCGAGACAGGATGCGGGAAAGCAGCCGCCTTCGTGTGGGGTTTAGTCGGGTCGACTGGCGTCGGCGGCGACTTATCGGCGCTGACCTTGGAGGAGGGTGGCGAGAGTCGCGGCGTCGGTCGGCGAAGCCCGTGGCTTATCGGAAGGGTCGGGGCAGGGTTCTTAAGCGTCGCACATCTGCATCAGCTCCCGGCGTTGTCATTCTCGTGTCAATATTGCGGCTTACCGGGAGTTCTGGCAGTATTAGAAGCGATTTGGATCGGTCGGGCGCGATGACGAGAAAGGTCGAACGCGGGAGAGGCGGGCAGAGCGAGGGGCGACGGGACGGTTCCTGAGGCGACGGCGATGCGGTTGCTGGAATTGGCTGTTTAGCGGGGTATCATGGGTAGCAATGCGCGGAGAAGGGGGCGACGGTGAGGTCTGGCTGGTGTCCGGGGTTGGTTCCTCGAAAAGGGAGCTGGGTGGAAAAGAGGGAGAAAAGGCGGGGGAGGATCGAGGACGTCACGGAGCAGACGGATCCGTCTTTCAGAAGCCAGCGTGCTGGAAGGAGGAGCTGGGATGCTGGTCGGAGGGGACAAGGGTGGGATAGTGGGATGGGTCGCTGGGCGCGAGCAAGGCTAGTGTGGGGAGCGCCGGGCCGCTAAGGCGACGGGCCCCGGTCATGCATCCATCAGGTAGAAGAAGTCTTTGTATGGGGTACTTGTGTCCTCACCGCCTCGACTTCCCATCCTAGATCTTTTGCCGGCGGATGAGGTTGGGCTCAGTACCAACTACCTAAATTCGGGAAGCGGGTACATCGGGTATCGCGGAGGCTGGTGGAGGTTGGGCCGCACACAGCAGGAAGTAGCCATTATCGATACCGAGCTTGCAAACTGGGGTCCACGCCAAACTAGGGCGACTGACAAGCTCTGGTCATGCGAACATCCTCTTGACCGTCCCTGACCTGCGGAGGTGGAACCAGCGCACACCGGTGGTGAGCATCCAACGCAAGCCAAGATGCGCCGCATGCGAGCCTGCAACGCTCAGTGGCTTGTCCCCCAGGTCCAGTTCCTGCCCTTGTCGCACTCTGAACCTGTTCCGTCGAGGCATGTCTCTTGAGAGTTTCGCCTGCGTCTCAAAAAAGTACACCTGCCTCGGCCAAGAGAACCAACGAGAGGTCCGATAATGGCCTTGCCCCTCCATGTCGTATCACATCGCAATGTTCAGGCGAAACTAAGACCCGCCGAGGTCTCGTGCCGGTTAATATCTATCATTCCATAAAAGCATACGAAGCATTGAACGACGGCTCCCTAGTTTACAAGGGACATCGCTAGGTTTACTTGTGAGAACGATAATACAATATACGCAGATCCCCCCCCCCCCTTTTTTTTAGCGGAGACCTAGGGACAGTAAAAATTTTGCCAGGTTACCTCTCCGGGCGTGACTACTGAAGAAGTTACGATGCCGAGTTTTCGTTTCGGTTGCAGTTTTGGGCCTCAAAAAAAAAAAAAAAACACGCCCTGATCCTCTGCCCCACAAACCCAAACGCACACCGGCGCGATACCAAACAAGCGGCGCTTCTCAGACCACCGCATGATATTCTGCGTTTCTTCCGACTTCTACGGCTACGTATATCCTCTCCAATCTATAGACTATGTAAAGTCTAGCTTGCTGGCTACTCACTACCAGACCACCTCTACCTCACATCCATCCTCGGCACAAAGATCAGATACTCACACTCCCCAACCCCATGCCCTCCAGCCGCTTGGCGTACAAACCCTGGCACAAGCCCCAGCCTCGAGTCCACCTCATTTACAGCCCTGGAGCTCATTAGCGGCAGTTCGCCGTCCCCGCTGACCGCTATACACCACAGGCCATACTCGCGGGACTATGGGTGGATCGGAGCGGCAGGACTACCAGAGAATGGCTAGACACTACGACGTCTTCTTCGTAGACGATAATCATCATCCTCTCACGCTGCAAGAGAATCTTCACGTGTACCATGTTTCCGTTTCTCGAGATCCTCAGGTCCGATAATGCGATGTGCCTGGCTCCCGTTACGTTCGTATCGCTTAGGCCCTTTGTGGTGGCTCCTGTAATTGTGTCACCGAAGCCGTACCCGTAAGCAAGCCCGGGGCCGCCGAACTAAGGACGTTCACACAGCTATGCCTACCTGCTTAAGTGCGGAATGCCTTGGTGACGTCGATGGTGCGTCTTGACTTACAAGGGTTTGTGCAGACGACTGCGTTAGGTGACATGTCGGGATTGTTCCTCAAGGACACGACGATGGAAGTTGACTCCATGTGGCCTAAGGGGCTTCTTTCAGCGGGTAACAGCTCTGGGTACACTAGCCTGTGGGCGTGGGAGATAAGGTGCCTGCTGTCGTCAAGGAGAACCCCGCTTTCAAGTACCTGAGACAGTACAGGATGGCAGAGCACATGATAGCCCCCAGGAAATTCAGGGAGCAAACGGCTCGGAATTCGTGCCGCGAACGTCGACCATGACGCGGACCCCTGGGCGGATATCGGGGTGCCTATCGAGCGTGCGCTCCATAGCAGTCAGCCGCAGTTCGCCTCTTTACCTCTCTTCCATCCTCCTGAGCGGATCGCATACTGTGGGGTATGACATTCTATTCATGACCTCCGCGTTAAGGAGGACCGTCTCCGGCTGGTACTCTACTAAACCGCATACAAGGACTATGCTATTCTTGCTCACAAGGGGCCGTCTTTCGTAAATACTGGTTGGCGGCTGATACTATGTCGATGGCTTGCCTCGAGCAGCTAATGTGCAAGCCGACCGTGGCCGAGCTGCGTATGAACAGTCATACCACGGTACATCCGTTTAATGTTTTACCTTGGGTACAATTTAGAAAAGCCCCTGAGATTCGCCGGAGCAAGCAGGGTACGGCATTAGTTCCGCCATATCAAGTCCAACCGCGGGTTCCATATTAGACTCTATATTGCGCCCATGCAGATCTTAGTACTCCCAACCCGCTTGAAAAGATAGTTTACAAATTCATGAATTCGTCTGGGCTCGCAAGTTCATCGCCAGACTATATGACTCGATTCTTGAGTGGTTGGCAGAGTCGAACCCCAAGCCCTTGTGGGAGCTGCCAATGTACACCTTAGCTTCTGCCGTGGAAAGTGCACCTGATGATGCAGTTGGACGACGAGGAAAGAGATGAGGGGAGTGAAATCTTCCAAGCCCCATCGGTACCGCAGCCTCTCCTATCCGCGTCTCATGTTCTAGAACAGCTCGGTAAGATCCATATGACCCTTCCCGCCATGTGCCTTCCCTTCTGATTAGTGAAGGCCTGGAAGCTGTAGCCAAGTCTCAGGCGTAATGGCTTTGAAACTCATCTGGATACAAACCATTGAGGGCCGATATATCTTACCCATGCGACGACGAAACTCATTTTCAACTCCATACTGCCTGGTCTGGACGTTTAGTCGTTGGCCACTGAATGCAAGTAGGTCGCAAGGCCCCATGCGGAGAAGTATATGGCGGATTGGAAGGACAGTACGAAGCGGCTCTTTGGTACCCAACTTGTAGCCTTTATCTCCAATTATGGAGTAGTAGTCGAGGTGAAGATCAAGGTGGAGATAGTGTTAGGGTTAGGGTCAGCAGGGAATGGAGAGTGGATTCGGTTTATCTTTATTCCACTAAGCTGCAAGCCAAAATCTTTAGGAATATTTTCGCCGGTTCTACTATCGGAGTGCTACAGGTAATGGTCTATAGTATTTGTCGGGGTCGCAGGTGGTACGTCTCGAGGTGATGGCAACCGACGGGTGTGAAATTGCTTCTGGCTCTAGTTCACGCTTTATCTAGACATCGTTAGTTGACACATAACCTAGCATTCCTTCTTGAGCTTGCCTATTTAAGTGTTGCTGCGCGACGTTCAGCTCCTTTGCGGCACCCCCTTGCCCCGATGACCCTAGAGGCCTATAGGAAGGATGTGCATGTACGGGAGTAACGCGTGGGTTCGAAGTTCTACGGAATAGTGTCCCAATATTCACGTCTAAAGTATCACGGACTGCATAAATCAAGACTTACATGTCACATTATTAAACACACCCTCTCCATTTGACTTATACTCTTACAACACATTCCGGAACGTATACGAGGGCTGATATATGCTAAGTCTTGACTCAGTCCCTTCGTCCATCGCACAACCACCAGGGACTTCGTGTGGTCGATACCAACTTCCCCTCATTCAAACCTAGCTGTCTGATTTTTAATTTCTCAATCTGCTCAAAGGTACCCAAAGCCATTTCAACGGTTGTGTAGCTATGGGGTTCAACAGGCGCAGACTGCGAACTACAACACGGTGCAATAAGTACTGTCTTCCCAGGGCCAAATGTCTTGGTCAATTTGAACCATACGAGTATCAACCTGAGCATTAGTTCACTTAGCCCTGGTGCTACAAGATCTCCCTGATGAGGGACCTCACTGGAAGAATTCCATGCTTTGCTTTGCTTTGACCTAGCATGTACGGGGAGTAGCCGAGCTAGCAAAGGCTTTCATGAAAGCTAAAGCACGACCTTGCCGGAACTGGTACTTTAGCCCTGGGCCTTTGGGTTTACGGACGGACGGACTACGTCCAAGGCAAGTCATAGTATTACCCTATTCCGGTAAACCCCACTTTTTGACATATAAGTTACCCACGCACGTATTGTGCAGACATGTGGCTTGAGAGTCTACTCTAAAGCATTCCAGTGCGAGTCCTTGATAGGGTTCGTGGATATAGGATAGTGACGTTGTCATTGCTACGCCTGCTAGTGTTAGTATCTTTTCTACTTACCAAGCCACGCCTTCTAGTGACCGAGGTGGTTGAGGGTGTGGCACTCACACCATCGCTATGAGCACGGATGGCAGCAGTTTACAGTGGTAAAAGTATGATGGACTAACTGACGGGACAGGCTCTATGTACAAATGTGTCATGCGAAATCGCCGTCGTTCATGCGATGACCCTAGACACTGTTTCGAGCACCGCGGGTTCAGTTGTTATTCCGATAGGCGCTTTCTGGGTGTCTTGATGGGAGAAACGGCTCATAGTAGGCATCAATCTGTTAACCTTCCGTATGGCTCGGGCCTTGAATCAAGGTACCGGTAAGATCCGAGCGGGCGTCCACAACTGTAAGCGATAAGCTACTATAACTTCTTGTCGCTAGCAAACACAGTGAGGTGCCATGTCCAAGGCAACGGCCAGGTCGAGAGCCTAACGCCGATGGCTGGTAGATACGTCATACCCCAACCACGCATGTAGCGATAGGGCAGGGAGCAAAGGGATGCGGATTTCTTTACGTTTACCTCAAAAAAGGTACGCTACGTGTGCCCTCGCTCTAGGAACCACAAGGTCGTTGTGGAGCCGACGTTGGAAGGACCCATGAGCGAAATCTGGGAATGAAACCGGGACCGCGTCCGGCGGCTTACGCACCTAGGCCCGAAATTCGAGGTCCAAAGGTGTCGCACCACCGTTCCGCTTGTACGGTAGGGCCAACCGCCTGGGGAGATCCAAAAGCTTCATTCAGCTGGGAACCAAGATGATTACAAAAATTGTGCCGAGTAAGCGATACAATGACCAGATTCGTGGCGTCGGAGATAACCGGCCACAAGGCAAGATCAACATCGTGTGGCTCAGCAAGCGTCGCGTTCCACTCCCCCGTCAGCAGCTCGAACTAACGCTACGGCGCACTGTGGCTGCGTCCAGAAGCCAAGTTCTCAAGGGCCCGTGTTTCGGGTGGCGGTGTCCCCGACGATCATGCCGTGCTAAAATTAGCAATTCCCCTGGGCCTGAAAGTCACGTGCCTAAAGCGGGTCATCTTGCCCGAGATGGGTTGAGGGTGGGACCTGGAAGGCTGTGGGGCGCGCACGGCAAGTCCTCGCATGGCTGCATGGGCGACGGAAGATCAGGATAAGCCTCTCGATGACGACAGGTCTGGCCCCTCCCCCAAGGCTTGGCGACGTGCGTGAGGAGTTTGGGGTCTTTGCATGTCCGCTCTTCTGGCGCGGCGGCTGCTGAAACGGGAGGCATCGTCTCTTTGCGAAGGGAAGGGGCAAAAAAGAAGAGAAAGGAAAACTCGAGAATCTCGCGATGGTTACCAACGAAGTGAGAAGAGGTCGCCTCTCCCGAAAAGTGCTCGTACGAGGTATCCAAAGTAGCGCCCATCAGGTTTTCCCTTTCCTTCATTACGAGGTCCCGGAGATCTTACGCGGCATTGATCGGCGCAGGCTATCCCGGCCGATTACGTCGCCGGTGTTTTGGAAAATGTGGAGCATCATCTTTTGCCACGGACTTCCGCAGATCTTCCTTTTGCTCGTCCCATCACTCCCCTTTATCTCCCCGGGGAGGCGTCAGTTGTCACCGGAAGCTAAGAAATCTGCGGAGTACGACCAAGCCACTGGTGCGTTGGGCGGAAAGCTTGGCTTTGGCGCTGTGCAGACCGGGGGGACTCCGGAGTCGGGCGCTGGGCGTTGTGTGGGTGGGCGACATGGTTCGTGTGGCCCACCTCGTGAGTTTGTTGGCGGCCCCCTTGGATGGCTCGATTCTGCGACACGAGGGGGCGGATTGGCTTGTTCTTTATCTCCTTGAAGCCTAGGGCTGCGTGTCATTCAAACAGTTCGTGGGTAACTTCGGGTTGACGTATGTATAATCGCGGGTCAGCCTGATGCAGGATCCAAGTAGAAACCCTGTTGCTTGAGGAACAGGAAGGCATCGGATGGATCCCTGTCTCGAACCAAACAGGACATATGTTGCGCCTGGGGGCTGAGCATCGGGCAGAAGCCCACGTCAGCCCCAGCCCCCCTCCCCCCGCGCCATGCCCGCCCCTCTGGTGGGCGGAGGCTTCGCTGACGAATGGGGTAGCCTGTACAAGCGATCTGCGCCTTCCTTCCACGCTAAACTCCGTACCAGCCACCTGCCTCGACCCGATGTGCATGACCGTTGTTCCGCCTAAACGACCAGTCTCAGCTCGCTCGGGTAGAAAAAGGTGGTGCTGGTCCTGCCAACTCCAACTGGTCCCCCGAAAGCTTAATATCCATCCGTCCCGTCCGTCTCTCCTGCCTCGTACGCCTTCCTACCTTACTTCCCCGCTACGAACTCGACAACCTGACCGTCATCCACGCGGGTCTACGTCTCTCAAATACCGGAATAGTCCACGCCTGCGAATCCGAATTCTGGACTCCAGAGTCAAACCCTCCACCGACTCGAAACATCTTCCCCCAGCCTCCCGATAACCCACCGCGATCATGGGCAAAGTCGGGCGCATGGTCTGCGTGGCGGTGCCATTTATCCTCACCGTTCTCAGCATAATCTTCCTCCTGGTAGCCGCGCTGTCGGGTGTCACCAACAAGTCGCTGTTCATGTTCGAGATCGACCTCAGCGAGCTCTCTATCGACAAGAATGATATCAACTCCCTAATCAACAGCCGGGCCCTCGCCGACCGGGACATCTTCGACGACGTCGGCGACGCCCTCGGCGGCGGCGGTGACGGCGGTGACGTCGAGGCGGCGGCCGACGCCGTGACGGGCTCCAACGGCATCACGCCCGAGGACCTGGGCCTCAACGAGATCTACAAGGTGTCTGTCTGGGGCTACTGCTCCGAGAAGTCTGACGGCGACGACGAGAAGTGCACCAAGCCCAAGATGGACTGGGCCAAGGACGAGCTCGACACGGCCTTCATCGAGGACATCAGCAAGGCTCTTGGCTCCGACTTCAAGATCCCCGACGAGATCACGACGGCGCTCGACACGTTCAAGACGGTCTCGCGGTGGACGCAGATCGTCTTCATCATCGCCCTCGCGGCGCTGGCGGCGCAGATCATTGTCGGCGTCTTCTCGGTGTGCACGCGCATCGCGTCCTGCCTCTGCTTCATCATCGCCGGCGTCTCGACGGTCGCCGCCATCGCCGCCGCGTCACTCTCCACCGCTACGGCGACCGTCATCGTCGCCGCGATCGAGGGCTCCAACTTCCACGGCGCAAAGGGCTCCGTCAACACCAGCTTCCTGGCGCTGGTGTGGGTGGCGGTAGCGTGCGCCATCGGCGCGGCCGGCTCGTGGCTCGTCACCATCTGCTGCTGCGCGCCTGACAAGTCGTCGCGCAAGCCCCGCAAGAACCGTGCTGGTGATAACGAGAAGGGCTTCACGTCGTCGGCGTACCAGCCGCTTCAGGACCCCCAGGACAACGCGTACGGGCACGGCGCCAACAGCGACTACTACAACTCGGCGTACAACCAGCCGTATCCCAACAACGGGCGGTCGGACATGGCCTACGAGCCCTATTCGCACAGGGCCTAAGGGTCTAACGTGCGGGACTTTTCATCAAGGAATAAAAGTGCTTGGATGAGGGGGTAATAGAAGGGAGCAATGGGCTCCCCAGGGTTGCCCGTATGTTTCGTTTTTGTGTGTTAACAGCATTCGTTGGCGTTGAGGATAGGAGGAACTGGGTTATTCACGGGTTTCCCAATCTGTTTTTTTTATGACGGAATGACGTTTGAATTTATTCTAGCCGTCAAGGCCAAAGGCAGGATGTGTTGGGAAGTCGTTCATGTGTTTTTTTATATTTTTTTTTGTGTTTTTTAGTCTTTTCCAGGAACAACTTTGGGTGTAGATGATACCCAAACACGGTGGTAACTTTTGAAATGGAACCACGAATTCTGTAACTTTTTGGTCCCTCACGATCGTGTAAACTGAGTTGTGATATGGTGCTTTTATCCCATTTGTTTTTCTGTCCCACTCGCTAGAGGTAGGGTGGGAGGGAACCTCGTAATCTGGGGGCGAGGTGACGCTTGCGAGTCGCGTTAACAAAATCTGCGATACGTGACGAAATTTTAGCAACTTTTGCGACCAGGGCACAAGTCTTGCTCGCCGGATACACAGAGTCTGCGTACGAGGCGCAGGTCACACCCCCTGACGGACACGAGGGTTCTAGGGCCGAGGGAGGCGTTCTTTTTGTATTTCCGAGCGTTGGGCGCTTGCTTCGAGACTGCGGTTCGTGGTCAGCGAGGTCGGTTGTAGGGGGGAGAATACGGTGGGCTAGCCGGTTGGTCACTCTAGCATGGCTCCTCCCGCGGTAAGTCCCATCCGAGCACCCAGTACATCCTCCCAAGGTGCGATTTTAGGCAGGGGGGCACGTGCTAAGCAGTGTAGATGCGCCGGGCGGTACACGTCCCCGTCACGGCGCTCGCCTTCCTCCCGGCCCAGGGCGGGGTCGAAGCGGGGGGGCACATGCTCGCAGGCGAAGACACGCAACTCAAGGTCTACTGCGTGCAAAGCGGCAGGCTGTGCCTCGAGGCCCGCGTCTTCCGCGAGCAGCCCATCCACGGGCTGCGAGTTTCCGAGGGGTCCCTCCTCATCTGGGGCTCCCGGTCCGTCGCACTCTGCCCCCTCTCCTCTCTGGCCTCTGCCATCGAGAGTCCTGGCGGAGAGGTACCGTTAGAACGGGGGGCGGCGAGGGACTGGATCTACGATGGGGTCCTGGCGCCGGGCGGGGCGTCTGGCGTTCTCGTTACGGCACACAACGAGGTCGTGGAGACGAGGTGGGAGAGCGGGAGAGGCATATCCTTCGGCCGCGTCCTCTCGCCGTCGAGGCCCATGCTATACGCGGCCCGCGTGAGGTGGCTTTCCGACGGGCGGGTCCTCGTGGCCGGGGGCACCGTTTTTGGCGAGATCCTCGTCTGGACGTGCAGCGCCGGCACTGGAGACGCGGAGTGCAAGGTCCTGCACGTGCTTACCGGCCACGAGGGGTCCATCTTTGGGGTAGACATCGCAGACGAGGAGATTGAGCTTGCGGGAGGGAAGCTTAGGCTTTTGGCGAGTTGTAGCGATGATAGGACAATCAGGATATGGGACATTAGCGACGCGGTGGACGGGGACGGCGTGGCGGGCGGGCTGCTTCACGAGGCGAGGGAGACGGGGTTCGGGTCAACGGGGCCGGGGAGGGAGGGCGAGGGGCGTGCGACGCCGCTGGCCATGGCGATGGGCCATGTGTCGAGGATATGGCACGTCAAGTTTGCGCCTCTTCCTGGTGCCGTCCCGTCGTTGGTACCGGTATACTCCTTTGGCGAAGACTCGACGGCGCAGCTGTGGGACTTTGACCTTGGCGAGTCGCTGCGACAAGTGGCGGAAGGAGAGGCGAGCTCTGATGTTCCTGCTGCCCTTGCTCACCGGGCGACGTTCTCGATCCACGACGGGAAGCACATCTGGGCCTCGTCCATGTCTTCTCAAGGAGGTAGCGCCCGCGTAGCCACCGGCGGCGCAGACGGCAAGGTATCCCTCATAGAAGATCCTGGGGCCCTAGGCGGCGACGCCTCCATCATCTCTCACGAGACGCTCCCGTTACTGGAGTCGCTGGACGACGGAGGCAAAGGCAAAGGCAGGGTCAGGAACCGCCATGACGTCCTCCAGCGGTACGCCTTCGTCGACGAGAATACGTTCTTGACCACGACCAAGCTTGGGAAGCTCCTGGTTGGGTCTTTTGGAAGAGAGATTGAGTGGTCGGAGGTGAAGGTTAATGAGGAGTACAGGGAGGATATTAAGGCTTCCTTCGTCGTCGCGAGTCTCGGTGATGGCGGGGCCCTGATTGGGACAACGACAGGGTCGGTGTACCTCTATGCTGACGAACGGCTCTCCCGTCTTGGGCCCGTCCCGGGCAAGGTCCTCAACCTCATCCCCCTCGTAACAGAGGGGGAGTCGGTGACGTT
Source organism: Sordariomycetes sp. B11D1 (assembly GCA_025503055.1). Lineage (NCBI taxonomy): Eukaryota > Fungi > Ascomycota > Sordariomycetes > Sordariomycetes sp. B11D1. The sequence continues at coordinate 29,924 of JAMFQS010000017.1, forward strand.
CTTGTATACGATGCACGGCAGCCCCGAAATCAGGATCCTCACAGCCAGCCTAGACACAAGAGAGCTCGCGTCCGATGCCCCCCTGCAAGACGTCGACGAGCGCTTCGTGCTCACCACTGCGGCGCAATTCCACGGGCACCTCTTCATCGGCTCCCGCAGCGGCTACATGGAGGTCTTCACACTCGAGAATGGCGGCTACACCCGAATAACACGGATAGCCCCCCGCTCCGACGACGCCATCACCTCCATCCACCCCCTCCCAGACCAAGACGGCCCTCCCATCTTCTTCCTCACCACCAGCCGCGACGGAAAGTACAGGATCTACGAACTCGACGCGCGGGACGGGACCGCGGTCACCACGCACCTCCGCAACGAGACCTCACCGCCCTTCGGGCCCCAGATCGAAGACGCCTGGTTCTGCCCCGGCGACAACGGTGGGCCGCCATCTCTTATCCTCTCCGGCTTCCGGAGCAAGTTCTTCATCGTCTGGAACGAGACGGCGAGGGAATACATCGCGGCAATCGACTGCGGCGGTGCGCACCGCACCTTTGCGCACACAAAGGGTTCCCGCCCGGGGTCCCTGAGGTTCGCCTTCACAAAGGCCTCGAGAGTCTACGTCCACTCGCAGGCACGCCCCGCAAGCCGCGCGCTCAAACCTGGTGCCCACGGGCGCGAAGTCCGCGCCATAGCAGGGACAGACGTGCTCGGCTCCGGCGGCTACTTCGCCACCGGCTCCGAGGACACGAGCGTCCGGATCTGGCGCCGCGTCGACGGTCCCAGCGGGGAGCCCTTCCGGTGCGTGGCGGCCGTCGACGCGCACATGACGGGCCTTCAGTGCCTGAAGTGGTGCGGCGACTTCCTCCTCAGTAGTGGCGGGAACGAGGACTTCTTTGTCTGGAGGGTCAGCGCCCTGCCGGGCGGGTTGGTGGCAGTCTTCTGCGAGGGCGTGTTGGGCGATAAGTCTCCCGACGGTGACCTGCGGATCACAGACTTTGATGTTTGCCGGGGTGGGGGCCGAGCGCTGAGGGTTACGATGGTGTTTTCGAACTCGGTGTTTAAGACGTATAGGTATGTGTCGCCAGAGGTAGTGGAGAGGAAGGGGGTGTTCGAGGTGGTTGGTAGGGGGGAGTATACCGGCGCGTGCCTAACGCAGGTACGGCACCTGGGGGATCGGGAGGGGGTACCAGACGTCCTTACTGCGTCTACGGACGGGCACATTGCGGTCTGGAGACCCGTGGACGGCATCTTTACGCTCGTCAGCGCGGCGAGGATCCACCAGAGCAGCATCAAGTCTCTCGACCTGCGGGCGCCGAGCGGGGGTGAGACGGGCTACATCGCCATCACGACCGGCGACGACAACGCGCTAGCCGCAACCTCGCTCGTTCCGGGAGATGACGGCACCCTGGTCGTTTCGGAGACGACGATGGTCCGGTCCGCGCACGCGGCTGCCATCAACGGAGTCGTCAACATCCCCGGCGGCCGGGTGGCGACGGTCAGCAATGATCAGAGGGTGAAGGTATGGAGTGTTGGAGGGGCCGGAGAGGGGCCTCCTCCGGTCAGGCTGCTTGGGGATCTGTACAGCGGCGTGGCAGACGCCGGAGCGGTCGAGTATCTTGCTCAAAGGGGCGAGCTCCTAGTCGGGGGTGTTGGGATGGAGGTTTGGGATGTAGACCTGGACACCTGAATGAAGCGCGCGTTTCGGACATGGATCAGCCAAGAGAATCACATTACGCTCACGGGTATCAGAAGAGAGGTGAGATTAGGGGTTAGGGGAGGGAGCAAAAAGGAAGCCGCTGAAACCGTAAATGGGTAAAAAAGTCTTGATCGTGGCAGGGATCGAACCTGCGATCCTGTGCGATTCTAAGCTGTAAAGCACATGCCTTTACCACTGGGCCACACGACCATGGAAATCTGGGACCCCTGTTGCATATACACAGGCTTCCCGCCCGGCAGAACCTCCGTCCCTGAAATACAACGCCCGTGTTTACGGCAGGGTCCGAACTTCTTTCTTCCCTCAAGCTAGCTTCACGACGACATCCACAACTGACGATGAACGCCGCCAGACTCGGTCTCCCCAGGCTAAAAGCCCCCACGGCTCTCGGGCCAAGGGCCAGGTAAGCCACGAACCCAATTGGCCTTGCAGGCCATTTCCCCCCCTCTCCCGAACCAAGCTCGTCTGACTTTCTTTTCCCCTTCTCGTTCGCTCCAGACAAGCTCTCCGCGCGACACCCACCCTCGTCCGCACCCTCAGCATGACACCAACCTACCACAAGCGCCCCAAGCACGCAAAGGGCGTCCCGGCCCCCACCCCCTCCTTCGACGCCAAGGACCCCTCGCCCGCCGGCAACGCCCAGGACCCCCACAACTTCGACGACGTAAAGCAGCGCTTCGGCCAGCTCTCGGAGACCTTCGCCGCCGAGCTGAAGCAGGCGCGGCAGGGGAACGGCGCGAACCCGTCCTCGCTGGCATCCCTAGCTGTGGCCACCCGCGACGGGACGTTCCCGCTCCGCGAGCTGGCGCAGGTGGTCCCGCGCTCGAACCGCTCCATCTCGCTGCTCGTCAACGACGAGTCGCACGTCAAGCCCGTCATGAGCGCGATCCAGGCCTCCGAGTCGTTCAACCAGCAGCCGCAGCGGGACCCTGAGAACGAGCTCGAGCTGGTGATGCGCGTGGAGGCCGAGAGGCCGGACGAGGTGAAGAAGCGGCTCAAGGATGTGTGCCACAACTGGCGGTACAAGGTGCGGGACGTGAGGCAGCGGAGGGAGAGGGATATCGCGCTCTGGAAGAAGAACAAGGTTGTGACGGTTGACGAGTCCAAGGATCTGCAGCAGGTCATGATGGACATGATGAAGAAGGAGCTGGCGGCGGTTGACAAGGCGGAGGCGCAGGCCGTTGCGCAGGTGGACAAGTCGAGGGGCTAAGCCATACGCGGCTCACGCTCCTGCACGGCAGTTTGGGGATGGCCGGGTTATGTACGATTATCAGAGATGAGACGCTCCCCCGTCCGCGTCGCACAAGATGTACGGCTGTACGCGATTGTAAAGCAACTCAGAATATACATGATTATACAAGGATCACAATCTACACCCCGCCCATCAGATGCCAGTATTGTACAGCTCCCCTAGGCCTTCACCTTGCCCTTCTTCGCCTTCCCCTCTGGGGCCTTCGCCGCCGGCTTAGCCTGCCTCGCCTTGGCCTTCTCAACCAGCTCCGCCAGCTTGCCCTCAAACGCCGCCACCTTGGGCCCCTCGTACGTCGCCTCCTTCGTCAGCGCGTTCCTCACCACGCCGGGGGCGTCCTTGATCTCGGGCGCCTCGACGCCCTCGTACTCGCCCAGGATGGCCCTCCTGATGATCGTCCTCTTGACCTCCTCGTCCACCTTGCCGACCTCGCCCTGCTTCTCAATGACGGCGCGCGTGCGCAGGTCCGTGAAGAAGATGGACCCCTTGTTCCGGTACTCGGAGTACATGTCCTCGGCGTGGATGACGGGGTTGGGGTCGACGTACCCGCCCGTGAGGGCCCGCATGTTGGCCATGGCCGTCGCGAGGCGGCCGAGCGGGTTCGAGTCGGTCGCGACGTCGGGCAGGAACGGGACGAGGGAGCCGAGCGTCGTGTTGGGCTCGTACCGCGACGCGACGCCCACCTCGCGCGCCATCCGGCTCTGCTTCTCCTCAAACGTCTCGACCTCGTCCTCCTTTTTCCCCTTGTTCTGCTTCCGGCTCGCAAACTCCTCGTCCTTGTTCGAGCCGTCGTCCCTCCGCCTCCTCACACCGCCCCTCCCGCCCCTGGCACCGCCGCCGCCGCCTCCCTCCCTCTTCCCCCGCATGTTCCCGCGCCCGGGGGCCCCGCCCGCCATTCCGACGCGCCCCATTCCCCTAAAGATACCCAGCCCGCCGCCGCCGCCGCGCCCCCTCCGCGGCAGGCTCTGGAGATTGACGACCTTCCCCCTCGTCATCCCGCCGCTGCTCGCCCCGCCGCGCTCCCCATTGCCGCCCCTGTTCGCGAGCCCCCCGCGGTTCCCCCCGGTGCCGCGGCCGCCGCGGTCCCCAAACCCTCCCCTCCGGAGCCCCTTGTCAAGCAGCGCGTTGACCTCCTTGGACGTCTTCTCCGCCCGCTGCTCGCTGCTGTTGGCGGGAGGCTTTGACGCGTCGTTCTCGGCCGCGAAGAACTGGCTCGTCGTGAGGGAGCGGACCGACTCCTTTGCGCGGTGGAGTTCGGACCTCGACAGCCCGTAGGCCGGGCGGAGTATCCGGCTCATCTTGTATGGTTGGTTTTCAAGGTGGGTTGTCGGAGGAATTGGTGGTCCCTGGCGTTCCGGGTTGGATGATCTGGGAGCTCGGGAGAGGTTTTCGAAATTTTGGGTCCGGTGGATTATGTAAGCACAGCCCGTCGGGCCATCGCGAACTTGCAGGGGTCGGGGGCAGAGTAGCGCCAAGATAGTCGTGCCCCTAGTACAAAGCTTCGGAACTTCCAACTCGAATTTACTACACATTATAAAGTGGGGGCACTTCCACCTCAGGTCTGCAGGGGCTTGCCCATACCACCGAGGGTGACCGTCTTGATGGTCTGGAACTCCTCAATGCCATACTTGGAGCCCTCCCTGCCAAATCCAGACTCCTTAACGCCGCCAAACGGCGAGGCCGTATCCGAGATGAGACCAGTGTTGACACCAACCATGCCCACCTCAAGCGCCTCCGCAACGCGGTAGATCCTCGCCGCGTCCGCGGAGTAAAGGTACCCAGCGAGCCCAACACTCGCCTCGTTAGCAAGCTTCACGACCTCGGCCTCGCTCTTGAACGGGAACAGGCCCGCAACGGGGCCAAAGGTCTCCTCGTTCGCGAGCGACATGTCGGCCGTCATCCCCGTCAGCACCGTCGGCTGGAAGAAGTGGCCAGCGATAAAGTCGCCCCGCTGACCGCCGACAACGCACTTGGCGCCGCGGCGCTCCGCGTCGCGAACGTGCTCCTCCGCCTTTGCGACAGCGCGCTCGTGGATGAGCGGGCCGTGGGTGACGCCCTCCTCGAAGCCCGGGCCGACGCGGAACCCACGGACCGTCTCCGCGAAGCGCTTAGCAAACTCGTCGTAGATACCCTCCTGGACGTAGATCCGGTTCGCACAGACGCACGTCTGCCCCGACGACCGGAACTTGGACGCGATAGCACCAGCAACAGCCACATCCAAATCCGCGTCATCAAACACAATAAACGGCGCGTTGCCGCCAAGCTCCATTGACAGCTTCTTCAACGTCCCAGACGCCTGCTTCATAAGCAGCTTGCCGACGTTAGTAGACCCCGTAAAGGAGAGCTTCTTGACGACGGGCGACGTGGCGAGGAGCTCGCCGATCTTGGGGGTGTTATCAAGGGACGTGACGAAGTTGACAACGCCCTTGGGGACCCCCGCGCGACGGCCGAGCTCGGCGATGGCGAGGGAGGTGAACGGCGTCTCGCCGGGGACCTTGCAGACGACGGTGCAGCCGGCGGCCAGCGCGGGGCCGATCTTGCGGGTGATCATGGCGGCTGGGAAGTTCCACCTGTTCCGACCCTGTAAGCACAGTCCCTCTCAAGGGAAAACATATGTAGGGTGTGAACCTACGGTGTGATGAGGGCACAGACGCCCACCGGCTCCTTGATGGTAAACACCCGGTTCCCGGGCACGCTAGCGGGGATCGCATCCCCGTACGCCCTCGGCGCTTCCTCGCTGAACCACTCGAAGAAGTTGGCGGCGTAGGTGACCTCGCCCCTCGCGTCGGTGAGCGGCTTCCCGTTCTCCCACGTGATGAGCGCCGTCAGGTCGTCGGCATTCTCCATCATGAGGTCATACCACTTGCGCAGCAGCTTGGACCTCTCGCGGCCCGTCTTGGTGCGGAAGTCTGGCAGCGCGGTTTCGGCGGCCGTGATGGCGGCCTGGGCGTCGGTGGTGTCGCATTCCGCCGAGGTGCCAATGAGCTTGTCGGTTGCGGGGTCTGCCGGGCGTGAGCGGGTGGTTCCAGGGAAGAAGAAATCGAGAATATGATCCCGCAAACGATCGGGGGGGAGAGAAGTCTCTTACCTCGCACCTCAAACGTCTTGCCCGACTTGGCCTGCGCCCATTCGCCGTCGATGAAGTAGACGTTCTGCCTCAGCAGCGTTGGATCCTTGAGCTGCCCGGCAATCCCGTATTAGTATACCGAGCCACCACTTCCCGGAGAGAGAGCAGAAGAGAACAAACTCACATGGGGCACCATGCTGGAAGCAAGTCTCATGAAATTACTTGAAATGGCAATGGAAGGGGTAAAGGTTCGTCTGAGAGGCCTCGAGGCGAAAAGAGCACGAGGCGCGAATTTATGTACTGCCGCCGCCATGATGTGTCACTGCCGAGTGTGCAAGTAGCTCAAGTAGCTCCCGGCACGCTCAGTGGACGGGGGATCTCACAGCAGGCTAAGCGTGGAGCGGGGTCAGGAATAGATAACCCGTCTTATGATCTCAAGAAGGTGCGACGTCGGAAGGTGGGTAGGAAGGTACAAAAGGACCAAGTGATTCGGCAAACAGCTGCTCGAGGAAAGAGCGGCTGTGACCGTTTTCACGGGGGTTGGCAGGTACGGGTCGAGAGGTGAGGAAACGGCGAAGCTCCCATGTTTCTAACGTGCGGATGACGTCTCAGGCGCCCCCCGTTCGACGGGGTCATAGCCGAGCGAGCGACTACTGTAGCGCCGCGTTGGGCCAGATACCCGCTATTACCCCGCCTTCCCCACAGGGGGATGCCTCGGGAAAGGCCGGCCCTGGGGCGAGACAGCGCCGAGAGAGCTGCGGGGCCGCCGGAGTCGCATAGCATCGGCCGGCAACGACACCGACGCCAGCTGATCGATGCCGTGCATATCGGGCCTCGGGCGGGATTGGCAGCGGGCGGCTTCTTGACTTCAGTTATGCGGGATCCATGAATCCAACGTATGCATGCGGCCTGCAAGCCGCGCTCTGAACAAGCATCCTGCGCCACAGAGCTGCCATGTATCCAGGGCGGCATCTTGTCCCTATTATACACGAGCCAACCGACCACCCAAATAAAACCCGGGACTCCGACATCCGATGCACGCGTTCTCAAACATATGGAAAGCCAATAATCCTCACGGCACAAAAGAAGCCCGTTCCGACAAAAGTCCGGCAAGCCTGTATATGGATAGGTGTTTTCCCAGACCCATTCCCTCCACTCTATTCCGCCCGTTCGAAGCCCTCAGGCATACGAGTGCGGTGCTTTCCTATCCAGCGTTCGGAACGCCATCGTCCGTGGCGTGAACGGTACCCGCGGTGACGCTGGCGTCTTCATGTTGTGCATCTCCCAGGTCTCCTCCTTCGCCTGCTCAATCGACTCGCTGTCGTTCTCCTCCGCCTCCCCCACCTTGTCGAGCTCATTGGGAAGCATGGAGTGGATGGCGTAGCCGAGATTGCATAAAAACAAGGCCCTAGACGAGGAACGCCATCGTTAGAACGGGCAAAGGCCCGATACCAATACAGAGAGCAAATAAGCCAGAGACAGCTAACTTACAGCATAAGCACCGAGATGGCAAAGGTGCCCTTGGCCAGGTAACATAGCTTCACAGCGTCGTACGGCTTAGCAATGTCGCACCCCATCCGTATATACCACGCAGCGTGGCTCGGCCTCTTGGGGTCCGCGTAGTCCGGCCCCGCCTGTCCGTAGATGCTAGCCGTCCACAGCCCGACCAGGGCTAGGTTCGCGATGGCGGCAACGATGGGGAACCACACCTTCATGATGAAGGCGATGAGCTTGACGAGCAGGAAGAAGAGGACGATGACGGTGACGGCGACGTTGAAGTCGGTGAGACTGTCCCTCAAGTGAGCATCAATTCTCCTCTGCATCCTAATCCCGCTTTCAGAATTGCTTGTCGGAGAGGGGGCCATACCTCTGCGACCAGACGAAGGGCACCGTCGGCAGCGGCTTGTAGTTCGCGTACGCGTAGAGGATCATGTTCGGGTTCGAGTTGAGCCCATTATCATACCCAATCTTCCAAAACTTGGTGCGGTACAGATCCGGCTGCTCGATTCCAAAGAGCACCAGCGCCGGGATGAGAACCAGCAGCTCGAGCACCATGAGGATCCACATGGGCTTGCGGTGCCGCCATGTCCTGTGCACGATGCGGTATGCCATCTCGTCTTGGGCGTGTTTCGCGTCCGGGGGGATCTCGTGGTATTCGGGTCCACGTTGACCAGTTGCTGCGAGCCTAAGAATCGAGAGCAGGGTCGGACAGTCTGCTTTCATTCGAGCGAGGGCCGCAGGTCGTACGAAGCGAGGGGCGGGTTTGGGATTCGCCAGCCCCCTCGGGACTCGGACTCTTTTGTTCGCGGCGCGCCTTCTTTACCAGGCTCAAGAGGCGAAGTCTCCAGACCGATGTCTTCTCGAAAATGACATGGGTGGGCTTAAATGCGCTCTGGAATGAGAGATGGGGTGGTGTAAATGGAGGGCCCGATCATCTCGCCCAGCAGATCCAAGGCCATAGCGGTTAAAGAGATCCGACGTGACTTGGGGGCCCTTGGGGGCTAAAAGAAGAACAACCCCCCCCCCCCCCCTCCGGTGTCCCCTCCCGAATACTCGCTCACCTCACTGCTCCCCCTCCCTTCCAGTGTGAATGCGGTTTGCGCCTGCGCGCAATGCATCCACGGGAAGGACTTGGCCCAATGACGGCCGCCGGTCATGGTGTCTGTAAGCGCCGGGTACGGGACGCGCGGGTGATTGGCCTGGGATTTGGGGGTTGGAGGGTGTCACGGGCCAATGACGTGTCGCCGCTCGACGTGCGGAATGCTGTGACCCCCCGATTCTTTAATAGACGCATGGTGATTGCCGGCAGGGAGGGCCCAGATTGGCCAGACCAGTCTTTGGTGGATCTGTGATGAGATGCAGCCAGAACTCAAGGCCGCTGAGCAAGAGCCCACTTTTGCTTGCTCTTCCGGCTCGCATCACAATGCTATCGTTCCACCTGTCCCGCGATCGCTTGGCGGCTCGGCAAGTGTCAAGCGGCCCGCTGCTCCTCCGGGCGTGAGGTTGACGCCGGGACACCCCAAGCGCGCCGCAGCCGAAAGTGATACCCGACGACTCGCCGTGTTTCTTGAGGCGCCCCCGGTGGTTCGACCGCCCCATGTGGATCTGTCACGCGGTGTGCCCACCAAAGGCCGGCGAGCGGGACCCGAAGATTCGACGGCAGGTGGGTTCTTGGCGCGGCCGAGCCGGCGGGGCCGGTTTGGGATCCCGATACTGACCTCGAGCACATCCACATCGGGCTTCGGATCCAACTTCTGTAACAAAACGGGCTCGAAGCTCTATACACGCCTGGAAAAGCTCCGCACTCTGCAAAGAGGCCGGATTGTCGGTCCAGCGGTGAAGTGAGTCGCAAAACATTGACATGCCCGCCGATCAAGCAATGGCCTCTACAGCTCTTCTCTAGCCCGACTTACACTGCTGAGACCCATAAGAGCTAGACTCAGAATTCCGGTTATTCGAAAAATTCCATCGCTTATCTCTGGTTTCACCGCCAATTGCCCGGTATTTCAGGCCCTGTGAACTGCGACCTCGATGTGATGGTGCGAGATATCACCGCAATGCCACCTCGATTCGGCTTTGAGGGGATCTGGACCGCCAGTCTATCACGGTCACGATCGCTCCAACAGAGCTTCTCACTCAGTTGGAGAAGAAGACAACTCAAAATGAGTAGAGGCCAGGCATAACGTGGACACTCACTCAAAATAACGTGGCCGAGTCTGCTTTTTGGGCAGCAGTCCAGGCTATGTCTCTACTGGGAGACTGGTGTTCCACGCTGTGGTGACGTAGTGAGCGAACACTGCCAGTCCCGTGTCGCCCTGAAACAACTCCTTCGGATAAAGATGGTTGTGCAGTACTGTGTCTTGCAGCCTCTACGAGAATGGTTGGTCTGAAGTGAGAGTCAGTGGTGTGCGGGAACGAGAAGCTGAGGTCCTAGAGGGATCAATTACTGTCCTTATCCGCCTAGTGATACCGAGCAGGAAGGATCCCGTCGGTCAACAGCCAATAATCCCCATATCAGCGGTGTAGATATGTCATGGGCTCACTATGCTTGATCAGTGAGAGCACGGGGAGCTTTCATGCAGATAGGAAGGGGGGAGCTTTTGCCGCCGTGGCAGAGTAAACCGTTTCCCGTTAACCTCCGGAGTACTACTGTGAGAGCCATATCAGTACGAGATAGCTGTGTTCGAGAACATGGATTAAAGGCGTAAGATACGCAATGAGGAAAGAAACTTACATTGCTGTGGTGGTTCGAGTGCCGGATATGTCTTGGCGTCCGAGGCTACCATCTCGACATTCCCATGCGAGAAATTGCCGGACAGTACAGATTCAAGCATTGAATTTTGCGTATGGGAATTCTGGCCTCAAACGCGCGTTCGATCCTCATATTTCCTTGCAACCGCGCCCTTGTACAATGGTTCACGCTGTGCCTTGGGACGCCGGTTTCTTTCCGCATTATGTGAGGCGCTCCTCCTTCAAGGACCGGTCAAACCTGCCTCCTCTGCCTGCTTTTGTCTGGTTCCTGGAATGATTTGCCGGGCGCGTACGAGTATTGATACAAGTACACCGGTACCGCGAACAAACTCGGGAAGGAACGGTGCTGCAGCTTTCGGCGCAAGCTCAGCAGCAGTTATACCAGCGAGCTCGTACACGCCTGTGAGAGTCTTCTGCCAGTTGCAGCCTCCAGCCGCCATGTGATATTCGTCCTTCGACTGTACATACACCGTGGGCTCTGCGATGAAATTGACTCGCTGGGCTTCACCAATATCTTCCCCACCTTTAGGTCTGTGGAGAGGATATAGCCGTCATCACTGTGGCAGAGCTCTCGGGAGACAGTCTTGACCCTTCTAGGCGCTTATAACCTTGACTCCCCTCAAGAAATGTGGTGTATAGCCAAAGACTCCTCATTCCCAACCGGCGGGGCGCCAATGACGATGACTTCACCTACCGGCGCAGGTTGGGGACCAAGACTACCCATGCCGCGAGGTAACAGCTTCTTCCTCGGACTCACAGATCCGAAGTAACAACACTAGCCCCATCTTTCACGATCCAGGGTCCCCGAGCATAACCCCTGTGTCAACTGCTGGAGGAATCAGCGGTCCCTCGACAGCCACTGACAGCGATTAGCCGGGACTTGAGACACACCGAGCAAGCCTGGAGCATAGTGACCGGTTGCCGAGTGGCGGACTGGAATATGGTGCGGAACTGCTCACTACGAGCCACACCTGAAGTGCGCAGATGAAACCTGCCCTTATAGCCACCAAGTTAACACCGTCGGGATCCTACCTTTGCCTGGATTGTTGGATCCCGTAGTTCGTTGCAGAGAAACTCTCAAGATCCTGCGTATTGATGCATCATCTTGTCGTCTAAGGCTGCACTTGATCTCCTGGTGTCGACATGAAGCATGGGCTTGCGATCGGAGACCTCGTACGCTTCAAAAGTCGGGTACTCAATCTCCAGGGCCAGTATCTTCAGAATACTACGGCCAGCTACTATTATGGAGGAGTATGGCGGACCTACGTGACTGCGCCATAGATCTCGATTCGTATATGGCGACAAAGCCGCCGCCGCACTTCTTAGTGCACACCCGATGAAATTCTCCGAGCACCAAGCACACATCACTCGACTTAGGGAGGTATCGGCGCCCATGTCTCGGATTCATCCAGTGTTATCAACTAGTGCAACGAGATGCTGTGGGAGACCTCAAGGCACCCGCGGGATGGGAATAGAGTCAACACCTGCATGGGCAGCGTCCTTTGCGCGGATAGGGCAGACGCAGAGCACGTGTGGAAGAAACTGGCCAAGGAAAAGGTCTCCGTGACAAACGAGATCCGGTTCAACTACACGCGGCGGAATGTGGGCGAAATGATATGCACCCAGGTGCTCATGAGAGCGTACCCCGAAAAGGACAGATCCGGGAAAGTCAAGTCCATCTTTGGGTGTCCCACGGACATCCCGCCGCATCAGTGGCCAGGAAGCTCGCAGAAGGAGCGGAACGGGGAGGTCGTCCAGCTGGAGCGGCAGTACGAACACCTCAACACTTTACCAGCCACGAGATGCGGAGCCAATTCACCGCGATCCTACAGTCGATGGACGAGGCTCTCAACTTCATCGCTGACTTCCGTGCAGAAAACGTGTCCCTCGAGGCGACGCTCGACTGCCGCGCAGACACGGCAAACACGACCACCTTTTGCTCGGGCCACAAGAAGCGTATCATGGACGACATCCTCGCGCTGTCGAAGCTTGATTTCCACTTCCTCGTTGTATCGTCCGTGTCAGGGGCGGTGGCGGAGAAGACGCTAGAGACGCTCGAGTCAGAGCTTGCGAGCCGCGACAAACTCTTGGAAGAAGCGCTGTATTTCGGGTATTCTCACGGATCTGGAGATGCCGGTCGTTGACAGTGGACAGAGTGACGTGTACAAGGAAGATACGGGATGGGACCGCCGCGCGGTGACGGCATATGCGCGGCCTCAGCAGGCTGAGAGCCCGAATGCCGCTGGCGTTGTGAGCAGTCCCCTTGGGGGTTTGACCTTTCCATGATCCAACTCTGGCTTACACACTCCGCTTGTTTTGCACCATTCATGGTTCTTATCGTGGGGATACGGCAGCGGAAGGTATCAGCTAAGCAAACACAGAAATACGGACGACGTCGTATCAAAGCCCTCCCGCATCCTCGAGCTCGTACCCAATACCCCGCGAGCTCGCAACCCGGCATCGGGCCTCGCCCAGCTTCAAGACTAATCCTTCCCCTGCAGCTCGGGCCGGAAACTCTTACAAGTGGAGCGTACCTGTATGGGCTCTGCCGACCCCTTTCTGCCTGGGCCTGGCTCGATGTGCTTTGGAGTTCCGCGAACTGCACGATTGGTGTTTGACTTTGTTTCTTCTACCTTTCAGTCTTTCCTACCCGGGGGGGGGGGCTTATTTCGATTACATATCCTTGCATCAACTAGCCGGGGTCAAAAGTGTGGTCGAAAGCTTGGGGACGCTTTGTCTGTCACAATGCCAGGACAGATGACGGAGAGCACGCTTCGTCGGTTATATAAAACTAACAATACCTGATATTTTACCGCAGTACCTGGAATATCACATCATATACAGTCTTCATACCGAGACAGGGTTCCCTTTCTAGAGAACCTTGCCTGGCGCGATGGCAGAACACCTGGGAGTCCTTGGGCAAAACATCTACATACACAAATACTAGAGCGTTTGTGCAAGTATTGGCTGTTCGAATAAGGGCTGAAGTAGCGTACAGGCCGCTTAGGCCAGACATGAGAATATGGGACTGATTTAGGCGATTGCTTCAAGCGGGTTCCAATACTACATTGGATGTAAAATTTAGAGCAACACGACGAAAGTGGTACACAACACATAATAGACGGTATCAAATTTCCCATTCAATGGAAGCCCCTCCAATTACTAAAACTAAAACAAGCACTTGGTATAAAACGAGCTAGAGGATCGGTATTAAGAGAGAGCGATATTAGACGGGAAGAGAAAGAGCAACGACAACCAGAGATTAAAACCAGAAGGAACAAACGGAAATGGCCTGTCCGCCAATGGAATCTTCCCTTTGCCTTCCTCCGGCCATAAACCAGAACGAAGCAGAATGGGTGATTCCAGAGGTGAACACCGCGGAACAAAAGGCGGCGGGGAATTCAGTAAAGAAGTCCCCCCATCACCTAATATGCCCCGCGTCGACCGTAAAAACCAATTTCGACGGGGTATCTTGAAATGCAGATCCGATTCCCGACACTTAAGGAAAGAACAGGAAATTCTGACTTCCGCGCGCCGGCGTCACGCCGTCAGGCTGGTCCATGACCGGCTCGCGCCTAAGCGGCGGCGGTGACCGCGGGAGCGGCGGCGACGGCACTCTCGGGCTTGTTCTCCTCCTCATCATTCTTGGCAGGCTCCTCGGCGGCGGCCTCAGCGGGCTTGGCCTCCTCAGCAGGCTTGTCCTCGGCGGCGGCCTTGTCCTCCTCGGCGGGCTTCTCCTCCGTCTTGTCCTCCTTCTTCTCCTCGGTAGTCTTCTCAGAGGACTTAGAGCGGCCCTGGAATAGAGTTAATCACTGACGGGTTTGACTTAGCGAGACCTGGTCATACCTTGATGGTGGCGCGGATCTTGGAGAAGGCGCTGGGCGACTTGGGCTTCTCGCCCTCCTCGTCCGAAGAGACGACCTTCTCCTTCTTGCCAAGGAAGGGGAGCGACGACTTGCGCTTCTCGGCCTTGATGTCCTTCTTGGCCTCGCCGTTGGTGGCGCCGGGGACCTCCTTCGCCTCGGCGGCGGCAGCCTCCGCAGGCTCAGCCTCAAGAGGGGCAGAGGTCTCGACCGGGGGGATCACCGGCGCGGCCTCGCTGCTGGCAGCGGCCTCTCCCTCCTTGGCGGGGGTGGCGGGGGCGGCCTCGGGCTCGGCCTTCTTCTCCTTCTTCTGGAGGAGAGAGAAGAAGCTGCGTCTGTCAGTAATGCGCTCAACACGGTTTGATTTTGCTTGAAACATACCTGTTGCGCTTGCTAGGGGGAGCGGGCTTCTCCTTGGGAGACTCCTTCTTCTCCTCCTTCGCCTCCTCAGCAGGCTTGGCCTCCTCAGCGGGCGTCTCCGGGGCCGCGGGGGCCTCCTCCGCAGTGGGAGTGGTCTCGGCCTCGGGAGCCGGAGCAGCCTCCTCAGCGGGAGACTCGGCAGCGGCCTCGGCAGGCTTGTCGGCGGGCTTCTCCTCCTCCTTCTTGTCCTTCTTGCCGAAGAAGCCGAGGACAGACGTGCGCTTGCGGCTGGCGGAGCGGCGCTTGGTCTCCTCCTTGGGGGCCTCCTCCTTCTTGTCCTCCTCCTTGGCGGGCTCCTCGTCCTTCTTGTCCTCCTCCTGGGCCGGTTCGTCCTTGGCGGCCTCCTCCTCAGGCTTAGCCTCCTCGTCCTTGGCAGCGGCCTCGGCCGGCTTGTCCTCCTCGTCCTTCTTCTCCTCCTTCTTGGCGGGAGTGGGCTTGTACGCCTCGTACGCGGCCTCGTACTCCTCGGTGTCCTTGATCGTAGTGGCGACCTCCTTCGCCTCGGCGATCTTGGCCTTCAGCTGCGAGACCCAGTTGTCGGCCTCGGCCTTGGTGGCGGCCTTGAACGAGTGCTTGTGGCCGTTGGCCGTGAAGGAGAACTTGCTGGGGCCGTCGGCCTGGGGCTCGCCGGCCTCGGCGAGGTTGATAATGCCCGTGGGCGAGGCCTTGTCGCCGAAGAAGAGCAGGCCCTTGCCGGTGCTCTGAGCCCACGCCGCGTTGTGGTAGGCAACGTTGACATTCTTCTCGTGCTTCAGGTAGGTGGCGAGCTTAGCCTTCTCGACGGCGTCAGACCCGAACCAGAAGGGCTGCTTCGAGTAGTAGAGGTTCTTGGGGAAGTTGGCGCCGGCACCCTTGTGCTCGAGCGTGCCCTCCTCGACCGGGGCAGGGGGCTCCTCCTTCTTCTCCTCCTCAACCGCGGGCTTGTCCTCGGTGGCGGGCTCAGCGGCGCCCTCAGCAGCCGGGGCGGCCTCGGCATCGGCGGGCTTGTCCTCAGCGGGCTTAGCCTCGTCGGCGGGGGTCTCGACGGGCTTGGTCTCAGCCGCGACGTCGGCGGCGGGAGCGTCCTTGGGGACCTCCTCGACGGGCTTCTGCTGGTCGGCCATTGTTGTTGATTAAGTAGGGTTGGGTATCTCGGGGGATATTGGGTATCTCTGGAAAGGGTATTGGGGTGAAATGCTCGAAAGCAGGGGTATCACAATTAAAAGGAAAGAAGTGTATAACAACGAAAAAGGACGGGTATCCGTAATGGCTTGAGGCCAAGGGCGTACAGAAAAGGGTACGAAACAGGAAAGGTTGTGGTGGTACACGAGGGAGGGAAGAGGGAGAAGAAAAGACGAGCAAGAGATGAGAGAGCTGACGGTACTTATTTGCCTGAGACTAAGGGCGTGCAACGGGAGGAGGGGGGGGTGTGTGGGAATCTGTCTGTTTGGATGGGGGGGCAACGGCCTTGGTACCTTGGTCCCTGTGGTCGTCCAGCCGAAGGGGAGGAGGCCAAACGAAATGATAATAATCCTCCCGCGTGTACACCAGTAATTTGCGATATTGAGAGGCCCCGTCCAGGCCGATGTACATTCTCCAGGGGCTCCTGAGTCCACCCGGTGCTTGCGAAGCAGGCGCACGAAGACGCGTCTTAGGGTATGAGACCCTGAGGCAGGTGCGTCCTCGGCCGCCGCAGTGCAAGTCGGTCCCTTGGGCCTTCCCCCTGACAGAGAAAGGGGTCGGTCATCGGATGAGGTCGAGCGCCAAGGCTCCACATGTTCGACTTGTACAAGTACAAGTATAATGCGCACCACCACGCGCCAAATTTGCACGCGTCCTCGCCAAGAGCAGTGCCGTCTTGAGCGTCCAAGCTCTTTCGGCAGGTATGCCCGAGGGTCCATTCCGAGCCGGCGCCGAGGTCTCTTGCGCCTCACAGGGCCACACGCGCGCGTACAGCGACGTTGCTCATCTAGGTGGTGACGTTGGATTATGATAGGGAGACTTGCAGGCTAGTGCAGTGGGTGCATAAATGGCACCATAATCGTGTGCATTGGCATGTGGGGCTGGCATGCCAGCCTCTCGCCTCGATGGCTCCTCCCTGCCTCGAGAGCGGCGGAATTACATAACCGGGTGACCACGCCCAGCCCACTGGGCGTGGCGGGCCCTGCCAATGGGATCGCTAGGGGCCTACCACAGTGTCATCGGAACATCGGAGCGTCAGTCGTTGGGAGGCTCGAGTTCATCGCCGTGCATGAGGCTGTTGCTGTCGGCATCCGTCTGTTATCGTGATCACCCACTGGAGGGTTGCGCCTTCCTAGTTGCGCACAAATACGACCTGAGACGGGTAAAGACCCGGGTGCCAAATCGAGACATTCCATCGGCCCCTGACCCTTGCTTCAGTTATTGGTGCAGGTGAGAGAAGACAAAAAAAAAAACAACAACACTAACTCTGGTCGAGCAGTGGCCCGTGCTCGGTGATTTTAAGCGAACGGCACCGGGACGAAATGAGAAGGGCCCTTGTTGGACCTGCGCTGACCTACCAGAGCACCAGGCAATATCTACGGGCTCTAAACGACCACGGAGAGTAGATTACGAGCTCATTCGTCTGAACTTGAGGGTATCTCGATCCAGGTGCCTCTGTGACTGGAATGGCCTTGCAGACGAAGCACGGATAATGATCGCGACAACTCGATCCAGGCACGGGTGTAAAAAGTACCGATACCTGCACCGATCTGCCCAACAGCACTGACCTTTTGCGGAGGACGACCCCTAGGCCCACAGAGCCAGGGGACCTCTGCCTTTCCGGTGGATCCAGACATCACGCTAGGCCGCAATACTCAAATTCATGGTCAAGTCTGAGAGCCAGGTCCAGGCCGACACGGGACCGAACTTGAGTGACCGATCGAAGTATAAATTGACGAGTACCTCTCGAGGACGAGCCTTCTTGGAATAGAATCTTCTTTGCGTTTCTCGTGGTGCCCTGCAGTCCAGGGCCAGGCGGGAAGGGGGGTGGTATTAGCCTCCGCAGGGGGGGGTGGATGAGATTCACATGTGGGTGGGTCCGCAGGGATTCACCTGATGCGCCATGGCCCAAAACGTTTCTGCTCATTTCTCCCACTCGTAACATCCCGGCGAAGCGTCAAAGACCCAAAAGATGCCCGGCGCTGAATCTCCGGCATCTCTGAGGGCAGTGCCCTCGCTCCAGTCCGTCTCCATACGATGTATTCGTGCCGTGCATTCCGTATGATTCCCATTGCCAAATTTGTTAGTTGACCATGCCTCCGCGGCCGGTGTGGGAAGCTTGATGCCGTTGGGGGCCCAGCTGATCAGGCAACCTACATCATCCCACGTCTTTGGTGGGCGACGCCACGGCGTTGGCCTCAAGCCGGCCGCCGAACTGTGCTTCGGACCCCAGACAGGCGAGCGTCGGTGCCCCCTTTTTGTCCTCCGCAACGCACGGAGCAGTCATCTCCTGCCCCGGGTCACAGCAAGGCATTATGGATCCTCATGAGATGTTATCGGTGCGCCGTTCCGACGAGCACAAACGGTGGATACCGATGGATCCTGAAGAGCACGGGATGCGACTTGGTACCGTCCATCTCACCACGATCGCCGTCGGTAATGCGAATGTGCTGCAACGTAACGGCATGGTCCCACCTAAAAGTACCGTCCATCAAAACGGGTCGCCGAGAAAAATTCATCAGATTCGCCTACACCAGTGACGATAGCGCAACGAGTGAGCCCTGCAGGCTTGGCTCATATCTCGGCGAGAACTGGAGACTGCTCCAAGACACGAGATGCCTAGAACCTAGACCACGGCTGATCTCTCTTTGCGCCCGACTATTAAGTTGCTTAGTCTCCACAGTCACGACGGTCTTTGGTGGGGGGACAAGCTCATTCCGGTGGGGCACCCGTGAAGTTTACTTGATTGAGTCATATCCGCAGAAGGGCGACCCACAGTCTTATTTCCGCTCGCAGAGGCCAAGGGCGCTAGCAAAGCTCAGCTCACGGCAAGGCAAACCTTGGGTATTAACGGGTCCTGCGTCTGGCACGGTTTCGGCTTGGGGAGGGTGCGCGTTTCCTCTTAAGATGTCCGACGCCGACTTGTACTAAAATGGTGCGCTACAGGCGACGGGCCTGAGAACCGACTGATCTTCAGAGGTTTCAAGCTTCATCGGCGGTGGGGGCGTATTAACGCCGAGAAGCGCCCCGAGGAGATCCCCATGCCAGGCAGATCGACTAATAAGCATCAGGCATGAACCGTGTTTCGCATTGAGCATCAAAAGAGCCCAGAGACAACATTGGCGGACGGGGAAAGGGGGACACCAGCAGGGGTCCCGACAAACGGTACACCGGACTGGGCTCCGTACAAGGCACGGAAATTGAAACTTGGCGGGCGACGCGTCCGGAATGCGGCATGCCAGGCGGCGACCCGGTTAGAGGAAGATCCAGGCCCAGCGCAGGGGCCGAGGAAATTGCGCGTATTACCTGATGTGCGACGCTTCGGGCGGGGAACGCCAATCGCAATATTCGGGATCGTCGAGGATGCCCCAGACGAGCCCCTTGAAGGATAAGAAGGGGAGGTTCCCCGGGCGGTGTCTTGAGGCTCCGAGACGAGCATACAGAGCCGAAGTTGAAGGGCCGAGTCCGTCGTCGTGTCGGCTGGGGCTCATCAGGTGTTCTTCGTCCCTTCATCTCTTCCGAGGAGCTAATATCTCTGGATCGGGATCAGCATATCGCAAGTCAACGCATCCCCAGCACGTCCCATCCCCAAAACGGACACCGTTGTCATTAGCGCCTCTTCCCGCCATTCACATCATTAGATAGTGGTAGCCGTTAGCACGGGGTCTGACCAGGTCTTTTTCTCCCTTGAAAGAAGGGGCCCCGACTGGGGCCCTCCGCTGATCACACATCACGAGATTTCGTGAGCTGCAGGTTGTGGGCTTGCCCAGATGCGGCCACCCCTTTTCGGGAGGGGGGAGCCAGTCTGAAGATCACTCGCCTCGCGTCGGGGCTCCTTGTTGTGCTGATTCTCGCTGTGGGCCCTGACGTGTCGGATCAATATGCGAATCAGCGTTCAGCCCCCCCATTCGTCGTTCGTGGGTGGGGTTCGAGACAAACGGCGGACACGCAGGGTCCTTGTCCTCTTACCTCGTACCGAACTTGATTGAGAAGGGCGTGGGTACTTGCACGGGTTTGAGACGGACAATATCCGCCGGTGGGCGGTAGATGAGCGCCGCGCTGGGGCCAGGAGAGGAGCCCTACACCGCCAGTGCCGGATCCGGGACTTGGAAGGATGGAGGGCGCGTGTGCTCACGAGACCACGGCAGAGGTGCATGGCGCCATCGAGCCACCGTCCAATCGCCGGCGCATCACGCCCTCCATCCGAACTCGGATCGTCCAGAGTCAGACCATGGAGATCTTGGATGTGGTGTAAGTCTTCCTTGCCACTCTGGGCCTCAAAGGATCTTGATGATGCCTCGTTTGAGGGGGTTCTTTTTCTTTGTTTTTTTGGTCGCATGCGGAATATTCCAGGTGGTTCGCATGTACGTGCGTCACGTCTCTGCCTCAACTGGAACCGAATTTCGCCCGCGTCGCGTCGGATATGCATACACATGAGATGCATCCCAGGGTTGACAATGCTGTTGAACGGCGTGCCCCCGCAAGCCCAGCTAACCTCCGGCCTCGCTGATTGGAGAAGCCAGGGCACCGAAGAGAACCACACATGGCAGCTAGACGTGGAGGTGCTCCGCGCCCCGATATCATAGGCTGCGCCAGAACCACCTGGTTTTCTCCCCACCTCCGCGCAGGTTGCGGGCGTATCAAGCCCAGGCCTGAGACGGAGGGTCCGTCAGACCAGCGTCGGGCAGAAACGGTCTTACGCTCTCCAGACCTTGTTCCAGCCGTCGCGACTCTTCGGCGCTAGAGACAGCATGAGAGTGGACTATCTACTGTCGTGTCAGTCCAGGACTAGTTGACAGCTCCGACAACTCCCACCGTCGTCACTCCCCACGTCGCCCCCGGAACCAAGGTTTGGGGGCTGACGCCGGGCCCAGACGCCACAAGAAGGGATCATCTGCCCCCTCCTCCCCTCCCACCGTCCCACCCCTCTTCCACGAACACGCACCACGCCTGGAAAAGCACCCTTTTGGTTTTGCGCGGGCTTGTCTTGGGTGCCAACGTCACTCGTTTTCCATTGCCGCGCCCGCTAACTTACTCCGGAGAAGGGAGGACGGATTAGACGACGCCCGTCATACCTGCGGCCGCTTCGCATCGCACGCCTCGCCATATGAGGCTCCCCCCGCCATCGTCATTGGTCCCGCCGCCGGAAACTTTCACGTGCATTACCGCCATCCTTTTTGTTGTGGGCTTGTAGAGGGGTGTGGACCTAGAGACAAGCGGTGCAAGACATCGACGTACGGTGCCTTGCTTTTGCGAGGCTGCTCGCTGCGCTATGCTGTGGACTTGCCTGCATTGTGAAGGTCTCGCGTGGGCATTGTATCATTCTCTGCGTTTCCGTGGTGATTTCTGTTCGCTTGTCTTAGGGGCGGAGCTTCAAGAGTATCTGGATGGGGCTGGGCTGGCTTGCAGCTTGCATTGAAGCTCCCGTCTGCCGGTTACCCCGATTCCCTTGGAATCCACATCGCAGCGCACTCTGCTTTTTTCCGGTGTAAATGGGGTGCTCCTCTGGATAGCACAGCCGCCCGCCCTTGTAGGTTCTCATCGAGCATATACACGTCACATATCTGCCCAGACGTGCGAGTCCACTTGTACTTCGCCCCACCTCGACTGGAGGCATGGAGCCGGCTTCAAGGCATATATAGCTCGAACAACGAGTCCCCTTCTCTGGCAGCGTGATGTGGCTGTCTCGGGGAATTCTATCGCCGGGGGGATGACGGATGATGAAGCCAAGGGCGTCAAGGCGTAATGTGAAGGATCTCTTGAGATGGTCTGGAACGGGGAAGGGTAGTCGACCCCTGCGTCTTCCTGGGGGTTCTTCTCTGGACTTGTACACATATTGGCCCCTCCACTCGACCTTCCGCTGGCCTCCTTGATTCCGCCCCGACCCCAGCATACTATCACACCAGCATCCCGACTTAATGAGGGGACCCTTGCCTTTATGTCCACTCCGGTATGAGGAGTGGGAGAGGAATGGGGTCGTGCGTAACCTCCGGGAGACCCTTGTCCCCATCCACCCGTACCGCCCAGAGCGGGACGAAAAGGCGGGTGTCTGTCTGGCTTCCGGCCCTGTGGAACGACGCCGGCAGAGCGAATGCAGAGACCCGCGTCCTCCGAGGGGGCTGTGGCTGCGTTCGAAAGGGGGCGTGCGAGGGCCGGCGGCCGGCGGCCAAGAGATCCGGCGGTTAGCTGTTTGAGTCTGGGGGGGAGGGTGGGAGGCTGGGGTCAGCGTAGGCCCGTGGTCCTCGGCTGTGCTTGCCGTCTGATGTGCTTCGTCTCAGGCGGGCCGGGACGGCGTTTGTTGCGGGATACAGGGGTCTCCGTGCCGCTGCTCGTAGGGATGCCTTAGCTAGTTGCGTTCTGGATTAAGATTCTGGCACCTGTCCTTCCACGACCGGTCGTTGACGACTTACAAGCCCCTGATCGATGCGTCGAGAGAGCGTCTCTTGTGCCGTTACTCTGTCACCGCGTCTTGAGGTGCATGTGAGAAGACCGCGTGAGCCGCGAGTTCTATGCCGAGTGTAGGTTAGGAGAGGGGGAGCATATTGGAACATGCGGGTTACCGCCGTCTTGGGAGCCGCAGGGCACCGTACATAAACCCGCAGGCAAGGGCCGTTTCACCTACAGCTCGTTGCCTTATCCGTATATCAAAACTTGCCCAAGGCCCGCCGCTTCTAGTCCACTGGTGCCTCACGGCCATGATATCTCGAATGCCAAATGCCGTATTATACAGAGATGCCCACGCCTCTAGATCCATACATCCATCCTACATCCGCCCACCCAGACGCCCGTCTATACTATATCATACACACCCTCACCTCACCTCCCATCCTCACTCTCAAGAATCTTCCGGTTAATCTCCTCAAGCCGACTCTTCCCCGCAACCTTCGGCTCCTCCAGCCCCGCATTCAGACTCACAACATTCTTCAGCGTCCCGAAGCTAAGACAGTCGCTGATCCTCCGCGCCCCAGAGAACAGCATCACCAGCCTCTCGACTCCGCAACCCCACCCCCCCGTAGGCGGCAAGCCCGTCCTAAGCGCCTGTACATAGCTCAGGTCCACAGGCGGCGCCTCATCCGCCTCGCTCTCCCCCGCCGGCTCCAGCCCGTCGTCGACCGAGGCCTCGGAGCGGGCCTCCGCCCCCTTGCGGTACTGCAGCATCTTGCGGAGCTGGAGGTCGGGGTTATTCTCCTCCTCGTACATGTTGGCCAGCTCGCGGCCTTGTACGAAGAGCTCCGCGCGCGCCGAGACCTCCTGACCCGTCTTGGGACAGACGAAGCTCTTGGAGAGGGGCGACATGCAGGAGGGGTGATGCGTGATGAAGAGGGGCCCCTCGAAGGAGAGGGGCTCGAGGTATAGGGCCGCCAGGCGGTCCAGGAGCTTGGGGAGAGCTGTGGGAGTGTCGCCCGGTATGTGGATGTTGGCGAGCTTGAGCACGGTAACCAGGTCCGCCAGTGCCGTCTCCGTGGAGAGGTTGGGCAGGTGGAAGCCCAGCGCCTTTTCCAGCCCGGGAACGAACTCGACGTACCTAAACGGCGGCGAGAAGACGTTCGCGTCGACGGCTGGCAGTGACTTGAGCTGCGTGGAAATGAGCTCCTGGCAATGCTTCGCTAGGCCGGAGAGCAACTCCTCGGTCCGCCGTATGAGGTCCGCGAGGTTCGTGTACGCGCTGTAGAACTCGCACATTGTGAACTCGGGGTTATGCGTGCCATCGATACTCTCGTTGCGGAACGACGGCCCGATCTCAAAGACGTTGTGCACGCCGCCCACTACGAGGCGCTTCAGCCACAGCTCAGGCGCGATGCGGAGAGCCAGTTCCTTGGAGGGGAGCTCCGTCGAGGACGTGGTGAAGGGCTGGGCGACGGCGCCGCCGGCGTTGTCGGCGATGATGGGCGTCTGGAACTCGAGGAAGTCGCGCTCGTTCAAGAACTGGCGGAGGTAGGTGAGGATGCCGGCGCGGAGGCGCAAAGTGTCGGTCACGTCCTGGTTGACAATCATGTCGAGGTGGCGGCGCTGGATCTTCTTGTCGGGGCCCGTCAGGACCTCGGGTATAGGCTCTAGGGCTGGCGAGAGGAGCTCGGGAACGTAGGCGGCTTCGATGCTCAGCTGGCCGGTGTTAGTGCGCTTTGGCCGTCCGGTGATGGCTATTGCGTGTTAGTCCGTGATCGAGAGGCAAGCCGTGATGCAGGTCGGGAGACGGGGATGCGTACAGATGTGGTCGCCCTTCTCAATCATCTTGACAAACAACTTGAACTGCTTCTTCGTCATGCCGGTGTTCTGGGACAGGTTGGCCCAGTTGATCATGGCCTGGACCGAGTGGAACTGGTTCACGATGTCGACAAAGAGGAAGTACGACCCGTGGCGGCGAACAGACCGGACTCGTCCTGGACAAGCGACGCTAGATTAGCCAAGCATCGAGGAGATGGCCGGAGTGGTGAGCGCATACCGTATAGTGTCACCGCATCGGCAGTGGGGTCGTGGGCCTTGGCCTCGCTATTCGCGTCCAGGAACTCGGCGACGGACATGGTCTCGGACCGGTGCCGCAGCCTGGGGAACACCTCGTCCAGGACGCCGTCCTCGCCGTCCCTCAGGTCCTCCAACCGCCGGAGCCGGCCCTGCGCGTAACTTTCCATCTGGGCCTCCACATCTTTCTTACTGTCCTCGAACGCTCGTGACGTCCTCGAGAAGGACCGGACGGGGGCGGCTTGTGAAGGTGGGACCGCGGTGGCGCGGGCAAGCGCCCTAGGCGGGAGACACCGGGATATCCGGGTTTGCTGGCCTCGGAGGCATCGGAGCGAATTCATGACTCCTGGAGGACGGGTCAGCGCGAGCTCGGTCGAGGTTGAGATGCTCCGAGGCGAGAGAGACGAATGCGAGGGTTATTATGCGCCGAGTATGCAGTCACACACGGCAACGGCGATGACAACAGCCTTCCCAGGTGATCATGGTAATGCCCAATGCAAAGGGCGCGAAGGAGAGCGACCTACCGTCATAATTGGCTTCAATGAGCTCTAGACGAGCTCGTTTAACCCGGCGGCTCCATTCTCGCGACGACCCGGCGCAGTCCAAAAATTTCGTCGGGCCCGAGCTGAGTCAGCAGCCCGCGGCGCGCATCGTGCGTGTGTGCGTGAAGCTGCCGGCTCGTATGTAGCTGCCAGCCACTGCAACCCAAAACCCCCCAAGAAATTCTAGCCCACCTCGAGCATTCGCTAGCAACGCGGAGCCGCCGACACGACACCTCCGCGCCAGTTGACCTCGCCATCTCCCCATCATCACACACAGACCGCCGAGCCTGACGGCGAGGACCAGCCCTCACGAACACTCGGCCACCATGGCGCAACAGCCGCTCCCCAACACTCAGGCGCCAACCGACGTCTACGGCGGAGGTGAGCCCTCCGTCCTCCCGCAGCCGCGAGCCATGACCGTCAGCTAACCCACCCCCGCAGATGAGGTCTCCGCCATCGTCCTCGACCCGGGCTACTGCCTCACGCGCGCCGGCTTCGCGGGCGAGGACTCCCCCAAGGCCACCATCCCCTCGTCCTACGTCCACACCTCCGACCCGCCGCGCGACAGCTTCGGCGACGAGTACTTCGTCCCTCGCGCGGGCCTCGAGGTCCGCAACTACATGAACCGCGACTCCGTCGTCGAGGACTGGGACGCCGCGACGCGCCTCTGGGAGAACGCGCTCCTCCGCCGTCTGCACGCCCCGCGCGCCACGGCGCCCTCGCGCAACGGGCTCAACGACGACCCCAAGAAGGACGGTGAGGGCGACGTCGACATGGGGGGCGCCGACACGGCCGCCGCCGACCTCGAGGCGACCGAGGACGAGGAGAAGCCGCTGGCCGAGAACCCGCTCCTCATGACGGAGGCGCCCTGGAACGCCGGCAAGGCGCGCGAGAAGGCCGCCGAGGTCATCATGGAGAACTGGGGCTGCCCCGCCTTCTGGCTCTCCCGCACCCCCGTCCTCTCCGCCTTCGCCGCCGGCAAGGCCTCTGCGCTCGTCATCGACGTCGGCGGCGCCAACACGTCCGTGACGTGCATCCACGACGGCATGGTCCTCAAGCGCTCCGTCCAGCGCTCCCCCGTCGGCGGCCTCTGGCTCTCGGACCAGGTCCGCTCCATGCTCTCCCAGTCGGAGCCAAAGGTCGACCTCGTCCCCACCTTCCTCGTCGAGAGCAAGACGCCCGTCGACGCCGGCCTCCCCGCGCAGTACCGCCGCCGCCAGTTTCCCTTTGAGATCCACCCGTCCTTCCAGGCCTGGGAGGAGGAGCGCGTCCTGACCGAGTTCAAGGAGTCCGTCGTCGAGACGTGGCGCGGGCCCAACCGATACGCCGCACCCGGAAACGAAGAGTTCCTCCGGGGCCAGCCCGGCCGCGTCTTCGAGATGCCCGACGGCTCGAACCAGATGTGGCGCGAGCAGCGCTTCCGCGTGTCGGAGGGCATGTGGGACGAGGGCGCCGCCTACCCCACCGCCGAGCCCATCACCAAGGCGCAGACGATTCCGGAGCTGGTGCGCGCCAGCCTCGGCGCCGTGGACGTCGACCTCCGGCCCGGGCTGCTCCACAACGTCGTGCTGACGGGGAGCACGACGCTGCTGAACGGCTTCGGGGACCGCCTGAACAACGAGCTAGCGGCCATGTACCCAGGCACCAAGGTCCGGCTGCACGCGGCCGGCTTGTCGAGCGAGAGGCGCTTTGGGAGCTGGATCGGTGGGAGCATCCTGGCGAGTCTGGGGACGTTCCACCAGATGTGGGTGTCGAGGCAGGAGTATGAGGAGCACGGGCCTAGCATTGTCGAGAGGAGGTGCAAGTAGGGGTGCAGCAGGAAGGGAGGAGGAGAGAGGAGTTGGACGTAGCGGAAGCACGTTTTTTTTTCTTCTTCGTATCGTTTTTTTTTTCGTCTCGAGGGTCTGAGTTGTCTGTGTAGGCGGGCCAAGTTTTCCTTATACCTACTGGAGGAGCGGGTGAGAAAGGCGTACGGAGTCGGTACTGGTAAAGGGGGAAGTGTGTTTATAATAGCTGGATGGCAAATGCAGGGCGTCCCGATACGTGAAGCCAGGCCCGCCGTAGCCTCTCATTCCAAGACATGGGGAGGGGTAAGTCGGTGTCGTGGGTTATGGGCCCAAGTACGCTTCAGACGCAGGAGTCTGCCGACGCTTACTAGCCTCGATTCTAATTCACCTACGACATCAAATGCCCTTATCCCACCAGATTCAACGCCGTTTTACCTGCGTACCAACGCCAGCAATGTCCCTTGCCCCCCCCCCCCCCTTCCCGGGAAAAAAAAAGAAACCGTCCGATCAACCCATCGAATCGTCTAACGTGCATTACAGCAAGGTAAACCCCCCCGAAAGGCAGCGGAATAAACGTGGCGTAGCCATCCACACTTTAACCACCCCAGAAGTAAAAGTAGAAAAAGCTGCATAAAAGAGAACTCAGGGGTATCCACTAACCACCACTTCCTCCTCCCTACCTCACCACTCAAAGCACCAGCCCCCCCCCCACCATCTCCTATCCTCTGCCCTGCCCTCTCCCCTACCACTCTCCAAATCATCTCACCCCTCCTTCTCCCCCCTAACCCTCTTCGCCTCCGGGCTCCCCTCCCCGCCCTCCTCCTCACTCTTCCTCTTCCCCCCTCCCCCCTCCTCCCTCAAGAACGAGGGCCCCGTCCCGACAACCGGCGTCGCAAAGTTTAACGGACTGGGCAGCGTATTACTATCCCCGCCCCTGAAATTCCAGTCCGGGTAGAAACTACTCGGGCTGGGCAGCAAATCGCTATTCAGGAACCTGCTCGGCAAAGCCGAGACGGGAGTGTCGATGTTGATGCTTCCGTTGGCACTCTCGCGCGGCGGCGGGCGGGCAAAGGGGTTCGGCGGCCCCGTTGCGCCGGCGGAGAGCAGGGCCGGCCCGGAGGGGGAGGGCGGTGGGAGGACTTGTATTGGGGGCCGGTGCGTTTGTGCGGGTGGCCCTGTCCCGCTGGGGGAGGCGGACGGCACCGTTGCGCTCCCGCCGTTCTCGGAGCTCTCGTCCGGTATCTGGACCTTTAGCCGCGGGCGAGGCGGCATACTACCTGACTTTAGGCTGTCAGACCTCGGAGGCGGCGTAAACGTCGTCTCGGGTATCGAGACGCGTGGCACCGGCCTCATCTGGCTGCTCCGCTGCGCCTCGGGCGGCGACCTAGTCGCCTCCCCGTTCCGCGTCACGTTCGAAACGTCCATCGACTGTGGGCGACTACTCGGCTCATTCTTCATCCTCGGCTCGGGCTTGATACGCTCCGGCTCCGGGGCGAAGGAAGCGAGGTGCTGTGAGAGGATGGAACGGTTCTCGTCGATAGGCGTGAAGATGCTGTGCTGCTTCCGCTGAGGCTGCCGCTTGATGGCGTCCGACGTGTTCAGCAGGGGCACGCGGGGCCGTTCTGGCGGAGGCGCGGCGCTGGGTTCTACGGGCGCCGGGGGCTGCGGGTCCTGTGGCGGCTGGGATTGATGCTCCTGTTGCTGCGGTTGCGGCTGCGGCTGCGGCTGCGGCGGTGACATTTGTGCGGGGGGCGCCTGCGGTGGTAGCAGCTGCGGGAGCGTCCGGGTCGACGGCTCGGCATGGGACACTGGCGGTAGGTGCGGCCCCTGAGGCGGGTAGCTTGGGGGCATTGAGGGCCGGTGCTGCTCCTCGACGTACTGCGGCGGTAGTGGCGTGTGGACTTGAGGCGGGGTCGGCTGGGGTTGCGCGGGGGGGTAGGCGTATTGGGGCGGGTGCTGGGGAGGTAGACTGTGAGGGGGATGCTGAGGGGGGAGACTGTGAGGCGGCATGGGCGAGTGGCTCTGCGGAGTGTAGACGGCGGGGTTCGGCATGTATGCATATCCGTTCACCGGGGGCTGCGGGCTCGGCTGGGGAGGCATCATAGGCCCCAGTCTCCTCCCGTCATTCCTTGATGCAGGCCTCGAGCCCATCTGCGGCTGCGGAGTGTGGCCGCGCTGCGGGACGTAGCCCGGGTGGTAAGGCACGCCGTTGGGCATGGGCGGCGACGCGGAGGCGTCGTGCTTCTTCATGTGCGGGTAGGGCGCCTGGCCCTGAAAGTGAGGCGGCATCATCTGGGGGTCCATGGAGTCCCGCGCAGGCGTGCCGTCCTCGACGGACTCGGACTCGTCCTGGCCGCCATTGAAGTCTATGGGGCCTTTGTGCTCGTTCGGGCCGCCGTGCTAGCGGAGTGTCAGAGACGATGTCTTGGATGGCGCGAGACGCGGTACTTACGTAGGTATAGCGCGTGATGAGCTCGCGCATGTCCGCCGAGGAGTATTCATAGAGCTTCTTATTGTTGCCGAATATAAAGACGGCAACGTCCACCGAGCAGAGCACGGAGAGCTCGTGAGCTTTCTTGAAGAGGCCACCCTTGCGCTTCAAGAACGTGCTTGGAGGCGTCAGTCTCGCAGAGGCGTGAGAGAGTCTGCGTGGGGGACTTACACCGAGCGATTCCGGTCATCCTTGATGGCCTTGATCTCAATCTTCCTCCGACCCATCTTGGCGGCTTCGTGTCCCCGTCTTCTTGCGTGCCTCTAGCCGACTGGCGTGGAATGCTGTGCTCGTCGAGGACCTCGCGGCGGCCGCAAGCTGCGGCAGTTGTCGTCGGCGGACGTCGAGGCGCCAGGATTGATCGAGGATGCCCCGTCGAGTAGGAGATGGTCGGGGGTCGGCGCTGGCGACGACGGCTATGCGATAACTACGGCGGCGGCGGACGTCTGCTCAAAGGCCAGCGGTCAATTATGGCGACGTCTACAGAAGGCGATCTCCAAGAGGCGGCGGATGTTGGGTAGCGCAAGGGTCCTTGGTCTAGGAATAGAACAAGGTACTGGCGGGAGGGATTGAGGGGGGTGGGGGGTATGCGGGGGATGAAGTACGCCCAGGGGAATGTGCCGGGTCTTCTTCTGATGTGCAGCTTGCTCAATGAGGAAGGGTGACGATTGTGTCTTGTGCGGATCTATTGCGGAGGGGATCGAGAGGGCTCGCTTCGGGTGCGGGCTGCGCATCGCCAAGCGGACAAAGAGTACGTACAATTAATCGCACGTGGCGAGTAAAAAAAAATAAAAAGGACGAAGACTCGTCGCCGGCGGGCTTCACATTCGGATGCGACAGGTCCGAAGTGGGTAGGCGTCGTTGCTGTGCAGGTCGATGGGGCTGAATCTGGCGTCGATGATTCTAATAATAGACGGGATCGTGTTCAGTTTGGGGTGCGGTGCCGGGAGGACAGGAGAATGGGAAGGGATGGGCGAGTCAAGTGGGAAGAGGGAAATCTTGGGGGGCCCCGCTGGCTACTGGCTTTGCGCCCAGCCCTTGGCCCAGGGGGTGCCGGGAGGGGCGGCGTGAGGGGTGCGACGGGGGAGGGGCCTGCGATTGGCCCGTGGGCGGAGGACCTTTGGAGTCGCGGGTACTTTGCTGCCCCACAAGAGGCCCACGAGGTGAAGGGGCCTTTACCGAATTCGAGGTGTTAATGCCGAGAAGGTCAAATTCGCCGACAGCAAATGTCAGCGGCGTTCGCGACTACTTGCGCGACGACCGCCTGTTTGTTGACTTCTCGAAAGCCTCGTCTTGATCTCGCATCCAGACACATCGTCAACCCGAGAAGCAGCAAGGCATCACTCGGTAAAAAGCGGAAACGCTCCCGCGTCCACCGTCGCTCCGACACGCGCATCCCTGCCGAAACTCCACCAAGTGGACTCGCGCAACAAAGAACTCACCACATCAGCCCAGGCACAATTTAACCCTTCCATCCAGAAACCGGTACGAGGTGCCGACATGCGATCATCTTGCCCGAGCTGCGGGCCTTTCAACTTCCAAAGACTCGCTCCCGATGCATACGAGTACAGTATGAAGAGGGCGGCAGCACGCAGCTGCGGCCGAGGCGGTCCCGTAGTGTCTGCGCGTGCGCGCCCACAGAAGAGTGGGCGAGGACAGTGTGTGTCGCGACGGGCTCGAGAAGCCGGACAGCCTTCCACTTGGTAATTGACCCTTCTATATAGTCCCAGGCCGGGAAACAAATCGGAGAGCCAAGGCACCATCCGCCTTTGCTCCATCTTCGCCTCTAAGGTCAACGCACCGAACACCCTTGTCACATCGCCCTCATCCATCATGACATCGCCATCAGCGTGGCGAAGCACTCCCACCCTCCACATTCACTCGCCGGCCAGACCGAACCCCCCGCGGCCCGGTCTCGTCGGGCGGGGAAGCAAGGGCCAGGCCATCTTCGGAGGGCCGAGACTCTTCATTCCGGAGGGTGCATTAGCGCCCCCTGCCCTCTCTCCCGGGGCTGAGCCACCGCCGACCTTGCAGTCCCGCCCTTCAGACGACTTCAGAACGTAAGCTTACGGTCATCGTAGGCACGGTCAGACCACTTGTGTTTTTCGTTCGGCTTATCCGTCATACGTTTGAGCACGTCGGGGGTAGCTCGGCGACCTCGATGGAGTCGGCGACGTGTCCGTGGTAGCGATTCCGCGGAAGCTGCGTGAGGTGACATTGACACGCGCGGACGCCTGCATAAGCGAGGCCGCGCGTGAGTTTGCCCTGTAGATGGAGTGTGATGGGCGCAAAGCGAGAGGCCATGTCACCATGCGGAAGTGAGACCATGTATTGCTTTGCCCATGCCAGGAATGCCTGGGCAACGAGCTGGGACGCAAGACGGACGCCGTGTAGACGCAAGGGACGAGCGAGGAGAGAGATGTCATTAGTCACCCCAGGCAGCCATTCCGGCGACCGACTCCGCACTGGGCATCTCTCGCACCTTCCTCGGCACAGGATCAGCCACCCAGTCCCGTCTCGCTTATCTAAACTCAGTCCATTGTATCTGCGATGATCCCATCACGTCGCTATCAGAGCCGAACACACGAGCCCGCCGAGGAGACAAAGAGCCCATAAGCGTTCGTGTCAAAGAAGAGACGGTGCATCCCCCCGAGGCAGTGCCAACCAACAGGTTCAACGGAAGGCCAAGCCCAACCCATCACAATCTACGGGCCTCAGCACATGGGGGGGAAAGTCCCCGCCCCGCCCGCAACGCCTCCACCTGCAGCTGCAAGTCCCCCCGTCCGTCCCCAACCACACACCTAAAAATAGACCTAAAGATAGCAACGACGTAATGGAACGTTTCCCCTCCCTTTCAAGAAGGGCTATCGAGACGACGACCCCGTAAGGCGGGCGAGTCGCTCCCTTCTACTTCCGAAGCGGACCTTGGGTGCGTTCAATTGTCCTCTGGGAGAGGTCTAGGTAGAGGCACGGAGACGGAGAACGGGATGGAGATGGCCACTTGTTCGAGAGGCGTCTTGGTTTTCCCCGCCGCTCTTGGGATGGCGGCGGGGACCTTGGGTTGGAGGGACGGACGAAATCGCGGGGTTAGTACAATCGTTCGTCCAGTCACCAACTAGGACCCTCCAGTCCTAGACCCTTTTAGACCTTGTGGCGGAACGCTGTCTTGTCACTGTCAGTCGCGTTAGTGCCTCTGAGACTAGCGGACAGATCGGACCGGGCCTTGTTTCGGGCCTCGACTTTCGAGCCGCTGCGACATCATTTGTCGCTTCCCGGACAGCTCGCCTCGTCCCCTTCTCGGCTAGCCGAGCACAAGCGCTCCCGCTCGAGTCCGCGGTTTGATATCCGAACTTCACGGCTTTGCTATTTCTATTTCGGGAAGTCCCACGCGTCCGCTGCCTGTCCGCCCAATCATCCCATGCTATCCCAGCCTGCCTTTCCTCACCTCCAATCTCGCTTCAGGTCGCCTCACCATCCCAAACCAACAATACAAGCAATCCCATGACCCTCCGGGGCTCCGTCGCTCTTCCTCCCCGGGGCCCTCCCCGTCTCCTTCCCCCATCGCCGTCCCCACTCCCACCCGCACCCCACACCAGCCCTACCACGCACAAGACGAGACCCCCATTTCTATATTTATCCGCGACGGCCAAGCGGGCCGTATGCACACGGCAATTGAGCGGGATCTAGCCCAAAACGGGAAGACTTGGACCCTTGAACACCCCGGCGGGGGTTCTGGCGTGTGGAGACGCCGTAGCATGTCATCGGCATAAAGACTTTCCTCAGCCATCGCAGCAAGTCGCATCACGTAGGAACCATGAACTTAGCAAGACGGAAGACGGTTGGCGGTTTAAAAAGAGCCTGGTGTTACAGCAGCCTGCACACCTCGCACCCCAACACATCCCAGAGCACATGCCAAATGCCTTCCAATTCCCGGGTATCATTCTCAATGAAAAAGCTAAAGAATACAAGATACCTCCCCAAACGCCGATAACAATGCGACCCGGTCCCTCCAACAAAGCGCTTCACACGTCTTTGCTTCCCTCTTCCCTCTCCATAACAATCCGAACAACTCCCAGCTACGCTCCTCTCAAGCTTCCGACGGGCGACTTCATAAAACATGGCAACCTCAGCACCCCACCCCAACCTAGACGGGAGGCGACGCCGCTGACTGGTTGAAGCCCCCGAAGCCGCCCTGGTCCGCGCCCTCCCCGGACTTGATGGTCCCGTTGAGTAGCGGGCAGAGCCTAGCACGAGCTGTTAGCGTCTATCCTAGTTCAAGATTGACAAGAGCGATGTAACGGGTGGATAGAGGCGGTGTGGCGGAGCGACGGGAGAGAGAGACAGAAGGAAAAGCAGCCACTTAGCGCTTCCTCGGCCGTCCCCTAGTCCGCATCCCAAGCTTCTCCCTTTTCTCCCTAATCGCCGCCCTCATCTTCTCTCTCAGGTTAAACCGCGCCCTCCACCGCCCGCGCGTCCGCTCATAAAACACCTTCGTAAAGTCCACTCACGGGAAGACCGGCAGCAGCTTCGCCTCAAGATCAAAACTGCCGCCCGCCGCCGCATCGCGAAAATTAAAGACAGGGAACGGGGCCAGGGGAGGAAGAGAGGTGGAGGAGACGGGGGCTCGCATACTTCTTGTTTGTCTTGATGTGCCCGACCTGGCCGCAGTTGGCACACTTCCTGGTTGTGCCCGTGACGGGCTTGGCCGACACACCGGCCGTGTCCGGCGACTGCGCTGCGCCGCCGTCCTGGAGCTTCTTGTTCTGCTCCCGCTGGAGGCGCCGCTCCTTGTTCTTCTCGAGGCGTCCCAGCTCAGCCTTAACCCTGTAGCATAGTCAGCACCGTCAAGACGATCCCGCTTCGTCGTTCGCTCGGGATGAGTGGATACTCACTTCTTCGCAATCGCACGGTCCGTATTGACATCCCCAGTAGGGGCGATTTCCAGGATGCTAGAGGGCGGTAAGCAGGGATTCTAATTACCAGCCCCGACACCGGGTCTGGCTCTGGGGGAAAGACGCTAAGTGGTCTGGCGGGGACACGGGGGACATACTCTCTATCTGCGGCCTCAAGCTCGTTCCTCCTCTTGATGTACTGCGAAATCACCACCGGGTCCTCAACTATCTCGACCCTCTCCTCAATATTACCATCTAGACCTCGCATCTGACGCACAATCCGCAGCCTTTTCCTGGACTGGCGACTGGCCGTGGTGAATCCACTAAATTGACTGACGCTGTCGTCTGGAGCCGCGGCAGGCGTCGGCGCCCCCTGCGTGTTGTTGAACCGTTCGTCCTCGTCCGCAATCTGCAGGACATCGTCGTCGTCGTGGACCGTCGGATCGCTGAGAGTCGTCTTCTGCTTGTTCCAGATCTCGCTGATCCCCGACTTGTATGCCTGCTCCTGCTTCTTGACGTTGTAGGCGTGGCCATTGTTGTCCCGCTTCTGCTTTTCAATCGCGTCCGCGGACGAAGACAGCGGCCCATTCTGGAGTTGCTCGAGGTAGCCGCCCTTCATGGACGTGCGGATAAAACTGAAGCCAAGGCCGTGGCCCGTAGGGTCGCCCTCTCCGTGGAGCTGGAGCATGGCCTTGCCAGTGCAGGCGTCGATGAAGGCCTTAGATGTTTTCCATGGAGCCATCTTCTCGGCAAGCGATTCCTCGCCCTTCTCGCCCGCCTTCTTGCCTTTGCCATCTCCATCGAGTTCACCGTCTTCGGTGTCCTGAATCACAGCTAGACGAGGATCGAACCCGGCATCCTCAAGGATCTTCATGCCTAGATTCATCCCGTCGATGAGACAGGTGTCTTCCGGCTTGATCAGGGCGCGGATCCCTTCCTCATTCATCAGTGGCTGATCCGGAGGGAGAGACCAATAGCCCGGCTTGTTGTTATCCTTGTCTGGCCGCACGTATTTCAAGAACTCCTTTAGCTTCTGCCGATTTTGCCCGTCATTCGTTCCCGCCAAGTGTCGCGTGATATCGCCCGTGAAAAGCATGCCCTCAGGATGCTTCCTCATTATGCGGTAGCTAAGCATCTTGGTCCTGTTTTTCGACGTGGTAGTGACCTTACGAGAGTGCGGACCGGGGACCTCGACCGACGGGAAGGTCTGGCCGACGACAAAGATGTAGTCCATTTTTCTCAGGTACCATTGGGCGCCGTCCTTGCCAGTCGAGCTCCGTCCCAGGATGAAGTCGCCCTCACGGGGTTTATGCTGGAACAGCGGGGCGCGGTACATCTGGTTATGGAGCGTGGGAACAGTCTCACCAGGGTCGACGGTGCCAAAGATGGCGAATGGCGATCGATCTTCCGGCAAAAGGATCTGTAGCTCGCCAAGTTGCTTCTTCTCGGGATCGGCCTTGTCTTCATCAGGACGCTTGCGGTAATAGTTGATAATCCGGTTCCCCATGCCAAACTTGGACAATACCGTAGGAATTCGCTCGGCGTACTCGAAGAGCACGGCAGACGAGTTGTCCCTCAGAGTCAGATCCTTGGTTTCACGGAACACGTCGCGGGCCTTGCCCTTTTGCGCTTTCTTCTTGACGACGCTACGCTTCGAGAACTCAAGAGGCCTGCCGACATATTTCCGCACTCGGAATGGCGGGCGGTGGAACTGATCCTGCCTTTCCACAAGCTTCGTCTTGTAATAAGGCCACGTCAACCGAAGTGCAGGAAGGGCGTGATCGACGACAATGTTGCCAATCGTAGCCCTGACCTTGTCTTGATGAGCCTCCTTGAGAAGTTCGTATGCCTCGTCATTGGCAATGTTGAAGCGACTGAGCGACTTTGGAGCGAGGTTGCCGTTTGCCGGGCCTTGCCCAAGGCCCACCCTCGTTCGCTTCGCGGGGCGCTCCGCCTCCTCGTCGATGACGTGAAGGTTAGGATCGTTGAGATCGAGCAACACACGCTTGGAGCCGGCTCGCGTTAGTTGTTCGTAAGCGCCCAAAGAAGGCGTGTCAAACTGGGTCACATCCGGGAGGCCAGATGGAATGACCCTCTTCCGCTTCGGGGGCGGTTCATCCATGAACATTGCGTCCCACTCGTCGTCGGCGTCACTCCAGCCACGCTTCCGCTCTGCCTCTCGCGAAGCCATCTCTGCGCTAAGAGCGGCCTCCGCTTGAGAGATCTTGTCATCAAAATCGTAGCAAATGGTATCAATATGCTGAAGAGTGAGCCCGCAGATGGGCTCATCGTCTGACTCGGCGTCCAAGTCAAACTCGCCGCCCTTGGCCCCCGCGTCTTGCCCAGGTGGCCGTATGTGAACGAGTCCATCGGATCCCGCCTCCTTTCGGAGTTGTGCCCCGTATCCAGGTACGCGGAATACCTTCTCCTGGTCTGTAGCGATGTCCAGACTCAACTTGTTGAGGAGCAGAGGTTTTGGCTTCTTCGCGGGCTTGGCTGCACGGAACTCTGCTGGCCTCGGCACGAGAATTTCGTTCCAGTTCAGGATAATTCCCTGCCTAAAATCTGGCCACTTCTGCTTCACAAAATCCTCGACCGACGTGATGGCGGGAGGGATGTTGGGATCCTGGTTCTGCCCCTCTTGGGCCGCCGCATCGAACGAGAAGTCGTTGTTATCGGCAAAGCTCGACTCCGGGCGGATATCCGGGTGCGCAGTGTCGGCAGCCTCGGGCTGCTCTTGCGGGGAGGAAGGCGCCAATACCGGGTCGAAGGGTGAGGATTCCCGGCCCTCCCCAAACAAGTCGTCGGTATCATGGCTAGTGCCGCCGTCGTCCGTGAGCCCAGGGAGCTCAAAGGATCCTGCCGGTGCCGCGGCGGGCTCCTCTTCGGGAAGATCATCGTCGCTGATGTCTTCAAAGTCGAACGCGTCGTCGGCCTTGCCGGTCTGGTCGATAGGGTTGTCATGCGAGAATGAAGCGAAGTTCGGTCCGTCCCCTCCTCCTATGTCCTGGCTCTGTGACAGGATGCGACGGATATTAGCCTCATCAGCTTCATCCTGCTCCTTCCACTTTTCGTCATCGAACGAGAGAGTCTCCGGCGACGGCTCCGGCGACGGCTCCGCCGATGGCCTGTGCTGGGCCTGCTTGCCTTCTGGAGACATCGCGTTGGCAGGCTGGTCGGCGGAAACGGGCGATGCCATCATAGGGGATCGGAAGAATTCCCAGGGACAGGCGACATCGAGACCGGGCGCAGGCCGTTGTAAAGGGTCGTGTCGAGTGGCGGGTGGCTCGGGGTTAGTGATTCTCGTCGAGGGAAATGCACGGATCGATCGAGTTGAGGTTCAGAAAGCACCGCGCGACCAGCTGAGGATGGCACTGGAGACTAGGGTTATTGTCCAATCAGAGAACGACGAAGCTATGGACAGTGCGTGGTGAGTACCGCACTATGACCGACCGCCGATAGATAGGTGGAGTCTCGATCCATGCTGCTCTATCTTATGATCACGTGCTTATATCCTCTCCGACTCTTGAGCCAGGAGCCTCAGGGCTCGGAATTTCCCCGTTTTGAAGTTTTCAGCCACTTCTTTGCGTATGCAAGGTGTAATATAGCACGTATGCTCTTACCTAACCTAGGGCATCGAACTCTGCTCAAGTTCTTTTGGAGGAGCTGATGGTAAATCGGGCTCCAGTCGGACTTGCCTAAAGTCGTAGAACTACCAACACCGTTTAGGAAGGTGCCGACGTTTGGTGGAGAACGGAAGCTATGGAGTCATTGATGCCTTCCTTCGCTTCGTACCTTCCAAGAGACGCACCTTAGGACCTCGTGCCCTCAAAAAGTCGTTCTGAACATTACCCTGCCTTGTTCTGTCCAAAACCACACGATGACCTCTGCTACGAAGGAGCAACTGCACAGGCAGTTTGTGGGGAAGAGGTTATCTGATCCAAGTTACTCCATCCCGAGCCCCGCCGCGATCCTAGACCTCGCGGCTCTTGAGACAAATTGCAAGAGGATGCTGGAGGCTGTAGGGGCCCTGGAACTCGAGTGGCGACCCCATGTCAAAACACATAAAGTGCGTCCCCGACTAGTTATCCGACGCCGGGGACAACATTGTCTCGACTGACTGAAGTAGACGATTGAGCTTACAAGGTTCCAAGTGGGAGACAAGCCGGGGTCTTCTGTCAACCTGGTTGTCTCCACCGTCAAGGAGGCCAAGAACCTGGTGCCCTTGCTCAAGGAGTATCAACAGGCAGGTCGGCCCGTCAACGTGAGTCTCTTCAGTATCGTAAGCCAAACCCGATCTGTATACTCAACTTCAACTTTGACTAGGTGTTATACGGCTTCCCCCTCCATCCGAGCGCTATCCCAGGACTAACGGACGTGTTCAAAGAAGTTGGTTCCAAGGGGCTTTCTATCATGGTGGATCATCCCAAGCAACTTGAGTACGCAAAGTCACTCGCCGAGGCATCAGGACACGCACCCCTTATTTTCATGAAGATCGACGGCGGATACCACCGTGCCGGTGTCATTCCGCACACAGAGGCATCCATAGAGCTTGCAAATGATGTCGTCCGTCTTCACTCTGAAGGGACCGCCGTTTTCCATGGCCTATATATCCACGCCGGTCACTCATACGACACGAGAGAAAACTGGCAGGCACTGAAGTACCTTCTGGAAGAGGTCGAGGTCCTGGGACGGTTCGCAGATACGATTGATGCTGGCTCCGCTCAGATACCTCTGGTGCTTTCAGTTGGCGCATCTCCAACCGCAACTAGCCTACAGCATCCATGTCTCACAAGATCCGACAACTGCAGCCACCAGGATTCGGAAGTCTGTCGATCACTTAGGGCCCAGATGAGAACTCTAAAATCCAAGGACTACCGTATCGAGGCTCACGCCGGGGTGTATCCTACCCTCGACCTCCAACAGTTGGCGACGCACGCCAGAGGCCCTGAGCTTTTAAACTCGTCTGACATCGCCATCAGCATCTTGGCGGACGTAGTTTCCCTCTACCCCGGTCGTGGCCCAAATGGCACCACAGAGGCTCTCATTAACGTTGGGTGTCTGGGCCTTGGCAGGGAGCCCTGTAAGGACTTGGGTCCCGAGAAAGGCATCCACTACAATGGCTGGGGGATTGTCATGCCATGGCCGGAGGCGGGATCCACAAACACCCCACTTACGTCTGAGTTTCCTGGCGTCCACGGGGGATGGCAGGTGGTCAAGGTTAGCCAGGAACACGGCATCTTGGGGTGGAAGGGCGACAAGGCCGATGAGATCCCGCTCGAGATCGGCCAGCGTGTTCGGATTTGGCCGAACCACTCGTGTATCGCTGGGTCCTTTTTTGACTGGTACCTTGTAGTAGACAGCCGCAAGGAGGGCGCGAGGGACACCGTGGTTGATGCTTGGCCTCGCTGGAGGTGATGGTAACGAAACATACTGGAAAGTCGTATAAAGGTCAAATGATCCAAGATATTGAGTATACTTGAGAATCCGAAGGCCATCGACCATCGAGGCAGTAATTTCGCTACCGCGTCATCAAAGTCGGGAGCTGATGACGGTGTCGTGGGAATCACCGTCTAATGGTCCCAAATAGGTAACCAGGCCTGGATTCTCAATCGAAAAAAAAAATAAAATAAAAACATGAGACAGATCTGTGAAACGTCGTTCTCTGATCCCGTGATGAGAAAGTTACGTGTTCGAGGCGGGTCGGATAGTTGTCGGGAGAACGCCGCAACGCTGAATGGCACTTGAAGTCAGTGACGTCACGTCAGGCACTCAGACGACCTGCCTCCAACAATGCTACTGCATCCCTCGTTCCAACACCGTATTTCCATTTTAATATAATCTTACCTAGCATGAAATACATAATCGTATATTTCCTCCTCGCCATATTCTCCCCCGCCTCCTCCCTCGCCTTCAACATCTTCCGACCCCGCCCCGCACCCCCGCAAGCGCCCCTCATGATGCCGGACCCCAAGCCCAAGAGCAGGGTCATCCTCTCCGACGTCATGGCCCGCGACAAGAGCATCAATATCTTCGCCGGCTTCACGCGCGACGTTGAGTGCGTCGAGACGCGCCTCGATAACGCCAAGGTAAACACGACGGTCCTGGCGCCGCTCAACTCCGCCGTCGAGGGGCTTCCGCGGAAGCCGTGGGAGGACCCCAGGGACTACGGGGCACTTGGTGCGGATGCGTACGAGGGGAAGGATGGGGAGGAGAGGGCCCAGAAGAATTTGAGGAGGTTTGTGGAGGCGCATATTGTCCCGCGGAGCCCGTGGGTCGAGGGGGATAAGGTGCAGGCCGTGGGGGGTGGAGGGGACGTGTGGTGGGAGATGAAGGGAGGGAAGAAAGTTGTAAGTGGGAAAATCTGTGTATTGGGGCCGTGATGGGTGCTGACGACAGAGCAGATCCAGCCGGGCAACGTCGAGGTCACTGATATCCCGAGTTCGGTGTCGAACGGCGAGGTGGTACGTACATACCCGGTCCAGGGAGCAGTCTCTATAAAGCTGATACTAACATTGGTGTAGTGGATCATCAAGGGTGTTCTTAACTATGCGTAGTATATTTTCCACGAAACCACGAACTATCCTCACTGTTTACTGCCTGAGCGCGCTTCTTTGACGCCAAGTACTATATCACGACTCCGACGGACATTCGAAATGGCCCAGTACACGACCACTTACCTATACCCTGGACGAATACGCCGTCTCATATAATGCACGGAAACCTCAGCACGCGAAAGGAGTTATGTTTATGAGACCCTATATGTGTTCAACATGCTACCACATTTACTAGCTATCATCGATATGGGACGGGGGAGAACGACGTTAAGATCTCTAGAATAAGTGGAAAGAGGTAGTCTGTGATTCTAGTCTACACACTAGCCATTCCGGTGGGCCTGGTTTGGCCCTCAACCTGAACTACTTTCAATATCCATGTCAATTGTCCAAATGACCGATCTTGACCCAAAACCACCGGCTTCTCATGTGCTAGATTGTAACATGCTGCTCCATCAGAAACCACACGTGTGGGTTTTAGGGACAGAAACTTGATTTGAGTACACTGAGAGACTCGTGATCGTGGGCGTTCACATGCCAATCTACGCTCGATGTCCTGAATTCTACTCAGCCCTACTGATTGGCCGCTTGGGCCGGACGGAGACAAAATTGCCCCGGGACGGACCCCGAAGCTACGGCAGGTACGGAATTATAAGACCCTTGGAGCTCCCCCAGTATTACTCTGTTAGGCATGTGCGTTTGCGGGAACAAGTCCGGGGCCCGTGTGGGGGAGGACCGCTTCCAAATCGTGGGGTGGGCCCACGTTGACCATCACATGTGAATTTTGTTC
Organism: Sordariomycetes sp. B11D1; assembly: GCA_025503055.1. Classification (NCBI taxonomy): domain Eukaryota; kingdom Fungi; phylum Ascomycota; class Sordariomycetes; species Sordariomycetes sp. B11D1. Next base: position 71,162 of record JAMFQS010000017.1, read on the forward strand.
CTTGAGGCCAAGGTACCGTTTCGCCTTTGCAAACCTAAGTTTTGATTGCCCACGCGGATGGCTATTAATGCCTCGGAGGCAGATTGATGAGTAAAGACACAAAAACCGCGACGGTAGACCGACTAGATTGGTTACACTCTGTCGGTAGTTGTCGAGTGATGCCACTGAGGCCCTCGCCCAGGCCACGTCCCCATCATACCATGCTGGGCTGATCCGTCCTCCAACCCAGGGTGTGCAGAAATGTCCGTATGGGCGTGACATCATTGTCCGTTTTACTGGCCTCGGGGAAGGCCACCTGACACGCAATGTAGCGTGCCCCTTCCGCGTGCTTGGGTGGCGAAGATTGAGGCCGCGAGCCAATGAGGTGTGGGGTAATCCTGATTCAGCATGGGGCGGGAGGCGGCGGACTGGTCGCCTTCACATGCCAGAGGAAGTCAATACTATGGGGAAGGTACCGCTCCAGTGGACGCTAGGAACGCCCTGTATTCGCCAAAGGCGAGCAATAAAAAAGTTCCACTCATTCGTCTTCGCCCGCGCGGCTCTTGAATAATGATGAGGCGACCTTCGTCGGATGGGGTTGGGTCCAGACCCCATGTTGCGCGCATACTGCGTGGTTAACAGCCTCGGTATGTATCCCCCCGTCGGGCTTCCTGGGGGCTCCACCACACTCTAGCTCTCCCCGCACACACCCCACCGGATGGATACTCACGGAGGTAAAATGCTCGGTCGAGCTGTTCACCGGCACACGGAAATGCATACGGAAATTTGCGCTGGCGCCGGTACAGTCCAACAAATGACTTCGTGAAGAAGAAAAAAATGGTAGAGCCAGACACCTGAAAGCCACATGCCCTTGGAGAAAGATAAGAAACAAAGTATTTCCAGGCTCTGGCAGCGCCGAAGTGGCTAATTCCGCGGAAAGAAGGTGACGTCTCGCCTCCCCAATCGGCTAGCCACTAAGAGGCGGCCCAAATTTAGTGGCCTCACCCCCTGTCCCAATCGAAGTACCTCGGCTCATTGGTGACCGACCTCTCGCGCCCGGGCCGGCGAAACATCAACCTTCTGGGTCCCTCGGCGCAGCGCCAGCTCATTGGGGGGGTACTTGTATCTTCGCCGTCCTCCCCACGTTCCGAGTTCCTTCCCCCCATATATTTCTCCCCCAAGAGCCTCTTTACTCCTTCCGTCAACCCAACGGACTTTCTTTCTCTCTCACCCCTCTTTCAAGGAGTCTATACCCTCTTTACCATCAGTCTGCATTACCGTTCCTCTCCTAACACAAAACAACATCGCAACCATGTCGCAGAGGGTGATTGTTGTTGGTGGCGGCCGTAAGTGTTCCCCCTCTATTCATCGGCCGTCGTGTCGATTGGCATTTCGCAAGATCCCCGCGCCGATTTGAACTCTGGCTGACCATTTGCAATGTAGTTTCCGGCCTCAGTGCTGCGCACACCATTTACCTCGCTGGCGGAAATGTCGTTGTCCTGGACAAGCAGGGTAAACTGCCCCTCTCCGTTCTAGCCCCGTCGTCTCACGCGCAACATCGCAGTACTGACACACTGATCTACAGCCTTCTTCGGTGGAAACTCGACAAAGGCCACCTCTGGTATCAACGGTGCCCTCACCCGCACCCAGGTCGAGAATGGCGTTCCCGACAGCGTCAAGCAGTTCTACGAAGATACCATGAAGTCTGCGCGCGACAAGGCGCGCCCGGACCTGATCAAGGTCCTGACCTACAAGTCGGCCGCCGCTGTTGAGTGGCTCCAGGACGTCTTCGACCTAGACCTCACCCTGGTCTCCCGGTTAGGGTAAGTAGTGACGGATCTTGCCACATTCGAACTTCACGGCATGTGCTAACACTACAACAGAGGTCACTCTCAGCCCCGTACCCACCGTGGCCACGATGCCAAGTTCCCCGGCATGGCCATCACCTACGCTCTCATGCAGCGTCTCGAGGAGCTAGCGGAGAACGAGCCCGGCCGCGTCGAGATCATCAAGAAGGCCCGCGTCACCTCCCTGAACAGGGACGGGAACCTTATCCATGGTGTCACCTACGAGTGCGACGGCCGGACGGCGAGCATTGACGGCCCCGTCATTCTTGCCACTGGTGGCTACGCTGCCGATTTCACCGACACCTCGCTGCTCCAGAAGCACCGCCCCGACACCGTCGGTCTCTCCACGACGAACGGTGCCCACGCCACCGGTGACGGTCAGAAGATGGTCATGGCCATCGGCGGCAACGGCATCGACATGGACAAGGTCCAGGTTCACCCCACTGGTCTCGTTGACCCCAAGGACCCCGGCGCGAAGACCAAGTTCCTGGCTGCCGAGGCTCTCCGTGGCGAGGGCGGCATCCTCCTGAACGGTGACGGCGACCGGTTCTGCGACGAGCTCGGCCACCGTGACTACGTCTCGGGCATGATGTGGAAGGAGAAGGAGAAGAACAAGTTCCCCATCAGGCTTGTGCTCAACTCCAAGGCGTCCAACGTCCTTGACTTCCACACCCGCCACTACTCCGGCCGCGGTCTCATGAAGAAGATGACCGGCAAGGAGCTGGCCAAGGAGATCGGCTGCACGCCCGAGCACCTCCAGAAGACCTTCAAGACGTACAACGCATACGCCGAGGGCAAGGAGAAGGATCCCTGGGGCAAGAAGTTCTTCCACAACGTGCCCCTGGATATCGACGACGACTTCCACGTGTCGCTGATGGAGCCCGTCCTCCACTTCACCATGGGCGGTGTCGAGATCGACGACAAGTCGCGGGTCCTTAACTCGGAGGGCAAGCCCTTCGATGGCCTCTACGCCTGCGGTGAGCTTGCGGGTGGTGTCCACGGCGCCAACCGTCTTGGTGGCTCGTCGCTGCTCGGCTGCGTCGTCTACGGCCGCGTCGCCGGTGACACCGCCAGCAACTATCTCTTCAAGAAGGTCCTCGCTGAGGGCGGTTCCGGTTCCGCCGCCCAGAGGCTCGGCCAGATCTCTCTCCACATCGACCCCACTCAGCCCAACCGCGTGACCGTCGACTGGAGCGGCTCCGCCGCCGCAGGGCCCAGCACGGGCTCGGGCTCGATCTCCGCCTCGACGTCGACCGTCAACCCCTCGCCCTCCGCGCCCGCTTCGGCCGCCGCCGGTGGCTCCGAGAAGTCGGGTAAGAACGACCCTAAGGAGTTCAAGGTGCCCGAGAAGGAGTTTACGATGGAAGAGATCGCTAAGCACAACACCAAGGATGACGTGTGGGTCGTCGTCAAGGGCGTCGTAATGGACCTTACCAACTGGCTGGACGAGCACCCGGGCGGCCCGCAGGCGATCCTCAACTTCATGGGGCGGGACGCGACGGAGGAGTTTGAGATGTTGCACGACGACGAGGTTATTCCCAAGTATGCGCCTGCGCAGGTCATTGGTCGGGTGAAGGGTGTTGAGCCCTCGCTCGAGTTCTGATCTGGGTTAGGTAATATTTTGTTCTTGGGAATTTTGAAAGAGTATTGGACGTTTTTGTATTGATAGATATGCCCAAGGAGTCATGAAATTACTTTTTTTTTTGACAAAGTTATGCTTTCTCGTGAAATACGGTGTCCTATGGCTGAGTCGGGCATGGGGCTGTAGATGGCCGCTTGTTGGATGCCAAGTCTATGTGAGGACGGCTGCTTAGTGCGTTTTAGAGGCTAACCTCGACGTGTCCAACACATCAACACATCGTCGAAGCGGGTCTTGATACTGCAGCATGAGGTCCTCCTTCGGAAGTACCGCCTATATTCATAAGGAGTGTGGTATTTACTACTCTCTTTTGTGGACGGCAGGCTGATCTAATGTAAAGTATTTGGTGAAGTGAAGCATGGGGTACTAAGACAGGCTTCACCTCTTGGTGAGCGTATATATCTCGATCCGTATGAGAGGCCGGTGTTTCCCATCTCACCCCCTGCGGAGGACAGGTTGATCTCGACGCCAAGTACTTCGCAAAACCCTCATGGGGCTAATGACCGAGCTTGTTCTGTTGAACTCGGCGTCTATGAGGTCGCAGACCGGTGTGGGGGGGTTCACTCTGATACTCGTTTCTGGCGGACGGCGAGCCTCCTTGCGCTTACGCCCGGTGAAGAGCGGGCATCATCACGAACCCGGTACCCGGATCCCCCCCAACAACCATCCACGCGCTGCTCAACAGACAGGACATTGGACAGGAGACCATGCCTGACAAGGCAAGTAAGCCCCATCCGAAGTGCGGCACCCAAAGCAATCGTTCTGCTGACGACAGAAGCAAAGTACGACGGCAAGGCGTTTTCGGCAAGATCCGTGCGGGCGCTGACCATCCCGCCGATTCCCCCTCGCATCTGGTCCCGTGCATGAGGGAGACGCGGCACAAGTCGAGGAACCCCTGCGCCGTGGCCTTGCCCAAGTATAATCCTGCGCAATGACAAAGGCCCTCGGTCGGCCCGGCGATAGGAACCAGTCTGGAAATGCCGTGCGTGTACCAGCGTGAGCTTCGCCCGTCCCGTTTCGCACCCAGCCCCCATCAGCCGTGCACGACCTCGGGGCGATGTGCTCGTCCATCTCCTCGTTTCATTGCGCGGAATGCGAGTGTGCCTCCTTGCGGAGCCACTTTGTCCCACGCTCCTCGAACTTGCGGGATCAGCACAGATTGAAGCGGCGAGTTGATCGTCTCCCCACAGGACGCAGTCGCATCGATGGTTCGGACAAGAGCGACGGCACGTCCACCACGCGCGGTCCAGGCTCACTTGCAGTACCGCGCTTCCCCTCAATCCCGGTCCCTGAGCCCGCAGGCGTACCTTCCGCGAGTGAGTTCCGCACATCGCCCAGCTGACTCAGCGGTACCCGGAACGCCCCCGATCGGTGAAGGGCGGCGTGACATCCCCCTGCAATCCTGCAATACCCTCGGTAGTCGAGCGTGAGATGGTCTGACCTCCCAACGAATCCCGCCTGGCCATGACCGCGGAGCGGCGCGCGGCCGGCCATGGCTCTCTGCATGACACCACGCGATTCGCCCCGGCCGGGAAGCCCCCGTCCCCATTCGTCTGCGTGGTGTCCATGTGCCCTCGGCAAACCCCGTCACTGTGTCCCGCATCTTTCCCGCACGGAATTCTTGGTTGTGTCCCAGCCGCCGCCGCCCCCCCCAAGTCACACGGGGAGCCACCTGCGATGGGTGTACTTCGTATACGCAGGGTTACATTTGCACAGTACGGAATGCGGCACACACACACCCATCCCCCCATTCTCCACAAGTCTGGCCCGGAGTGGAAAGAGGGTGAGGGAAGGGCGGGGCCTCAGGAGATGTTGGTATCCAAGACGGACGAGAAATTGCAGTCGCCCTGCCGGATCTACTCTCGCTATCCCGATATATGGAGGAGGTTAAAGACTGCGACTCACTCGGCGATGGCGGAAGTGGGACCCCTGTCGAGCAGTGGAGTCCCCCGCAGAATCTCGCGAGGGAAGGGGCACCGGCTCATGGGGAAAGGGCCGAAGTCGACGAGTCGGCAGGGTGGGATTCTGGGGGAAGCAGCTCGGTCGAATACAAAGCAAGATTTCGACCGCTGGCCCTGGATGTCACACACACGTACATGTTATGACACAGCGGCGCTCTCGTTGCGCCAATTTTTTTCTCAAACAATCGAGCTCCGACCGATCGTTTCCTTTTCCTTTCGTTAAAGTTCGATGGCATTCAACCCTTTTGAGCAAGGAGGTGCAGAGAGCCGGGTTGTGTTTTCTGCCCTTGCCGCGTGCGCTGAGGCCCCGAGGCCAGAGTGGCAGGACCCTCGACACAACGCGAGCAGAACACTGGCCAGCCACATATCCAGATACGGAATAACAGCGAAGCGCCCATTCCCACGGCGGTTTAGTTCTCAAAAAAAAAATTGTAGAGGTCCATTGTTGCGAGGTGAGACCGACCCGCAAACCGGTTTCCGAAAATCATATCCTCCCAGATATCTCGCCACGCCCGTGCTCATTCTACTTCCCAGGAAACGGGTCACTGCCGTCGACGATTGATTGCCCTTGCACAAGCGATCGGGCGGGCGGGCCTTGGTCCAAGGACACGGTGAAATGGTCGTAGCGGTGCTCGTCCCACCGAGCCCTCACGGTGGGGAGATCTTCTTTAGGTGGCTAAGTGTCTGCGGCCCCAAGCCCCGAGCCCCGAGTCCAAATTCACTCGCACAGTGCAGATAACATACTCTGTGGATGGCGGAACTGGGGGACCTTCCCCAGCCAGCAGCGTTGCGTCGAGTCCAAAAACGAACTTAGTGCGCCGGTGAGAGGCTTAGAACAGCATTAGGGGATAATCGCTTCTGCGCTAATGGCGCACTGTAGGGGTACCTGTCGATCTCGGTTCGCTGGATGTCCGCAGAGCTGAAGATGAAGAGATGCGGTGTCCCACGTCCTGCACCGGACTCAACCTTGATAATGCGCGGACTTAATATTAGTGTTATCGAGCTCCGTCTCCTTTGTACAAAAATGCTGTTGTCTGACTCGACGGAACTTTGACGTTGCTCGAATGTGTCGCAGTTCTGCTTTTTCAGCCGGCGAGACGTCAACGTCCCGACCGCCTATTGGCCCTGATCTCTTGATGGCTTGCAACTGGCCATGGTCTCGCTTTCCACACGCCTGCTCAGACTTCCTCTTTTAGTAAACATGGCACCATCTGAGGGACGCGTCGAGTAGGGAGAGGGGCGCAGAATAAGATGTACCCGGCGACACAAGAAATACTGTGTGGTTTTCATGTGGACCAATCACACCCCCACGCCACGCTCCCTAATCCTGAATACTTGCATCGGACACCGGCTTCCTGCCGTCCTGACCCCGGTCACAGTGTCTTCATGAGCCGGCTCGCTGGGGTACAAAACTTTCCGGGGAAGGAAGTCGGTGCACTCTGTGGATGCACAAACCTGGGTGCTTTCCACGGGCGACGCGGGCCAGGATTTGAGAACTCGCAAGGCGTCGTCGGGCTCAAAAGGCCAAAGGTGTTGGATTATGAAAGACATGCCTGTACTTCTGATGGCGTGTCTCCAATTTTCCGTGCCCGTTGCGTCCTGCGCCGTCGCCAGCAAGGAAACCCCAGTCGTAGTCCAAGTACCGTGAGGGACCGTGCCCCATCGCTCCCCCCTGCCTCCCCATGGGCCCTCCGTGTGCGAGTACCTACACTGTATTACCCTGCTGCAGTTCCTTCCCTCACTCCGGCCCCTCCACCATCTAGCGGCGCCCAGCCCAGCGTCCCAGGCTCCGAAGTGCCTCTAGCCCCGTTCCCAGCGCCTCGCCCACTTTCCTCCCCTTCTCTCCCCCTTCTCCACTTCCCTGTCCCCGATATCATATCCACTCGAACCAACCCTCAGCGGAAAACGCCCTCCAGCGGCAAGCGATTTTTCTTTCGATTCCCGCTATCGCCTGGCCAGATGAACCGTCGTCGATTGGGACGTCGCCTCTGTGCCCGCCCGGATACCCGACTCGATTGACGTCTCGAAACCGCCGGAACCCTGGACTGAAGTCCACGCCCGTCCACCATGGCGATTGCCATGGGATGGCAGAAACCCGACAATGTCGCGGGCACGTCGGCGCCGGCCGTCATGGTCGGCCTGTTCGTCGCCTCGGCCGGACTGCTCTTTGGCTATGATACTGGGTAAGGCGATCGTCCCTCGGAATCGCCGTCGCGAGACTTCTCCGCCCGTCGTCCCGCCCGGTCTCGCTCGACGCGTGCCAGCTTCGCGGCGGCCATTGTTCTCTTCTCCCCCGACATACGGGGCCGGCTTCGGTTGCAGCTAAGCTGACAGTCTATGGTTAGGACTATAAACGGCATCCTCGCCATGAGGCCGTTCAAGGACCAGTTTTCCACCGGCTACATCAATCCGGCCGACGGACGCCCGGACCTGACGAATTCAGAATCATCGACAGTCGTCGCCCTGCTCAGCGCTGGCACATTAACCGGTTCTCTATTCTCCGCCTTCTTAGCCGACTCGTTCCTTGGCCGCCGAACCTCGATGCTTGTTAGCTGTCTCGTCTTTTGCGTGGGAGGGATTCTACAGACCGTCGCCAAGAGCTTACCCACGCTTCTAGCTGGGAGGTAAGTCTTCTGTTCCCGCGCCGCCGGCATCCCGGGGCTTGGAATGGCCGTTGAAATACTAATGCCCAACGTCGCAGGTATGTCGCGGGCGTAGGCGTGGGCGTGATATCCGTCGTCGCGCCCTTGTACCAGTCCGAAATGGCACCCAAATGGATCCGAGGCTCCCTCGTCTGCGCCTACCAGCTGTCCATCACTCTGGGACTTCTCATCTCATCAATAATAAATATTGTGACGCACAAGATGGCGAACAGTCCAGCCGCCTACCAGATACCCCTGGGACTGCAGCTCGTCTGGGCCGTCGTTTTGTGCATCGGCCTTCTTGTCCTACCCGAAACCCCCCGATTCCTCGTCAAGCGAGGCCGCAACGAAGACGCCGGTCTCGCGCTAAGCCGACTCCGCCGACTCGACATCACGCACCCTGCCCTTCTAGATGAACTCCAGGAAATCGTGGCAAACCACCAATACGAACTCAGCCTCGGGCCCGACACATACATGGAAATCTTCCGAGGCAGCCCACACCTCGGACGGCGAACCTTTACCGGATGCGGGCTCCAAATTCTCCAGCAGCTCACTGGTATAAATTTCATCATGTACTACTCGACAACATTTTTCACTGGCGCGGGTATTCGGGATCCTTACACGAAATCACTAATCATTAACATCATAAACGTCTTCTCAACATTCCCCGGCCTCCTCGTCATTGAGTCCTGGGGCCGCCGAAAGCTGCTCATGGTCGGCGCCATCGGCATGGCCGTCTGCCAACTCCTCATCGCATCATTCACGGCCGCTGCCGGCGACGACCTCGCGTCGGCCGCCCAGACAATACTCATTGTCTTTTGTTCGATCAACATCTTTTTCTTCGCCGCGTCCTGGGGACCAGTGGCCTGGGTCATCACGTCCGAGATCTACCCACTCAAGGTCCGTGCGAAAGCCATGTCCGTCTCGACGTCGGCAAACTGGCTCCTGAACTTTGCCATCGCCTACGCGACACCGTTCATGGTTGGCAACAACACGGGATCCGCCAACATCGGGCCCAAGGTCTTCTTCCTCTGGGGGACGTTTTGTATAGTCGCCATATTCTTCGTGTGGTGCATGGTGTACGAGACGAGCAAGATCAGCCTGGAACAGATCGACGAGATGTACGAGAGAATCGACCACGCCTGGAATAGCGTCCGCTTCGAGCCCAGCTGGAGCTTCCAGCAGATCCTCGACGAGGGGTGGTCCCCCAGCGCGCAGCCGCCGCCCGAGCACGAGCTAGAGCACGCGAACTCTGTAGCGTCGACGACGCAGAGCAGCACCGAGGGCTCGTCGGACATGAGCTCGTCGATGATTAATCCGCCGCCACCTGCTACGACGAATAACAGCAACTCGGCAAATAACAAGCACGTGGCACAGATGAGCAACGTTGACTTTAGCTATTAAGTTGTTCCTTAGGGTCAGAGCTGACCGGCGGTCTTGTCTTTTGTTTTTCTCTTTTCGACATGTCTTTTTCTTTTCTTCACGACTATATCCACCCGGTTTTGATATTGGAATACTAGCGACGGAGTTTTATGATGCTACGGAGTTCAGGGAATGGGACAAGGGTGGCGGGAACACGGGGGATCTGCGGCATCTGTTTCCAGCACGGCGGCTCGGATGTGTACGTGTTTACGGTCGGCGCGAAACGAACATTTTGCAAAGAGGCTGTTGCAGAGGGCATCTCCCCCTCAATGGCAGCCATACATATATACCTTTCATATTTGACTGGTCATACCTTTTTCTGGGTACTGTTGGCAAGCCGGCGGTCAATATATACCCCACCATGTCTATGATTCCACAGCTTCTTTTGTGTGCTTCTCGGTAATGTCGTGTGAGGCGTTGTGGTATGTGGTGTGGGCAGGCTAATCCTTTCAGGGGAAGGATAGCAGGAGGCTGTGCGCCTCACGATGAACATCAACACATTCTTTTGAAAGGTTTGGACGTCAAGTGAATCGTTCTGGGTCCTGTCATTTGAGTCACTGGTGCTCCAGCGACCGAGGCGTGTGTTGCTCCAGTGTAAGTCTTTTCCTGTTAAAGTTGGTGGTGCTATGTGCAGGGTCTCTGGGCTTCACCCAGAGTGTAGCACTTACACCCGCAATTCACCTTTGCTTTCTATTCTGTCTTTTCAACTCACGGAGCGTCTTCTTTATACTTGCGAGCTTTGGCCTCCTTTGACGTATCCATACCCCCCGTGTGACCCGCTAACACATCGTGGACCGTGGTCGGGTCATTACGTGCAGCCCGGTGCGATGGAGCAACTGCAGGCGTTCGATGATAAGATCGTCAACCTGATACTCCAGTACTCGCTCCTCGACCTCTCGGCGCCGGACAGGATCACGGCGCACGAGGTCTACGCCGCTGCTGAGTTGGCGTTGCAGATCTCTACGCTGGGCGAAGCCGGACACACCACACAGCATCACCCTTCTGAGGCCACGGTTCCCCGTCCCGCACGGAACGATCCTGCACGGAAGTCTCCAGCACGTGAAAGACAGGCCCCCACAGGACGACGAGCCATGGCAGCTCATAGCAGAGCCATGGGCACAGACGAGCGCAGGGAGATCCTCCTCGACAGCGACCACTCCGACACCGAGACAGAGTCAAAGACGGATGGCGAGCCGTGCATCGCGTGCGCCGGCGGCTCGGGGGAAAAGAGGCGGCTTCCCTGCGGGTGCAACTACTGCGCGCCCTGCCTCCGGCGCTGCATCCGCTCGGGACTCCGCAACGAGGAGAGCTGGCCGCCTAGGTGCCACGAGCGGCTTGCAGAGGAGGACGTCCGGTGGACGCGGAGGTCGGGGCTTCTTCGTCTGTGGCGGCAGATGGCGACCGAGTGGGATTCTCCTGCCCCCGGGAGACTCTATTGCTCGAGGCCCGCGTGCGCGGCGTTCATCCCCGGAGCCGGAAACCAGCAGGGTGAGGTGAGGTGCGGTGCTTGCGGCGAGGGGACGTGCGGGGGCTGTAGGCGGCCGTGGCATCCCGGCCTTCCGTGCGGCGAGGAGGAAGAGGAGGAGCAGCTGATGGACATGATGGATCGGTACGGGTATGCCTCCTGCAACCACTGTCGCCGGATCGTGGATCTCCGGGATGGATGCAACCACATAACGTGAGTTTACATACCCCCCTTCCCCTTTTCCTTTCCTTTTCCCCCTTCTCACTTACACCGACCACCCACCCCCCGTCATCGAGCGCAAGAGCAAAACGCTAACACCAGATACGCAGCTGCGGCTGCGGCCACCAATTCTGCTACCTCTGCGGCGACCCCTGGAAAACCTGCCTCTGCCCCCGCCACGGTACCGCAACCGGCCGCCGCCCCGCCCGCCAGCGCGCCCAGCAGTACCGCCAGAGCCACGACGACATGCCCTTCGCCCCGCAGGCCCCCGACCCGGACCTTGCCCTGGGGTTTGTGGCCCCTAAGAGGGGACGTCGCGGGGAGTTCAATCTGCGGGCGGGGCAGCACGCGCCGCCGCCGCCTGCGGAGTGGTTTCCGGGCGGGGTGGTGCGGGAGCAGGATCTGGACTGGCTTGTTCCGCCGCCTGATGGCTGGGTCCCGGGCGCGCAAGGGCGGCGGGATATGGGCGATCTTGTCCCGCCGCCTGCGGACTGGGTCCCCGGCGCGGAGCGTCGGCACGTTCCCCTGGACGGACGCGTCGCGCCGCCTGCAGACTGGGTTCCGCCCCCACCCCCTGCGGGAGCTGCAACCGGGAATCACAACGCCAACCGGAACGGTGACAACGAACTAGTTTTCATAGACGACGGCTCACAGCCCCGCGACCCGGGGCGTGCGTACGTCTACGACTGGGAGGTCACACCGGGCCGACAGCCCTGGGTCCGGCGGTATCCCCCCGGCCACCCGGGAGACCGCGGGCCGGACGCAACGGTTCAGACGCGGTTGATGGCCGAGGGGGAGAGGATGCATCCGGCTGTTATGCCGCGGGGTGATGGCGGGGACATGGTGTTTTTGCCGCAGGTGGATTCGTCGGACGATTATCATTCTTATTCTGAGGGGGAGGGCGAGGAGGAGAGGACGCGGGGGCAGAGGCGGGGGGGAGACCGGCAAGGTATGTGCTTTCTGTTTCCTTGTGGTTTCTTTGGTTTGGATTTGATGTCCCGTCGTGGTCCAAGTTGTGGCCCCTTTTACCCCCTATAACTCTGTATAAGTGAGTGTGCAGTTATCCCCGCGTCATCTACTACCAATCACCACTTTGAATATAGAAGGCCCGGCGAGTTGTCACGCCGGAAAGAACCTAGCGAGAACCTACGACCTGCAGTAGATCTCAAAAAGAGAAGGGGGGGGGGGGGAGGGGGAGGGGCGCTGCGGCTGTAAGCGGTCGACGGACCTCTGCTCAATGATCGACTGTGGAAGCTGTCGGGAGACAGCTCGAGTAAGGCTCCGGAGGCTAGAGTCCTCAAAAGCGCTGATTTCTGCTTGGTAGTCTCCGCATGGGCAGTAGAGGAGCTGGATGGCGAGGGACGAGGAGTCACTCCCTGTACAGCCTGCCGAAAGCCCATGGGAAGGCACTTTTATAGTCGACTTTCGTCTCCGACTCGGTTTCCGATCGCACCGCCTACAGAGCCGTCCTTGAACACTAGCTAACCCATCATAGAACCTCGTCGCACCACGGAAACTTCACGGGCCGCCGAGCCTCACCGCGCTCCAGAGCCCCCTCGTCAAGCCCGAGGTCCTCGTCGGGCTCAGGAGGCATCTCGAGCCCCGGACCCCCAGATACGCTACGACATGACCTACACTGTTAGTCGCCCCTTCCCACCCCCCCTCACCCTACACCCGCAACTAACACACCCCCAGCGAAGCGGCCGCCTCCGCCTCCGCGAAGCACCCTGCGCGCACCACCTCCCGACCCAGTGGGCCCCCTCCCGCGCTGCCAACCCCCCCTGCTCCCACTGCCGCGGCGGTCACCGCAATCGCGAGCTGTGGCGCTGCGTCGGGTGCCACGCCCAAGCGTGTCGGCGGCACATGGCGAGGTATGGGCTCCCGCGGCGGGAGGCGGAGAGGCAGGCCAAGGAGATTGACCGGAGGAGGCGCGGGACGGGGCTCGGGTTCGCGACGTTCTTTGGTATAGGCCCGCGGTTGTAGTTGCTTCGGGTTGGGCTACGATGATGCACGCGAGCGCGTTTTCGTGTTGGAGGAAATGTCCAGAACAAGGCACGCAGAGGGGATATCCAGACAGAGGCATACTGTAAAAGCTTACGATGAATAGAAATGCAAGAAAACAATGGCTGTTCGAAAAGGATGTTCGTCGTGATGATGAAAAAAGTGAAGCAAAAAGTGTCGACTTGGTGAGAGTCGAACTGCTGACACATGCAAAAAAAAAATTGGTAGCTTCTCTTTGATTGAGCGTGTCATCCTTGTGCAGGGACCATGCTAATCTTCTCTGTATTTTTGCAAATTGACCAAATGCCCGAAGGCAACAGGGTATCCTAATATATTCCTTATAAGGGTAGAGACAGACTCTGCTGCAGCTGCCAGCAACTGTGAAAGATTAGTTTATACGACACGCATTTCAACATGGTCTTTCGGCGGCTCGTTCAGGCCGGCACTTACACCGCATCACCTCCTGCGAAGCGATGCCCACGAGCAACGGGCGACAATATTGACAAGGGAAAAAAAAAAGATAAATGCGACCTGGTGTATAAACTTCTACTCCACGCTATTCATGCCATGGCCCCCCCCCCCAATTCGATCTCCGTTCTCTGATCCACCGTCCCCCCACCTTCCTCACCCTTACTTTTGCCC
>JAMFQS010000017.1:84988-99003 GCA_025503055.1 Sordariomycetes sp. B11D1
AACAATATATTCACTCCTCCCCCCCCCCACACAAAAAAAAAAAAAAAAAAAAAAAAAAAAAAAAAAAAAAAAAAAAAAAAAAAAAACGAACGTGCTACCCTAAACGCACCTTCTCTCACCACCCCCAGCCCGCCAGTTCCCCCCAAAGCCCCCGTCCTCAACCCACGATTTCCAAGCCGCTATCCCACCCCCTCCGTGCCCGGCCTCAGCTCAATCCCCCATCTGCCCGTTATCCCCCGCCCCAGCATGCCACCCATTAGCCTCCTCCCCCTCCGCCTTCTCCCCCACAATCTCATCCCCATCATCCTCCAGGTCCACCGCCATCGCGATATCCGAGTCGTCCATGCACGCAAAGCACCGGCCCTCCACCTTGACCGGCCTGCAGAACAGCATCCCGTCGCACCCGTTGAACGGCGACCAGAAGAAGTCGGCGACGGTGAAGGGCCGGGACTCCGGGAGGTGCGCGCCGACGGGGCCGCACTTGTGGAGTTGGACGCGGTAGATGTGGCTGCAGCTTGTGCAGACTGTCATTGTGATCTGGCACATGTCTATGGCGCTCTTGGAGCCGGGGTCGAGGGGATGGTTGTGCTTTCGGCGCCGGGTAGTCGGGCGGCTGCGGCGCGTTCGCGCGTAGAGTGAGTAGATGTTGGCGTTGTGGTTGTTGAGCCGGTGAGGTGAAGCGACGCAACGTTGCGATGCAGTATAACCCCGCCAAATGTAAGAGTTGCGAGGGCGTATTCTCCAAAGTCGGATATCTGATGTTTTTCTGTCAAACGTCGAAGCTTAGCAAGAAGCCACCGCAGGGTCCGTTGGTATCCTCATGGAGACGGACATTGTCGGTCTCGCCTGCCAATGTAAAGTAGCCTTTGATCCCATGCTCGCGAAACATGGAGAGCAGGAGGCTGACCGCACTAGATCGCGCCTGCGTCGTCGCGATATCACAAGGGGGTGATGATAGGCCCGCGCAATTAGTGAGACCAAATTTTGATATCCTTCTGACACTTTGCCGTCTCATACCAGCCCACGTCGTCTAAGGCTTCTTCCTTGCACCAAACCCCTTAACCCCCTAGCAGAGAGACGTGAATGAACTAATGTACACCATAAAACGAGCTCCATTCCATTCCCACTTGCCCTCCCCCTCCAAATTCAGTGCCCTTGTCCTCCTTCTCTTACCCCAGTCATCCTACCTCAGCTCAGCGCTCCCCAGCCATCCGCCTGCTCTGCACCTCCCCAAGAGCCTTAGTCCCGCTCAGCCAGATCGCAGCCCCGATGCAGCCGGCAACAGGGAGCAGCTGGAAGAGCGTCCACTGGCGGTAGTACATGAAGAACGCGCCCTCCATCGCCACAACCGACGCGAAGAAGACGGCGTGGGAGACCGGGGCAGCGGCGAGTGCCGTCGGGAGGTGCGAGGCGTTGGCGCCCATGAGGAGCCACTGCAACCATGTCAGCACCATCCATCACTCTAGATCCATCGCGAAACCCCGGGGCAAGGGGGTACTCACGGCCACAAACAGCGCAGGAACCGTAGCCACCACTGCGAGCGTAAACGCAAGCGAGATGGTCTTGGGCGGCGTCTTGGCGTCCTCCCTAAAAATGTGCCGGATCTCAGGCAGCTTCCCGTACCGAAGCGGCTTCTTGTGCGCAGGAGGCGGCGCAGAGGGATCATGCTGGATCTCGATATCAAATAGCGGCGCCACGAGGCCCTCGGAGGACCCGAAGGAGGCGATGACGATGCTCGCGCGGAGGGGCTTCGTGGAGGTGGCGTGCTGGACCGGGAGGTCCTTCTGGGGCTGTACGCAGCGTCAGCATCTGTTGCCCTGTTCTCGCGCGGAGGGGGAAACGTGAGCGACGTACGATCTCGACGGCGCCCTTGCCGTTGTCCTTGACACTCAGCGGGAACGAAACCTCGAGCCCCGTGTCCTCCTCCTTGAGCACCACAAACGCCTGGTGCGGCCTCTTCGCCTTGCCGCCCTCCGTCGCCTTGAGCGACAACTTGAGCGTGTCCGCCGTGTCCAGCGCTAGCGCGCTCGCCAACGGCGCGCCCTGGCTCAACCTAGCATCATGCGTCAGCGACTACTCCCTCTAAACCCCCCTCACCGCGCATGGGCCGGAGGTGAGGGAAGGAGAGGGACGCACTTCACCGAGACGTCCTCGCCGTGCTTCGACTTCACCTTGACGCTCGCATCCTCGAAGCCCCAGCCCGCGGCAGCCGCGGTGCCCGTCGCCGCCAGCAGCGTCGCTATCGACCGGAGGAACCTCATTCTCTGTGGTGTTGATTCGAGTTCTGGTTCGTCGTCGTTGGTTTTCCGGGGGGGGGGGGGGCGGGTTGGTGGGATGCGGGATGCTCTCGGTTGCCGGGAGCTGTTGGAGCTTCGTGGCCGTTCGGCGCCAAGCTTGCGTAGTTGCCAGCAAGACAGGCGCAGGTACGTACCCATGACCTACAGTGCGAATTGGCCACGACAACGCACACACGTCCAGGGTTCCGACACCGCGGAGCAGCTTGCCTGCCTCAACTCACGCCCTTTTCCCTCCTTGCTCATGGCATAAACGATTCTCATTCAATACTACAAACCAATCCGTGAACGCCCCGTGCATAGGACATCATCATCTACACAGTACCCACCACGAGCATCCAAAAGGCGACCCAGCCAGCGAGTCACAGCTCCGTCTTACTTGTCGTATCCCGCCTGACGGCACCCTTCTCAGCCCCTTTCGTAGGCAAAAAGTCACCCAGCTCCATCCACTCCGCCGTAAACGCCGTGACAATCTTGGCCCAGTCGTCCACGGCCGCGAGATCCAAGTGGTCCGCGTCGTCCGGCACGCCCTTGCTATTATGCCACTGCTCCGGGAACGGCGTGGGGATAAGGTGCAGGATATCGACGCCGCGCGCCATGAAGGGGATGTGGTCGTCCTGGATATACCCGCGGCCGAACTTCTCAGTTGGCTTGTCTTCGTCAGGGAGGAAGTGCGGGGTGTCGGCGGGGGGCTTGGTCTGGAGGAGGCCCATGGAGCGCATGCGCTTCTCGACGCGCGCCATGCCCTGGTAGGCCCAGTGCGTCGTGAGGAAGTACGAGGGGACGGTGACGGGGGGGTTCTTGGCGCCGAGGAGGTCGAGGAGGACGAAGAGAGCGATGGACTGGAGGGGCGTCTTGAAGGTCGAGGCGGCGGGGTAGAAGTCCGTCTCCCAGTCCTTTGCGAGTGCCCTGCGTAGCACGTTAGCGACATTGTAGGCATTGGCATAGAGGGAGGTGGGAAGAGGCACGACGCACCTAGACCCGTAGAGCGAGTCGCTAGCAGTCCACTTTACAAACGCCTCCTCGCCGTCCAGCAACACGATCTGCACACCCTTCTCCTCCTCCAGCCCCGCGCCCCCCTCCCCGTTCGCCATCATGGCCGCCCACTTCTTCGCCAACCCTTCCTCAATACTCCGCGCGACATGCAGGAGCATCGCGCACGGCGCTGCGCTATCAATAGCCCCCACGAACCCTTCGGGCTCCCTCAGCGTGTCAAAATGCGCCGCGAGCGTCAGCCGGCCGACGTCACCCTCGGCGGCCCACGGCGGGTCGCGGCGGAAGATGAGGTTGGCAAAGGGGACGTCCTCGTTGCCGGTCGCCGGGGTCTTGGAGGTGGAGTTGTGGATGTTGATGGTCCACTCGGGGAGATTCTTCTCGAAGAAGGAGATGAAGTGGTTCTGGGCCGTGAGGGAGCCTTCGGTGCCGGGAATGCGCGGGATGAGGATCGGGGCGAGGAGGGAGCCCTTTTCGACGTCGAAGTCGGGGTCGCCCGAGGGGATGCCGCGGAGCACGTCGTCGGGGAGCACGGCGTAGGCGGAGGCGAGGGGCAGGATGGAGAGCGCGGCCACCAGGAGCCGAGCAAGGAGGCCCCGGGAGCGCGTCGCGGTCGTAAGGGCCATGGCGTGGATATGATGCGATGGATGCCTTTCGGGAGGGGGGGGGGAAGAGGTCAGTCCATGAATGATGCTGTCTGTTAGGCCATGGCCGGGGTGCGGGTGGCTGGAGGCCGTCTCGGACGACCCTGGATTGTTAACAAAGTGTCCCTGGGATTGACGGGTCTGGGCGCTCCCGTCACAGTGCCAGGTCCGAGGCCCCTAACCCCACTAGTGCAGGGCGCAAGTGGTTCGCCCGTCGGCCCGTCACGGCGCCAGTGCCAGCGACACTTAAGCTTCGACAAGGGCTATCAGTCACAAAGGAGATGGGCATTCGTCTCTCTCCCCCATGGCGACTGGAACATCTCGCAGCCTCATTTTGGCAAGGGCGGGATGGGGGGGGGGGGGGCTCAAAGCTGGCATATGAACAACGAAGAGACGGATCCACCACCCCTACCTAGACGGAAAAGGGCCTATTGGATCCTTGCGCATCTTGATGCTGCAAGCCAGTCAGCCTAATCAATCGACATCGAGCACGCGCCTCACCCCAGGGATCTCCAGAATGCAAGGAGCGATCTGGTCGTACCCGAGGTGCTGCATGCGGCTCCGAAGCGGGGACTCCTCAAGTCGGACGGAGACCGCGTAACACCAGCCCGTTCTTGACCTCATACCACCACCCGCAAGACAAGCCCAGAGACAAACAGACTGGATTCTACGACAAGGAGCTGCCAAACCTCGACTTTCACATGCCAAAAGGCGTATCCGTCTCCCGTCGCATCTACCGCTCGATGGAGACCCCCGTGGTGGAGCGGTGAACGGAATTGTTGAGGACGGGCCCATCGCTGATTCGTGGCCCGCCACTCAGCGAAGAGGGGCTCCGGGCGGACCTGTGGCGCCGGTCCCGGGCGAGCCTTGATTAGGGGACGGCACCGGGAGAGGGAGGGGGGGGGGTGGGGGGTTGGCTTTTTTTTCTCCCCCGTTCCTGAAGCCGCCACCCCCTTGTGCCTCGATCGATAGCGGGGCAGAATTGCCGTCTGCGAGCTGTGGGGGTCAGAAATTCTCAGAGCTCAGAAACCAGAGCCTTGCAGGGGCGCCGCTCCCAACCCCTCTTCTTTTCGAACTCGGGAAGCCGACCGGGAAAGGGCGGGTTGATGAGCTCCGTGCCTCCGTGTGCCGAGAGTGCGAGTACGGGCCTCGACCGTGCCGCTGGGGACGTAACGTAATGCTCCCCCATGGTGCGCTGGCCGTATCCCGTAGGGCGATAGTGCGCACTCGGCAGGTGGGGCGCTGGGACCCCTGCGGGCGGCGTAACCGCACAGCACCACGCTAGCAGAGAAACCCACCCACCCACAGGCCGCCGAGCTAATCCTTGATTCGCGTGCAGCCACGCTGCATCGATGTCATCCCCGGGATCCAGTCCCGCAGCGCACGCGGCCCACACTCTCCTCTCCCTCCGACATCCACGGGACACCTTTATCCCGCGCCCTCCCCCGCGCCTTCCGCCCCTTCCACTCGCTCCCCCGACCTCGTTCCTCACACGACCGGACGGCCATGCCTTGCCTGTAACCTCGTAACCAGCGGACGCATCTACCAACTGCCTGGCCCCCGGCGAATCCCCCCCGTGGAAGAACTCGACAGCACCGCCCCCGAAGGCGCCATGGCCCCGAACAAGCGTATGTGAGCAAGCTCCGAGCTTGGCTGCCAAGTCGGCACCCCTCTCCCACGAGACGCCCGCCCCATCTGCACCACCCCCGGCCACTAGCCCTGCCGACGACGCTAACGTTTCGTTCTGCGCTTCTAGAAGAAGCCATCGCCGAGTGCATCTCGGACGAGGCCCTGAGCCACCTCAAGACCTACAAGTACTCGAGCGTCGACAAGTCTCCCGTGTCGTACTACATACTGGGGCCATACGTACGAAGCGCCCTCCCCCGCTCCCGCTCCCGCTCCCTCCCGCCGCGCCGCGCCGCGCCGAGCTCCTCCCGACCCCCTTTTCCGCTCCGCCTGGCATCATCGCAGCTGACGACATGGACTCCCTCACGCTAGTGGAATGCTTTTGTCAAGCTACTGCCGCTATGGCTCGCGCCGAACATGGTCACCCTTCTAGGCTTCTTCTTCATCCTCGGCAACGTTGGCCTGCTCGTCATCTTCATGCCCGACCTAGTAGGCCCGGTGAGTCCCCCGCTGGCCCAGCTTCCCATGCACGCGCGCCCCAGACGCACTAACACGCCCGGGCTAGGGACCGGCATGGCTCTACCTCAGCTTCGCCTTCGGCCTCTTCATGTACCAGACGATGGATAACGTCGACGGCAAGCAGGCCCGCCGCACCGGCACCTCGAGCGGCCTCGGCGAGCTCTTCGACCACGGCATCGACTCCCTCAACTGCACGCTCGCCAGCCTCCTCGAGACGGCCGCCATGGGTCTCGGCACCACCAAGTCGGGCGTCTTCACGGCCCTCGTCCCCTGCCTCCCCATGTTCTTCTCCACCTGGGAGACGTACCACACCCACACGCTGTACCTGGGCTACATCAACGGGCCGACCGAGGGCCTCCTGATCGCCTGCGCCATCATGGCCATCTCGGGAATCTACGGCCCCGGCGTCTGGACGGAACCCATCGTCAATTTCATCGGCGAGCGCAACCTCTTTGGCTACGCCGAGGCCGTCGGCGACACCTCCTTCCGCGACATCTGGATCACCCTCCTCGTCGTCTCCCTCCTGACCGCGCACATACCCTTCTGCGTCTACAACGTCGTCCGCGCCCGCCGCGCCCGCAACCTCCCCATCGCCCCCGTCTTCCTCGAGTGGACCCCGATGGCCGTCTACACCCTCGGCATCGCCGCCTGGATCTACTCCCCTTACTCCTACCTCCGCACCGACAACCACCTCGTCCTCTTCTGCCTCACAATGTCCTTCGTCTTCGGGCGCATGACGACAAAGATGATCCTCGCGCACCTCACCCGCCAGCCCTTCCCCTACTGGACCGTCATGCTGACGCCGCTCGTCGGCGGCGCCGTCGTGGCGAACCTGCCGCGCCTGGGCTTCGGGGCCGTGAGCGCGAGGGTAGAGCTCGCGTACCTCTACGCGTACTTTGTCTTTGCGGCCATAGTGTACTTTAGGTGGGCGTACCTCGTTGTCTCGAGCATCTGCCGGTACCTGGGCATCAACGCCCTGACGATACCGAGGGAGAAGCAGCTGGAGAACAAGGCGCTCGCCGCCAACGGGTCGGCGGGGAAGAAGAAGAACTGAGCGCGCACTTCCACTCTACCCTCCGCGGTTTCCAGTGGGAGGACAGGGCGCGGTGTGGTTGATGCAGCGGGTGCTGCCCTGAGCTGGAAGCGGGTGGTAGGCTCCGGGGTCATTCCGCGCGAGATCGGAGGGACGCCGCTTGGTCGGTGTCAGGGGGGCAGGACGCTAGGATATCCTTCATCTTCTCTTCATGCATGCATCACCGGGGGACCCCGAGGGCTGGATCCGATACTTCTCTGGGCTCTTCCGATATAAGGCGTTGTAGGGCTGCTGCTTTTTGTTTTTTGTATCCTCATCTGTATCTATTCTGGCCTGCCTACTGTTTGATCGTGACGTGACGGTGGCGGTGAAGCATGGTGGCAGAGCCAAGATGGGGCGATGCCGTGGCGCTGCTGGCCAAGCGAGCATGCCTGAATGCCATTTTCCAACAACACGCTCTCGTCACGAAGACCTCGCATGTGATTGTAAGAGCCGGTGGCCTGCGAGAGGCGCCTCGAAGATCTCGCATGCTGCCCCCTCGTCGTCCGTATGTACAACAAACCGAATGCCCACCGGGACCCCCGGCGGCTTCTATAGTATGTGCGAGTCAGATTCATGTTGATGCTGCACCGCCGTTAGGGGAAACGGTGCCAGAGCGGATCCCCATTCAGCCCTACCTCTTGCCCGGTAGACGTCCCCCCCAACCACCCCCCCCCCCCCCCCCCCAACCCCCCTCCTTATCCACGAGGAACCTAGAGCCCATCCCACCCCTACTCCTCATCACTCACCTCCCCCTCCCCCTCACTCTCATCCTGCCTAAACAAAACCTTCTCCGCCAGCGCAAGGCACTTCCTAACCGGCAACCCCACCACATTATCCACCGACCCCTCCACCTTCTCCACCAGCACCATGCCGCCCACGCCCTGTACCGCGTAGCCCCCAGCCTTATCCACCCCCTCCCCCGTACTCACGTACGCCTCCACAACATCATCCGGCAAGCCATCCGCCTCCTTGGCAAAGAACACCTTCGTCTCCTCCGTGTGCGTCTCAACCACGTAGCCGGGGTACGCCGCGTCTTCCCTCGGCGCGAGCACGCACACGGCCGTCATGACGGTGTGGACCCTCGTGTCCCGCAGATGCCGCAGCGTCCGGACGTGCTCCGCGCGGTTGCGGGGCTTCTCCAGGATGCGGCCGTCGCGGGATACGACGACCGTGTCGGCGGATATCACGAGGGCGGGGTCCTCCTTGGGGGAGGCGGAGGATTCCTGGGCGGCGACGGCATGCTCGTAGACGTCGAGGCACTTTTGGAAGGCGGTGGCGGCGACGTAGGCGTGGGGGCCGTGTGACTTGTCGGCGTCTTCGGGCTTGGTGGAGGGGAGGATCTCGAGGTTTGTGAGGCCGATCTGAAGGCGGGGGGGGGGGGGCCTGGTCAGCTCTGCCAGGGGTGAAGCTGGAGGAAGGGAAGGGGGCGGGGAAGAGGACGGGACTTGCCTGCGAGAGGAGGGCTCTCCGGCGGGGAGACGCAGAGGCGAGGATTACGCGCTTGGAGCGCAGGAACTTGACGATGGGGATATCAAGTGGCCGGGGCATAGGCGGGCGCGGGGGCCCAGGGCCGGCGCCACTCGGGGGCGCTTCCGAGGGCGCGCTAGGCTTCTCCGAGTCGGTCATCGCGAGGGGCCGATTGCCTGGTTCGTCTCGCTAGGGCCTCTTCCAGAACGATTGGGCCGCCGGATAGGGGCCTCGGTCGTGGCGCTGGGATGGCGATCGGTGCGGAGGATGGTGCTGCTGGGCGGTGAGGTGTGTCGAGGCCCAGGAGCTGGCAAATCGAGCCGCCCCGCCCCGCCCTGCTCTCTGCCCCGCCTCGCTACGCTACCGCCCAGACGGCACCCACAGGGCCGGACCTGCCACCGTCCGTCTCCGAAGTCCAAGGGGGCTGCCAGCCCGGCCAGGCTAAAAGCCGCGACACAGACGACGTCACTGCCTGGGTCTCGACCTCGGGTGGCGGATCTGGCCGCCAAGCCAGACCGCCCGCAGCAGGGTCCAAGGCGCGTACCGAGGGCCCAACCTGCGTGCGCATCCAGAGTTCCCCTAGCGGCAGATGCCTGCAGGAATCCAAAGGCGGCCCTCGGGCTCTGCAGGTGCCCTGGCATCGGCCGCTCCCGTATCACACTTCACATGAAGGCACCACCCCATCCCGAGATCCGGAGTCGCGGCCGTCGTGAGGTGCGTGTGGCTGCGACGCGGTCGGGCCATCAGTACTTCCGCCCCCGTTCGCCCTGTGACGCTTCCGCCGTGCTCGTACCCCCAGCGCCTGCCGTATGACTAACCACAGGTACCGCAGGGCCACAGGCACCCGTTCCCCGGAATCCATCCCCCCACATGCAAGTGCTTTCCCAGCCTAGAAAATGAATCACATGCCATCGTCAGTAGGCACTTTGCCCAAACGCCGCATTTACACGCTCACTCTCCCACCCCCGGGTCCCAACACCCCCCGCAACGGCATCCCTGGAACCTCGAGACGAAACAAAGCAAGTGGAAGCCTCGGGAGCCACGCCCTTCCCGATGCGCACACGGCCCTCGGCTGGCCATCACCACGCTCAAACAACTATAAACAACCCACGCCCGTGACCTCGCTCCGGTTTCCGACTCCGGCGTCCTCCCACGAGTCCTACGCGCCTTGCTCCCGCCGAAGCCCACTGCGTCGCCACAAACCCACACTCTTTCTTTTGCTCCCCTTCCTTGGAGGGAGAAGACGGAAGCGATGAGCGCGTCGGACGATGCCCAGTCCAATTCCCAGCCCGAGGAGAAGAGCCGCCTCACGGAGGTCGAGAAGCGGAACAACCACGTCGCCTCCGGTACGTTACCGCTCCGCCTTGCCCAGCCCCCCCCATGCCCGTCATGGCCGCACCCCATAGTACCCCTCCGCACCTCCAATCCCCGCTCTCTCTGACATCCTCGGTTCCCTTCCAGAGAAGAAGCGCCGCGAAGCTATCCGCCTCGCCTTCGACCGCCTCACGACCCTCGTCCCGGGCCTCGAGGGCCAGGGCCGCTCCGAGGGCGTCGTCCTGCAGCGCACCGCCGAGTTCCTCCATGAGCAGCTGAGCGAGAACCAGCGGCTGGCCGACGAGCTCGAGACGCGCGGCGGCGAGGTGCCCGAGCACCTAAAGATGTAGTAAGTGGGCTCCACAACCTGGCCGACCACCCACACCCTTGGCCTGTTGTTGTGCTGACTCCGTTGCAGTAAGACGCAGGCGGGCCGGATGGACGGCGGGGAGCGGTACGACGGGCCGGGGAAGAGGAGCACCAGCGCGAACGGAAAGCCCGCGCGGTAGCCTCGGGCCCGGCCCCGACGGAGCGATACGGGGCACGTCCCGCATCTCGGCGGACGACAGGGTTCTAGCGCGTGATTTTCGTTTGGGAAATACCCGGGTCGGCGCTCTGCAGGGTATCATTGGGAATCGAAAAGGACTACCCCGGCGAAGGGGGGAATAAACGGGGTGGCACGGGGTCTGGGCAATGACGGGATACATGGGCGTTTAGGGCGATTCGGACAGCGACGATATCCCGGGAGTGAATTTATGGAATCTTTTGTTTCCTTCTTCTAGTCTGATCCACCGGTGAACTCGTCACAACTATAATACATCAGTGTATCGTACAAGGCCTGAACTCGCTCGCGTGACGGTCTGACCCCCAGCGCCTCCAGCCTCACTGGAACGTCGCCACCAGCTTCTGCATCGTGGAAAGCAGCTCCTCCGGCGCCATCGTCTTCCTCCCCCCACCAGGCAGACTCGGCCCCGACACCGTGACCGTCCGCTTCTCCGCCTCCTTGCCCCCAACCGTAACGATGATCCCGTACCCCTTGGCATCCGCCTGCACCTTCTTCCTCCCCATGGTGATAGCCCTGGTATCAAGGTCAACCATGAGCCCGTTCGGCTGCTTGACCACGGCATCCGCCGCCCCGCTCTCCAGCCCCTCCTCCCCGTCGTGCCCCTCGAGCACATTCTTCACCTCCTGCGCCCACGCAAGCGTCTCCGGCGCGTCATTGACCGTCATGATGACCGCCTGGCGCGGGTTAAGCCAGAACGGCCACGCGCCGTCATACCGCTCAATCAGAAGCGCCATAAGCCTCTCCACAGACCCCAGCACCGCACGGTGAACCAACACAGGCGTCACGGCCCCCACCTTCGCCAGCAACTCCGGGTCCGTCGTCTCCTCACCCTTGGCCTCCAGCTCCGGCGCCGGGGCGTCATACTTCAGCCCGAACCTCTTCGGCAGCTGGAAGTCAAGCTGCACCGTGGCGGTCTGGTGCTCCTTCCCATCCGAATCCTTGATGATGATGTCAATCTTGGGGCCGTAGAACGCGCCGTCCCCCTCGTTGACGGACCACTCCTGCCCCGAGGCGTCCAGCGCGCGGCGCAGCGCCCCCTCGGCGCGGTCCCAGTCCTCCGTCGTCCCGATGAAGTGCTCCGCGGGCCGCGTGGACAGCGCGAGGCGGTAGCTGACGCCTAGGCGGAGGACCGAGTACACGAAGCGGACGAAGCCCAGCGTCCGGCGGATCTCCTGCTCGATCTGCGAGGGGCGGCAGAAGATGTGGCCGTCGTCCTGGTGGAACCTCCTCACGCGCGTGAGGCCCGACAGGGCGCCCGAGACCTCGTTCCTGTGCAGCGGCGAGAAGTCTGCGTAGCGAATGGGGAGGTCGGCGTAGCTCCGGGGCTCGGAGGCGAAGATGAGGCAGTGGCCAGGGCAGTTCATGGGCTTGAGCCCGTACTCGCCCTCGTCCTCCTCCGCCGCCTCGTCCTCCCCGCCGCAGCACGACGACCGGCGCGGGTTCGAGGTCACGGAGAACATGTCCTCTGCATAGTTCTCCAGGTGGCCCGACTTCTCCCACAGGCTCTTCTTGTAGATGGTCGGCGTGTCGACCTCATCGAAGCCGTACCGGACGTACTGCCGGCGCAGGAACTCGACGAGGCGGTTCGCGACGCGCTTCCCGTGCGGGAGGAGCAGAGGGGACCCGGGGCTGTAGATCGACGTCGTGAAGAGCTTCTGCTGGGCGCCGAGGCGGCGGTGGTCGGGGGGTTCGCGCGACGGGTCGGAGGACGCGGCGGCGGCGGTTTCGTCGCGGAGGGCGCGGGTGGTGGTGAGGGGGCGGCGGAGGGCTGGGATCCCGCGCGCGAGCCGCGGGTGGGCCGAGAGGAGGGGGAGGGAGGCCCGCGGGCGGACCATTGCGACGCTTTGGGCGAGGCGCGTCATAACATCGTTGGTGGTCGGTAGGAAGTTGGGAAGTTGTTTGGACTATCGTTCTTTTTTGTGGTCCGATAGCTGACAGTGGGTGGCTCTAGTCCTGCAAGTGGGCGCAGCTGTTGACACGTGTCGATTTACATCGCAGCTCGGTGCCTCTCACCGGAGACTGAGGGAATGAGGCGACAGCTCTCTTCAACAGTAGTATACTACATCCGAATGATGAACTCTGGCAGTCTAGACTGGAATGGAGTTAGTATTGGCCCGTACAGTCCATCGCCTCATTCGAGTTGGGCGGGCTCCGTTCTCGAGGTCGCGGCCCGTGTTAGTCCAGTTCCCCTAGACGTGTAAGTCACCGGCTTTGGGGGCGCTACTCTCCTAGATCAGCCCTCTACAAACGAAGCAGACTCATCTGGCGTCAGTTAAAGGTCTCTGAAGGCTTCTTTTGGGCTCCCACAGAAATCTGTTTCCGCCAGGGACTCACTCACACCGAGAGGCCACCTGCTATTCCATCTAGCGAACGTCCTTGTTAGTATACTTGTAGGTGTTATGTTATCTCCGGCCCATTGAGCGCCAGCGTCTCTTGGAAGATGTCCATGCTCGTGGGGCCAGATGTATAGTTTCACTTGTATACACTACACTGGCCACGGACTGTGATCGGTCCCACGTCTCATAGCACGCAGTACCGCATCCACACCCCTACTTGTATTTCGTCATCCCCCCTCCCCCTGTTCATGCCCGTGAAGCGCATTCCACCACCGTGGTGGTCGGTCCTCATCCCACAGCATCCAACATCCAAGCCCCATCCTCACTCCCCCTTCCCCTTCCCCGTCTCCCCCTCCTTCACCCCAACCCCCAAGACAACCAGGCCCCTCGCTAGAAGCCCCGGCACCGACGTCCAGAAAACAAGCCAGTCACTCGCCCCCCACCCCCCAACATCCCCCCAGACCCCCCAACCCCCCACCGCCTCCGCCACACTCCAAGCAAACAGCGCATCCTGCAACAACCCCGCCACGCAAACCCACCTCCAAACCACCACGTCATCGAACCTCCGCAGCGCGAAGACCAAGAAAAACACAAAGAGGAGCCACGAGCCGGCCAGCTGCGTGTAGAGGAAGTGGGTGCGCGAGTCGTAGGGGACCGTGTCGCGCGTCATGGTGGAGAGGTAGGATGCCGGGGCGGCGAGTGTCTGGAGGACGCCGCCGAACGCAAGGAGGGGCTCGAGGGTCGTGAGGGTCAGGCGGTAGGGGTAGGGGATCGAGGCGGTGGCCTTGGCGGGGAGGCCTGCCATTCTTGGGCTGGCGAGCATGGGCCGGGGAAGACGAGTTGCGTCGATTTTCCTGATCCTGTGCGTGGGTGTCTTCTGCGTGGTGGAAGATTGGGGGTTTTGACAGAGCGTATGAGTTTGTGGTGATGCGTGTGAGACGAAGGTGCAGGAGCACTGGTCAACGCGGATATATACGTGTATACGTGTCCCACTTACACCCCACAATCAGCAGCCATGGCACGTGGACACATCTTCACGGTCCCAGTCAACAAGACTGACTACCCACCATGTTCATATCCGACGAAGAAGCCATCATATAAAAGACCACAAGACGCTATGGAAGCCCACAAACTACCACCCCCACAAGCAACGGGGGGGGGGGGGGCCGGGCCGGGGGGCGG
>JAMFQS010000017.1:99013-114477 GCA_025503055.1 Sordariomycetes sp. B11D1
CCCCCTCTCCCCCCCTAGTACGCATAATACGCCTGCGCAAGCGGCATATCACCCCCCGGCTCCGCCATACACGGCTCCCCGTCCGCCGTAACGTCATAGGTCTCCGGATCGACCGTCATCTTGGGCATCATGTCGTTGAACTTCATGTCCGCCTTTGTAATGTTCCTGCAGTTCCGCACGGCCGACACCTTCTTCTTGAGGTTGTACGACTCAATGGTGCGCGAGTCGAGCGAGAGGCGGCTGACGAAGAGGACGCTCGTGTCCGGGACGCGAGGGGCGAACATGGGGCGCGAGATGATGGGCTGGACCACGGCCACGGAGCCGTTTGCGTCGCCCTGTTACCGGTTAGCATCACATGTCTGGGAGGCGAGAGCGGACGGAAGACTGCAACTCACCATCATGGCGTGCGAGATGAACCCGCCCTTGAGCACGAAATCGGGCTTCGTCCCGAACCACGCCGGATCCCACACCACCAGATCCGCCAGCTTACCCACCTCGATACTCCCCACCATATGCGCAAAGCCCTGCGAGATGGCCGGGTTGATCGTATACTTGGAGATGTACCTCTTGACCCGGAAGTTATCCGCCCCCGTCCCCTCATCCTCCGGCAGTGTCCCCCTCTGCTCCTTGTTCTTGTGCGCCGTGTTCCACGTCCGCGCAATCACCTCTCCCACGCGGCCCATGGCCTGCGAGTCACTAGACATCATGCTGATGGCACCCATGTCGTGGAGCACGTCCTCGGCTCCAATCGTCTCGGCGCGGATCCGACTCTCGGCGAACGCCACGTCCTCGGGGATGTTCTTGGACAGGTGGTGACACATCATCATCATGTCAAGGTGCTCGTCCAGCGTGTTGAGCGTGTACGGCCTCGTCGGGTTCGTCGACGCGGGGAGCACGTTGGGTAGCTCCACCACCTTGATGATATCCGGCGCGTGCCCACCGCCCGCACCTTCGGTGTGGTACGTGTGGATCGTCCGCCCGTCAATAGCGGCAACCGTCGATTCGACGAAGCCCGACTCGTTGAGCGTGTCAGTGTGGATAAGAACCTGCACGTCGTGTGCGTCGCACACGGTCAAGCAGTTGTCAATGGCCGAGGGCGTCGAGCCCCAATCCTCGTGAATCTTCATGCCGCAAGCGCCAGCCTCGATCATCTCGCGGAGCGCGAGCGGCGAGCTGTCGTTGCCCTTACCCGTCAGACCGACGTTGACGGGGAGCGTGTCGGCGGCCTGGAGCATGCGCCGGATGTTGGCCTTTCCGGGCGTGCACGTCGTCGCGATCGTGCCGGCGCTGCAAGAATGAAACGTTAGCCAAAAGGGTCGTTAACCTGTCGTGGATAGTACCCGTCCACTTACCCAGGACCGGTCCCACCTCCGAGGAGCGTCGTCACACCGCTCGAGATGGCCTCGTCCGACTGCTGCGGGCAGATGAAGTGAACGTGCGTGTCAATGCCGCCGGCCGTGACGATCTTGCCCTCGGCCGCGATGACGTCCGTAGCACTGCCCACCACCATGCCGGGCGTGACGCCGTCCATGACGTCCGGGTTACCCGCCTTTCCAATGGCCACGATGATTCCATGCTTGATACCGATATCGGCCTTGTAGATGCCCGTCCAGTCGACAATGAGCGCGTTGATGAGCACAAGATCGAGGGTACTGGGGTGCGACTCTCCCGACGCCTGACCCATGCCCTCCCGCAGCGTCTTCCCGCCACCGAACTTGCACTCCTCACCATACTTGGTAAAGTCCTTTTCGACCTTGATCCACAAGTTCGTGATACCCAGTCTCACGCGGTCACCCGTTGTGGGGCCATAGTTGGTAATGTAGAAAGCCCGCGAGATGGACCACGGCTCAATGTGCTCCTCGTTGTCAGCATCCGCCTCCTCAACGTGAGAGTACCCCTCCCTCTTGACATTCTCAAGAATCTCGGGGAGGAGCGAGTAGTTCAGCTTGCCGCTCGCGAGCCCCTTCCCACCCCTGATGATCTGCTTGCCCGCAATCTCAACCAGCGTAACCGTCTTGGTAACGCCCGGCTCGAACCGCCACGACGAACCAGACGCAATGTCGAGCCGCATGCCGTAGCTCCTCCCGCGGTCGAACTCGAGCGAGGGGTTCGACTCGATGAAGTGGTAGTGCGACCCCACCTGAATCGGCCTGTCCCCCTTATTCGTAACCTTTAGCTTCACGCGCCTCCCGCCGCCAACATTGATGGGGATGGGCCCGCCGCCCGGAATGATGGCGCCGGGCCTGTTCTCGGGCTCGTAGTCGCTGGGGTCGACCGGCGGGAAGGCGTCGCTTGTGGGGACGGGAAGGAAGCTGGCGTACAGCGCGCGCGCGAGGTCGCCGTTGTCGGTGCTGATGGGGTCGTCAATGGTGACGAGGTACGTGCCGGAGCGGAAGTTTCCTTCGACCAGGATCTTGGTCATGGTGGCCGTCACGCCGGGGAGGACGTGCCGACGGCCGAGGAGGCTGGAGCCCAGGCTCATGAGGTCCGACACGCTGTGATTGCCATCGCGGATGAGCTCCTGGATGACGTGGGAGATGAGGGCCTGAGCGACGGTCGCGTGTTAGCGTCACGATGTTCTCGGCCTTGTCTTCCCCCAGCTCTTGCGCAAGAGCCGGTGTTACCGTCTTCGCAAGGGAGGGGGGGGGGAGGGGGGGGGGGGGGGAGCACCCTCGCGAGCCGTCGCAATCGACAATGGGGAACGGGGCGAGATACCGTAGCTTCGGTGTGGTTTAGCCGGATTCCTCTCGCCAGTCGCCTCTGGGCCAGCTGCCCCATCTGCGATACCACCAGCTTGTCGATCTAGATCCAACCCCCGGTCAGCTAAGGTCAGCTAAGTCAATTGCACCCACAGCCGCCCCATGCTGCCCGTGGACACCCGCACAATGGCAAACGAACCTCCTTCGGGATAAGATGCATCTTGTCTGGACCTCAGCAGAACAGCCTCCGTATTAAAGATGCTACGGCGAAAAAGAGTCGCTGAGGGGACGGCACTGCACCCAAGCGAGCTGTCAGCTAAAGAGAGCGGGGTGAGAATGTGGGGAGAGACCAAGCAAGGATCCCAATGTGGCAACAAGGTCATGAAGTTTGGAACCCCGGAAGCGAGGAAAGGGAAGAAAAAAAAGTCCCCAAAGATATCACTAGGCCACGCGCCTGCGTGGAAGTCGTTATCGGCGTGACTGAGCTTGGCGTGATGTTTCGTTATGGCTATTATCAACCGGTCTCTGATGCCGAAAAGATAAGACTCGGAGCTAGCGGCAGGGTACTCGGAGGAAGCCCGTCCCAGGCCCTCTCCCCGGGGCCCCACCCCGCCAATGTCGCGGGCTTGCCCCTCCGTTCGCCTGGACCGCCCTTCCCGCGAGGGGCAAGGTTGGCCGTGGAGCCCTGATCCCGGCCTCTCAGAGTCCGCCGCTTCGGTGGGGAAAATGCGCGGCGCAGGTGGTGCTGGCGGTGCTGGCCGCGAGTCGTGCCTTGGCCTCACCGGATATGACACCTGTGAAGCAATCGTTGCCAATCCCTTGGGTGGATGTAGCTATTTCATTGCTGGCTGGTCCTCGCTACGCGAGCATCCGCCAAGCTACCTCTGATCCAAAAGCATCATGATACTAAACGATGACCCTACCTGGAGTGGAAGAACATTGCGAAACCCGGATATACCTTGACGCCTCTAGTCCAACCCAAAACAGACCGCCCGTCCCGCTATTCCCGTATAACAAATGAAGCTGCGCCCAGATAAACCATAGTAGCCCACAAAACATACCCGTGCGAGCCGGAGGCGGCGGAAAAAGGCGGATGCCGTACCCCAGAGAGGAGTAACGGGCAGGGCCCGAGACTGCCGTCCCCAGCTCACTCCTCGCCGTAATCCTCCTCGTCCCATTGGTCCTTCTCCCTCTGCACGAGCCCCGCCATCTTGTCCGCCTTGAAGATGGAGCTGTCCGGGTCCTCCGTCCTTGGCACCTTCCCCATGCCCTCGTCGTCGAATATCGACCCGATAGTGGATATCCACCTCTTCCGCCGCTCCATGAGCGTCTTGGTGAGGTCCCCGATGCCGGGCCTCGCCGTGTTGGCGGCTGCGACGTTGCTTCCGCCTCCGGCGCCGCCGGGCCGCTTGCTCTTCTTCGTCTTGCCCATTGTTCGCGTGCGCTTGAGGTATGCGCCCTGCACCTGCGTGTCCAGGTCCTCGAGGATAGTCTGGTACTCCTGGTGCGCCATGCGCTCCTTAACCAGCTCCATGAGTCGCGCCTTCCGCGCCCCGTTGACCAGCATCTGCTCCCGTAGGCGCTGCTGGAGCAGACGCAGCCTCGCCGACACCTCGTCGTCGAAGTGGCCGTCGTACTCGGCTTCAAAGTTGCCATCGGCCGGCAGGAAGCCAATGTGCCGGAGCTCCTGCTTGATGCGCTCGTCGACCTGGCCGTAATCGAGCTTGGGATGCGACGCCTTCTTCCACGCCTCGGTGGACGATTCGGGCATGTTGGTGGCTGGCGAGAGGGTGTTGGCCTTGTCGTCCGCCGTACCATCAGCGCCGTCCCCGTTCAAATCCATGCTCATGTGCGTGTCGCCGTTAACGCCGTTGGTTCGGTCATCAGCTGGAGGAGCACGAGCCTCCGGTCGCATAATTGAAAGGAGGCGACTAAGCAACGGCCCGACTGACAGCTTGTCCGTCTCGCCAACGTCGTCGCTCATGAAGTCTATCGACCCACGCGGCTGGTTGGGAGCGTGCCGTTCACGCCCCGCCTGGGGAGAATCGACAGACATGGCGCCGTCCTCCTCCGCCCAGATCTCTGTGTAGTGCTTCTTCCCTCGCTTCGGCATCGTGAACGGCGTGACGCGGTCTCCTCGGTCGCGCAAAAAGGCGAGGTCCTCTTCCGAGAAAGGCCGGAAATACGGCTCTATGTATGTCGAAAACGTAGAGAAGCTGATCTGGTTGGTGGGTTTCGTATTGCTAAAGTCCTTGTCCGGAGGATTACCGGCCAATACTTCGGAGAGGTCGCTCTTGGGATATTTCGCAACCGAGTATATCTCCTTGATCTCCTCCTCCGTCATGCCTGGTTGAATGGGCCGTATCTCGTATATGGTGGGGTCGGGGAAAGTCGAAGGGTCGTCACCGAAGGTGTGGGAAGGCGGGACCATGGAGCCCGCTGGTCGAGTCTCTTCGTCGGAGCCGGACTCCGATTCCTCTTCCTCGTCCTTCTTTTTCTTGTCAACGTCCATGGCTGACGGGGAAGCTCGCGCAGGTGGTGACAAGGAGGAGCTTGCTGATCCTTCGCGGTGATGTTTCCTGGATTTGGTAGATTCTCGGAGGGGAGATGAGCGCTCTGGAGAAGGAGAGGAATTGATTAGCTTGAGAAAAAGGCTCGGAAAAGGTGCAGGGCGAGCTGGTGGGTTTGGTGTAGGAGTTCTTGCGAGGTGGAAAAGATCAGTGTGGAGTCGTCGTCCCGACGAAGCTTAACTCACCCGGTCTCGTGTCTTGCGGCGCTAATGAATCGGGTGCCTTGCGCTTTTTCCTGGGCTTCTTCTCACGCTCCTCGTCGTCCGTCCGCGCAGTCTCGTCGGTCTCTTCCACGCGATTCTTACGCGCCATAGCCAGAGTCCTCATTCCCTTGTCGTAGAAATTGCCCCGTAGCTCAACAGTATTCGCGAGTCGCTGCAGCCGTGCCGCCATCCCGTCTAAGCTCTTGGTATCGGGCATCATGGCATTCGCGACACCTTGATCGACGACGTCATCAGTCGTTAAGGCTCGGAAACGTTCGATCCGTAGCTCTAGGTACTCTGCATCGTAGGTCTCGATCGGGGGCAAGGTGGCGGTCGCGGGCGCAGAGCTCGGCGTCGTGTTGCGACTCCTCTGCCGCATGGCACCGGCGCCCTTCTTCCCGGTGCCCTTCTGCGACCCTGGAGGCATTATGATGGTGTTTTCTGGCTTTCCGAGAGGTACAGACGGGTGTCCGAGAACGGCGCCGACGCGCAGTGCCGATTGATAATGGACGCCGCGGAGTCGGCTCGAGTGCAAGGCGGGATCGATGCGTCAAAGTAACCGCAACCTGGGCGACGCGCCTCGTATGACATTTGTCTGTTCGGGCCTTTTGAGGAATCCTCGGAGACGAATTGGAACCCGGGCTGGTTGATGGAGATATTGCTCCTAACCCCGTATGTGATGACTCGTGAGGCTCCAGTGTCCCGCTCAGCAGGTGCCGTCAACACCGGTACGTACCCCTGCCCGGCCAGCTCCAGCTGAACGCAGCACGTGACTAATACCAACCGTAGTTTCTCCGAAACAGGGACGTGTCTACCATTATATCATTATGCAGACCGTTGTCTCCTGCTCATACGGCCGCATAAAGAGGTGCGACCATTGAACCCGGCGACCGGATGCAACTATCGGGACTTTGACTGACGCGGCCGTCTCTTCGGGAGACGGCACCAAGATGGGCCGTGGTCGCGGATGCTGAGCCGCTTTATCCCCGACATGAGCCAACTCCAGACGGCGTGCGTCGTAAAACCAAGCAAATTTGTTTGGAATCTTCCATAGTCTCCTCTACGATGCTGCAAAGGCCTTACAAAGAGAGAATTTATATCAAACGTCACGAATTGCTCATGATACTACCCAGCCGCTCTCACGTACCTCCGCCCGAATCCCTTGGACGACGCCGCTCCGGCTACAAATACAGTGGCCAGAAGCCGAGATGCCGACCTGTGTCCAGCAAGCCAACCCATCCGCTTCCTGTCGTGTTCACTGCGAACAGAAATGCGAGGTCAGCGGATCGGCGCTTGTGGGCAGTGGATGAAGCTAGTGGGACAGTCTGCGAGCTAGAGCCGGTCGGGACAAATGGGAAGCGAGCATGGATGCATCCAAAACTTGATTCCTTCCAGGGTCCAACATATGGAGGGGAGGCACTGGGGAACTCGTATCAAAAAGCACCGTCTTTCTGGGTACTCGGGCTTACTATCCGGTGGTCTATTCGTGGGGGCGGGTGCCCTACCGATATGACCCGGATAAACGGATTAGCCAAGAGGTCTCTCGACAACTTCGCGCCTGGGACACGCGTCGCCTCGAGGATCCGCGGATTGCACGGCCCCTAACGTACATGGCTACGTAACGTATGATGCAGGTAACCGATTGCGGTGGGTGACCATGGATGGATGGTTTCTCGAAACCTAAGGGAGGCAAGTGCATGACCGCCCTGTACGAGATCAGCAAGGAGTCCGGGAACGTAGCCGGCCTCGTCGTGTTGAGGCATCTTGATGTGGCCATCGAACCAGAAATAGCTGCGGTCTACTTGTAAGTATAAAACACCATGGTGATGACGATCCAGGTGAAAGTTGTCGTTTGAAGACGGTGATGGGATCAATGGAACTCCCCATCCGGCGAACCTGCACACCTCGCTGAATGCTGCCAGTCATCGAAACAGAAACGCGGGTTCGACCGTGTCCTCCGCTTTCCGAGAAATGAGGGTCATGACAGCACCCGGCAGGTGCATTAAGCCTCGCAGATTCTGATGCTTAGGGGGTTCTTCCCATCACGGTATATGCATTGGTGTTCAGCTGGGCTGGGGCCTGGTGATGAGTCCCTCGACGCCACATCCAATCCCAGATACCCCCGCTCCAATCAGGCAGTCCGTTCATCGGCCAATAAGAAGGGCGGCCCCACATACTTTGCAAGGCAAGCGGATGTGTGAGCCGTTAGATCCACGTCACCCCGTTAGGCAAAAATCCGAAAGAGGACGGCTCGCTTTCCACTCGTCCCACTGGTCGAGCGTTTTCACCTCTTGTGACGATCAGCATCAACGACATGAAGCCGCCCCAAGGCTAAGGCGACCGCCCGTATGATCGTCCCGAAGAGCAGGAAACTCTTCGCGAAACTTGTCCAGTGTCCGTACCGGAGACCTCCCACCATAAACAATGGATGACGATGTAACCGCTCGAATCCCTCCGGCCGCTTTCGACTTTGGACGGAGACCGGCGATCGCCCCTCCACACCGGAACCGGAAACGTGCCAGCGTCTAAAGGCACCCGCTCGCTAGTCGATACGATTTCTTTACGCCTTTTTTGGTATCTGAATACGGACGGCCGCTTCATCACCCTTTTGCTATCCATCACGAGAGCAACACAAATTTCTCAACTGCAGACGGTCCACGTTTGTCCGTCCTTGACCCGTGGAGTGTCGGGTTGTTCTACGGCCGACGATCCCCAGTTCGAATCCGCCACCATCCTGAATCTGGAAAGCAACATGCATCTCTTGATCACATTCATCAAAAGCGGCATCGGCATCGGTTATTGGCATCCGCGCGAGGACCGCCCTCACCGGTGACGCGAGGCCCTCCGGGTAACGAGAAATACGTGCGCCGCTAAAGCTTGTCTTGCTGCGATGGCGGCGGGCCGGAGCCGTTCAGTTTATTTCCACGCGCTAATGGCGATGGCAGGACAGTATGGTGAGGAGCTACTGGATAGGTAACATTGTGGGGAACCGAGAATCTGCATGCTGAAACACAGTAAACCTCGACGCGTTCATTCATATTCCATTTAGCATGTCGGAGGCGGCCCCAAGGTTCGACTCGGCGCGGGGAAGCGCGATCTCCAAGCGGAAGGGTACCCTGCAGTGTGCCAACGCTCCCCCGACGACCACTCTTTTGGGTCATGCCTGCGCCGACACGTCGGATGTGCGAGAAAATTGGGCAGAGGGCCCGCTAGAGGGAACATGCTCGTCATCATGATTGGTGTTCTGTACCACGGAAGACGAGCCTACCATGCGGATTCCATTGGCACCTTTCTCTATGAGGGGCGATCATGGTTTCACAGGTCACTTCTCCCTTCTCCCTTCCACCGATCTTGTTTTTCGACGGGATCCCCCTCCCCCGGGGAAGATCTGTCGCGCTAGTTGACAACGGGACACACTTGCCAAGGGAATCGGCGTCTGTTGCTAATTTTGTCCTCGTACTCTCCTGCGCGAGGCCCAGTTCAGCGCAATCCTGCAGGAGAGAAATCTGCACGGTGGGTTTGCTCGGTACGGGGGTACGAGGTATTTGTGCGGGTACCAACCCGGCCTTCAAAGACAGGGCCTAGACCGACCCAATTGGTAATTCGCGACGAGCGCTGAAGGCCTTCTGTGCCCGAGTGGGTTGATGACGCCACGGTGCACGAACCCCAGGCGCACAAGGTACATTCATACTAGCGCGGCCGCTGCACCTCGCCCAGACCCATGGACAGGCCTCCGTTGAGACGTGCACATTGCAGTCACCAATTAACCGTGATCCCAATGCCCGAGGTAGCTCATGTCTCTTAGATTCCGCCCGAGATGATTTGATAGGCATCCCAGCGTGTACAGTCATCAAAATTGCCGTCCTTGTAGCTGCTGCCCGGAACAGGTTCCGCCCTCGACAAGGGACCCGTTAGTACAATATGGCCGGCTTTCTGCCCGTATATTCGATACATACGGACAAGACGTTTCTAGCGGCCCACCCACGGCCGACGCTGTGTAATGATTGCTCCTCCACCGTCCTCCAACCCATTACTCGTGCGCTACCTTGCCTTCCCCCATCTTCGGTGGCAACCCTGGCACGTTCAGCCGACTCGCCCGGCTCCTCCGTCGTCCCCTTCACGCCCAAAACCATTCCCGGCCATACATATTATTGCCCAGCACCCACCCCAGTTGCTCAGCGACACGCCACGACGCCCTTTTCTTTGCACAAATTTCCCTCGTCGCACCGCAGAGCCCCAGCGAGCGCCCGGAACCAACTGTCGCCGAGCCCGAATTAGCAACAGCAGCAGCGTGCCACACGCCGCTACCGAGGAGCTAGGGGGTCCGCCCGCCGTGCACCACCCGCGACCGCCCGCCCGCCCAGTCCCAATTCCGGAAAGCCGAATCTCTCGCCTTCTCAACTTCCCACCACCCTCGCCCGCAGCAGATCATCGTGTCGGTGGCCCTCCCCGCGACCCCCCCCTTTCGCCAGCCGACCCCGACGCTGCTATGTCCCCGATCCGAGGATGAAATATGTTCCAGAAGCATGTGTAAGTTTACAAGATGGACCCTTCGCCCCTTAGTTCGGTGTCGGTCCCGCGTGGCCAAGCAACAGAAAGTCACCTAGTCTTGGCGCGGCAACTGACGTCTTACAGCGCTCACCGAGATTCGAAATGTCGTGTATGTCCCAAAGACAATCCCCTCGCGAGTCCTTTATATGTGTCGCCGTCTTCGCGTTGAGTGGGAGCGCCCGGGGTTGGTCGGATTGATGCCCCGGGAGACCGTCGTGCCATCTCGCTCCACCACACCATCCGCCATCGCCACGCCGCGTCTGCACGGTCCCCTCGCCGCCGTTCCTGCTCGATAAACCCGAAGGATACCTTTACTTGCGGCTGTCGAGGGCGGAAGCCTAATTTATCTACGCAGCACCCACGGCGATGTCTGGAAGCTAACGATCGCGTTCCTAGTTTTATGCTTAGCAACCCTGCGTGGTATGAGGGCACCACGATCTCGAACACGGTTATCAGGAACCTCACTGCGCTCTCCGTGAGTTGGCCTCGTTTCCCTTATCCTCACGTCACCATGCTCTCCCAGCAGGCCGTCTTTACCCCGTAATCTAACAGTCATTGACACCGCAGACCCAGTTAGCACCTGATGAAACCATATCGAACAACATCACCACCCTGACGAACACGAACGCCGAGACCCGCGACGGCTCGATACACGGCCTCCTCTACGTGCCCACCATCCCATACGACAATCCTTGCTCCGAAGAGCAGTACGACCCGTCCATCGGCCTGCCCCGAAATGTCACGAAGCGAGAGAATCTGCCCCCGGCGAACTACAAGCTCATCGCGCTAGCGCCATGGTTCAGCAAGAAGTGCACCAGGGCCTACCTCAAGGCCGCGCGCCACGACCCTGTGCGCGGCTTCATCTTCTATAGGCCCAACAACTCGACCAACAAGCCGCAGCCCGTCGACGAGCCGATATGGGACCTGGACGACGGTGGCGCGTGGGTGAACGATAACAAGTTCCCCATCTTCGCGATACCAGGGCGCGACGGCAAGCGGATGGCCACAAAGCTGTCTCAGTACTCCGGCTCCGTCGACCAGGTGCCCTTTGGCGAGGAGATACTTGACGCGTTTGGTCCGAATCCACGCGACTATGTCCGGATATGGACGGAGCTCACGATGGACGACACCAACGACATGCCGGCTCTGTGGACATTCTTCGTCATTGTAATCGGTGCTCTGTTGGTCATCATCGCCTGCGTGTCACTCTTCATGCACCTTCTTCAGCGCCAACGTCGCAAATCGCTTGCCTCTCGCGTGAGGATAGGCGAGGTCGACCTCGAAGCCATGGGCATCGCCCGCGTCATGGTCCCCAGCGACCATGTCAAATCCTTTCCCCTCTTCACATACCAATCCGAATCCGACAGGTCTAGCTGTCCACCGACTCCTAGCTCCACCCGTGCTTCCTCCCGACACGGCGCACGGAGCGTCTCCTCCGTCATGTCCGTCTCTGCTCGATCACGTTCGAGCATTGCTGGCAGCGAATACTCGACGGCTGCCACGAATTTCCAGCCGCAATGCCAGATCTGCCTCGACTACTTCACGAACCGCTCATCCGTCATTCGTCAGCTGCCCTGCTTTCACATCTATCACCCTGAATGCATCGACGAGTTTCTTATTAAAGTCAGCTCACTGTGTCCCATTTGCCAGCAGTGCATGCTGCCGCGGGGATACTGCCCGAAGATCACGAACGCCATGGTCCGGAGAGAGAGGGCGATGCGCCGGCTACGAACTACCGTCGACGTGGAGGTCGATTCCGTCCAGGGCAAAGGGAAGGGGAGTTTCCTCAGCAAGCTCTCACTTCACGATCTATTACCTCACAATCATGGGAGCGAGCATGGCAGTGAAATCCCTCTGACGCCGATCAAATCCTCGAAAACGTACTCGAAATCACAATCACCGGCGCCCGCAACGAATTCAGCGAGAACAGCGACGTCAGCTATAGAGGAGGCGCCATCCGAGCGAGGGCCCCGGCGACGACCTCCAGACCCGACGCCCAGTCCACAGCCTTCACAACCTCGTGCACGCTCCGAAGTCGCGCCGACCGAATCCGAAGATACGGTCTCTGCTCTTCCGAAGACACAGCGGCGCAATAAGCCGCGGCGGAGCCGCCCGAACCAGCTACGGCTGCAGCCGCCGCCGGACGACGCGTCCAAGAGCGGGAGCCAGGGAGGGCGGCGCAAAGAGCCGTCTGACCTGGCGAGGGCACGGATGAGGCACCTCGCGCGGCCACTGGACGACGACGAGGCGTCGGCACCAATGTGTAAGCCGCTTCTCTTGGACCCTGGGCCCTTCCATTCTTTCAACCGAACGATTACTGACTCGAATTTGCTTACAGGGAGGAAGGTTCTAGGCAAAGTTTTTCCAAGCTAGTTTTCATTCGGGGCGGTTTTTCATTTCAGCCTGGGGCATAAGGGGCGGGGTCTTGTTTTGCAAACGGGTTTATATCACGACACATAGCGCATGGGGTATCGGCGTCTTTGGGTTTTGAAACGGGATTACTGGGGGATATTCCAACTGGGGGCGTATCGGGCGTGGTTAGGTGGGCATTTACATCGGGGTTATCTTCATGAGGGGAAGGGCGGGTTTTGACATGGGTACCGGGGTCAGGGCGGCCTTGTGTTGGGTTTGACGGTGCGGTTACAACTTGGGCCATGACTTTTGGTGACGACGGGCCCGGCTTGACGAGCAGGGGATTCCCAGTTCCTGTCTTAGGACTCGCCAAGAGGGATGATACAGCGCCGGTCAGAGGCAACAGCCAAGAAGTCCGCAGCCGCTTCCTCACTCGCCGGGAGCTGGCCAAGGCCCCGGTCTCCGTGCAGGTCCGGCGTTAAGAGAAATGGGAGGGAGAAACCGAGGTCCAGCCCGTCTTTTGCGATGAATCGGGCAGTTCCATATATAAGTTCTTAATCCCAACCTCGGCGTCCACCTCTTTCCGGTGGGGTGCTCTCCCAATATCCTATTATCATCTTGGGCGACGTTTTTGGCAGAGTAAGCCGAGGACTGTTTGGGCTACTGATAATTTGGAGTTCTTCACACCGTTTGGGTTGGCGCCATGGTTAATGGGTAAATGGATAGAGGGGCACCTCAGGATAGCGAGGTGGTGGATATCTGGAGAAGGAAATCCGGGGACATCCTTGACATCTTGGCGATGGTGCCCCTTTTTGGACTTCAGTATTGGATAGAGAAGGGAAGGGGATTTCATGATTACACGCTGGGCCTGCATGATGCTTGAGTAATAATAGTACATACGCAGTTGACATGCCAAGGGAAGGAAAGACGCAATCGTAGAGTCGTTTATTCTTTGTTCTAACGGTGGCCAGGATAACAGAAAGCTCATGGCATCCCAACGCCCATACCTTTACATCCATCCCCGATCCAGCTCACTCCCCGATTCCCTCCGCTCTCGCACAACCCCCCTGGATCAGCAAAGACCAGACCGCAAATCATAGTATTACACCTACTCCCCTAGAAAAAACACTGCAAAACGCGCCGCAACACCATCATTTCCCCTCGAGAAGCCTCTCATCCCGGACACCCCCCCTCACCAACGCCTCCCTAAGCCTCTCATTCTCCACCGCCCGGATCCTCTTCCTCGCGTCCTCGAGCCTCTCCACCCCGCGATCAATCGTCTCGACATGCACCGAAAGCGGCACCCTCCCCCCACTCCTGCTCGCGACCTCGGGCTCCGCGACGCGGTCCCTCAGATCCGCCAGGTTCGCCTCTATGCGCTCCAGGTCGACCACCAGCGCGGAGAGCTGCGCCACGGCGGCGGAGCGCTGGGAGTCGACGTGTCGGAGGAGGGAGAGCTGGCCGTTGAGCGACTCGAGCGTCCTCGAGTTGGCGCCGATGAGGGTCCAGAGGGTATACATGATCTGGTCCCTCTTCGTCTTGATGTTCTGCGTAGACCGCGTCGAGATCTCGTAAATGAGGTTGAGGTGCGACTCCGCCTGCCCGAGGTGCCTCAGGATAGCATTCGCCTCGAGGATGAGCGACGAGATGCGCTCCGACAGCAGCGTCGTGTGCTCGATGTACTTGTCCCTCAGCGCCCGCTCGTCAAACACACCCTCGGGGACGACAGCAGGCCGGAACGGCGTAAAGGCCCACTCGGCCCACGACCACAGCAGCCCCTTTCCATCCCCGGCGTGATCGTCTGAAAGAGAGTCGAGGAACCGCACCATCCACCTATTCACGCTGATGATGGAGTCAACGGCGGATCCGACGTGCGTGTTGAACCGTTGCAGATCCGACGACGAGGTCCTTGCCGCCTCGACGTACCCATCAAACTCGTGGGCCAGCTCGTCGCGCGCACTGAGGTCGCTGTACCTCACCATAGTCCTCAAGTCGCGGATCGACGCCTCGGAGCGCTTCATCTCCATCGGCAGCGAGACCCCGTCCGCGCTCCGCTCGAGAACCTGCTCAAACTGCGCCTGCACAGCCATCAGATCGTCAAACTCCACGTGCCCCGTCCCGCCATCCTTCTGGTCCTTGTCCTTGAACTCTGGCGCAGGCGGGTCAGCGAGGTGCGGGCAGAAGGGGAGGTCGAGGTACGACGCGCCGGGGACGCGGCATAGAGGCGATAGCGAGACGAAGAGCGACTGCGTGACCATGTTCTGCACCATGATGAGGCCGCCGCAGAGAAGGTAGATGGCGAGGAGGACGGCGAGCGGACGCTGCGCGTAGCGAAAGGCCAACCCTATGACGCCAAACACCCACGACAGAACGTCCAGCGCCGCGTTGGGAAGCGACGCCGCGACGCGCTCGCCCGCCGGCTTCGTCTCCTCCTTTGCATCCTCATCCTCGTCGTACACGCGCCGCGCGCGCACCCTCCTCTTCGTGGGACTCCCCTGGCTATCCCCCGCCCTGTGCGCCCTCCTCCTCAGGTTATAACCACCCGCACCCCGCCCTTCCACCTCGACAGTCGGCATGTAAAACTGCGGATCAGGCGTCCTCTCCCCCTCCTCCCCCCTCCTCTCCCTCCCCTCCCTCTTCGGCGTCCTCGCCGACGGCACCGTGGGCTGAAAAGGCGACCTCAGAATAACGCGCTCGTCGTCGGCCCTGCTGACGAAATCCCCGATGCTGTCCTGCGATCCCGCGACCTGCGACCCCGAGACGCTCGCGTAGCCTCCGGACGAGAGCTGGGAGGGCGGGGACAGGAGGACGCGGTCCGGGTCGTCGTCGTGGACGACGGAGGTGTCGAAGCTGTCGTTCTCGCCGCCCTCGACCATGCGCCAGGACGAGTCGACGGGGATGTCGGGCTGCCGTCTGGTCATGATCGCGGCTAGGTGGGCATGGGCCGACCCTGGCTTTGTTTTGCGCGTCAGCCTGGGGCTTGTCGCGAGGCGATCGAGACAACGAGGGGAGCGTCGCCCGGGGGGGGGGGGGCGAGGCGTGAGCGTTCACGATTGCGCAATCGTCTCATGAGCGCGATGCTCTGGCTT
>JAMFQS010000017.1:114487-240381 GCA_025503055.1 Sordariomycetes sp. B11D1
GGGGGGGGTTCGCGAGGCTTGGCTGCTGCCTTGGAAGGCGAGGTGGCCTTGTTGGGAGCTGTCGCGTTGGGATGGCGAGCGCGCTGGTGAGGCCGCTCCGAGTTGTCAGGTGGGCGGTACAAAGCGCCTTTAAATCCTCCGCGCAAGAGATGTACAAGAGTGTGATAGCAGCCTTCAAGGCTAGATGCTGTGACTCATAGCAGGCACGTCAAAAGTGCTCGGAATGCGCGCGTTCGTGGGAATCGGCAGGGATGCGGAACGTGGTTGCCTTCTGTGCAGGAAGCTGGTTGCGCCGAAGGGCGGAGGACGGAGGGCGCAAGGTCCACCCACCTGACGCCGGTGTTTACTTGGCCGCACCGCTCGCTCCCGTTGGCGGGGTTTGTTG
This sequence comes from Sordariomycetes sp. B11D1, assembly GCA_025503055.1. Taxonomy (NCBI): domain Eukaryota; kingdom Fungi; phylum Ascomycota; class Sordariomycetes; species Sordariomycetes sp. B11D1. The sequence continues at coordinate 114,873 of JAMFQS010000017.1, forward strand.
TGGTGCCACCGGGCCACGGGGAGCTCCCAGGGGCTCCTTGCGCTGGCACGCTGATTGGCTGGGCCCCTCGCAGGCAGGCAGCCGCCCCCCGCCAGACGGAGAGTAACAAGAGTCCCCACAAGCGCCCCCGCCCCGAAGCGGCGGGGCCGGAGAGCAGCTCAAGTGGGCCACCGGGGGCATGGGAAGATGCACCAGACTCCCCAGTCCCGAAACGTCTGAACGGAATGGTGAGTTACGGACTGTGACGAGCAGCTCTTGGGAGCCTGGGTACACAGGTTTCTTGTACACTTGCGCCATGTCCTCCAGGTCATGTATCCCGTCTCGACCACAGCTTAGCTGGCACCTTCAAGAGCCGCGGGAGGGGACTCCATCGATGCAGATGCGACGCCGAGTCCCATCAGTCGTGCCTTGCAGCGCGAGAGCTCCAGCCGAGGTGCGTTTCGCCATCGACGTCGTAGTGTAGCCAAGCTAGCTCATGCACGAAGATTGTATCTGCCGAATCGACCCCCAAGGACCCGCGTGGGCTACCAAGCCAAAGTACCAAGCCAGCTGCCGAACCCCCTCGCCTCCGGTATCCCCAGCAGGCTCGGGAAGCCATGGTTGCCAGGCACCAAGATGTCTGTGTTGGAAGGAGTCGCGATACTACTCTCCCCCCAACCCCCCCGTCAAGCTTCATTGATCAATGAGCCTGCGGGACCGAACATGGTGAGGAAACCACCAAGCTCACCCGGGGAAACTTTGATGCTTCCCATGTTGGGAATCTCCCACGCCAGCCCACAATCTAACGCTCGCTTCCACTTCCCCATCGTACATCTTGGAGCGCAATCGTGTTAGTTTGCTTTGCATGCAGGCAGACCGAGCCGCCCTGCCAGAAAGACTTGCACCCCACAAGCCCCCCCGAAAGCGTTGGCCGACATCCACACACTCAAGGATCCCTACGACAGGCGTCCACCATGAACCAGAATGCCCGCGTCGCGGCCCGGGGAGCAAGTTGGCTGGCACAGCACTTGGCATCACGCGGCTCGCGCCCTCACTCGTTGCCCGTTCCCCTACCCTCAGGGCCTTATGAGGCAGACCGAGGAAGACTTCCCCTGCCTCTTCATCCTCGCTCCTGGGCAAACAACGTTCGGGGAGCCACCGGCCGAGGACCCCCACCGCCCGGACGCGCTAACGGCTCTCGGCGGGGACCCTGCAGGTCGTGGCGCGACTGCTTCGGATGGAATCGGCGCCAGGACACGATAAGGGACGTGGGTGCCACGGGGCCGCGCTCCCGGCCATTGTCCACAGGCTTTACACGCACCATACAAGGGGTAGAGACTCAGGTGTCAACGGCTCATCATGGCCACCTGCAAGCATGCAATACATTGATATAATGTGCGCAATACTCACTCACACCCACTCCCTTTGTCACCAGACTTACCGACACAATACAAGTGAGCACGAATAATGATCATACCCTTCATTAAACAACCTAAAATAAAAAAGAGGGAAAAAAACCGCAAGCCGAACAAGCATACACGACGCAAACCACAAGAAACAACACCGGATTCCAAACCCCAATTCCAGTTTCCCATTCCTCCGCCCCCTCTGAACCGCGTCAACGCCGCGCTCGGCGGAATTCCCTTCCCCAATACATGCCCAAGCAGGACCCGGCCCGTGTCGGACGTCGTCAGACCTCATACACGCCCCACCTCGACCGTGGACGCGGTCTCAGCACAGCCTTGGAACCAGCTGGCGGGACGAAGACGTGAGATGGCGGACAAAGCGCCCCAGATGCGTGACAGAAAAGACATGGCATCTTTCCCGCCGTCATCCACACGCCCCCGCCCGACCCCTTCACCGAAAGTGAAACCTAAAGGCATCCCTCAAAAAGAAGCTTAAGCGTTCTTGCCCTTCTTCCGCCCCTTCTTGGGCTCCTCCTTCTCCTCCGCCGGCTTGGTCGACGCCCTCCTCCTCTTCTGCGCGGGACTCGCAGGCGTAGCCGCCGGCGTCGCCACATCCTCAACCTCACCCTTCCTCTTACGGCCGCCCGCCTTCTTACCCTTGGGTGGCGGCGTCTCCTCCTCAGGCTCGCCCTGCGCATCTGCGCTCGTCCCCTGCAGCTGCTCCGCGATGGCGTCCTGGTCGTTGGCCGACGGGTCCTCGGTGACGGGCATCGCGATGCCCACCTCATCCGCGTACCTGAGCGCCTCGTTGTCGTCCATGTCCTTGGCGTCAGGGTTGCCGTTCTTGTACGAGTGCACCTTGGCGTTGTACAGCCTCAGGTTGTACTGGTAGGCCTGGTTCCACGACTGCCCCCCGGCGTCAGCTGCGTGCTCCACCCGGCAAATGTTCTTCTGGGAGATGACTTACGTGCTTCTCAGACGGGCTCATGGTCGCCCAGCGCCGCTGCCCCTCCTCCTGGACAGCCTTCTTGGGAGCCGACGCGCCAAGGTCGGCGGCGATGATGGGGCGCGCGGTCTGCATGTAGAGGAAGTAGGCCGTGAGGGGGCGCCTGGGGGCGTTGGGGTCGAGCGTCCTCTTCTTGCGCTCCTTCTTGGGCTCCTCCGCCGGCACGGGGACGGGCTGGGGGGTCTGCATGCCGCCGAGGGCGACGAGCGAGGCCTCGAGGTTGACGAGGGGCTCGTTGGAGTGGAGGTCCTCCTGGGTCGTGGGAAGACCCAGGAGAAGGTTGGTTTGCCTCAGGTAGTCATCGGCGAAGGACCTGATGAGCTGCTGAATCGTCTTCAGACGGCCAAGAGTCTAGCAATCATGTTAGCGCATGTGTTTGCGTTGTGTCGGCAAATGCGGATGAGCCAATGAAGCAATGCATTTTAGACTTTGAGCGGGCATCGCGGAGGATGCCACAGCGAGCTCACTCCGCTGGAAGTGGCGGTGGGTACCTGGCGCAAGGAGCTGTCCAGATCCGGCGTATTGTAAACAAAGACTAGCGGGGCAAGTACGCGTCGGCCAAAATGCGCATGCGCCGAGCCAAAGCGCCGAACGAAAATGGGAAAGAGCCTGCTGTACGACGCTGATAAGAACCGCCAGCTTGCGATCCCCAAGCGCAATGTTTTCATCTAGCGCGGCGCCGAGTCTGGCCGCGACAACTCCAAACCCTTTCACATGGAGGGGCACAAAGAGGGGATGGTTGCCCGAGAAGCTGCTGGCGCTTCTCTCGCGCCTTGTCGCGCCCAGCGACAAATGCTCAATGAGCGCGAAGAGATGAAGCACCGGCGAAACAAACGCGCAAAGAAAACGAGATGAAATGGTCAAAAACTCACCGAGTCGCGCACGCGCATGAAATTCTCCACCTCGACATTCCGAGGGGCGACGGCGGCGTTGGCGGCGGGCATGACGGTGGTGGGGATGACGGGAACGGGCTGCTGCTGAATCTTGTCCTTGTTTGCCTTGGGCGGGCGAGGCATAGTGCTGGCTAATTTGCTTTGCGCGATGGGCGACCCTGGGGGGGAGCTAGGACTGGTCGCGATAGTGGTATCTGACGCCAAAAAAATATGGGTGGAGGCGCGAGAAAGAGTGAGAGGGCGGGGAACTGGGTGTTGGGGGCGGTGCTGAAGTTTTGGTTTCCTTCCGGGGGGGGGGAGGTGGCGACCTGGGGGGATCAGTGATGCTGCTGGCGGGGTTTGAAAGCTGGAGCGGGAAGGAAGAGCAGGGAGGGACAGGGGACGAAAAAATCGCGGGGGGGCTGGGGGGTGCGCCGTTTATGTGTCGGCGGGCCTGGGACACAATCAGTAAAAAATCTTTCTACCGTCTGGGCCAGCACGCGGGGGGTGGGCGGCGGCGCACCGCTATATGGGCTGGGCCAGCTAGGGCAGCCTGTCCAGCGGGATCACCCACAGAAAGCTGCCCACCGTTCCCCGCCCAAATTCCCCTCCCTGACCGGGGCGGACGTCGCTAAGCCCACCTGGGAACCCGCCCTCCTGCAGCCGTGGGAAGCACCGGGGCGCTGTAGTACCGTGATTTGCCGAGCGAGCACCTGGATCCCCAGTACGAAGAGAATTTCCCGGCGCGGTGATCCCAGCTGAGGGTCTCGGGCGGGCGCTGTCCGACCCAGACGCTGAGCGCCGGGGCCGGCCTCTGCTGGGTCGCTCGCCTGGCACAGTTCGTCCAGGGCGCTGGTGCCTTCCCTGGCGCGAAAGCTCGAAGGAGGGATCAACTGTGCTTCCCCCAGCGCTTGGCGCGTGTGTTTTCATCCCACGTCCAACACCCCTCGTCCGCCAACGTTTGGATATCCTCACTCACGTCCTCTTTCATGCCATTCAAACCCAACATCGAAAGCCACGAAAGTGAACCAACTGGATCAACACTGCCTCAACACAAGCTGCCTTCCCCATCCCTACGTCTTTTTAGCATACAAGTCCCTTTCCGATTTCGCGTCGCATGCTGAGAAGGAGCGACCAGGCTGGCCGCGACCTTTTCGCCCAACGCTCACAGCTCACTTTCTCTCAAGTCTCGAGCAATAGCGTTAGGTATATTTCGTGTCTACCAGGAGCACACAATCTTCCTCACGAGTTTTCACAAATCTCTTTTCTCTGGAGCATTTTCGCCACTCTGCCTGTTTAACATGGCGGTGAAATGCATCCATCCATCTGGTCGAGTCGTTGGTGTGCAATAGCAACTTGCGGTGCCCGCTATGATCGCCGTCCTCAGTGCCCAATGCTATCGCGATACCTGAAGTTGGCGCCGGCGCTCGTACTTGACGCAATCCTCGCTAAATCTCAGGCGGGGTCGGCTCAGCAAGATTCGCGCCCACCCTCCATCTGCCTGGCGCTCCCCACCAATAGGACGCTGTGGCAACAGCAGGTGGCTCGCTGGCCCGTCACATCGCCCCCGCTAATAAGCGCTGGGCGGACAGTGGACTCAACTCTGCACGTGTACAATCCAGAACGGGCTCAGCCCACCCACTACGTCTCGAGACGCCCAGCACTGTCGCACCAAACTGCTCCCGCCCGGCGTTGGTTCACGGCAGGAGCTCCTCCACGCTTGCTCTTCATGTCGTCCTCAACCATGCGATCCCAGCCGGCAGGCGCATCGGCAGGCGCATCCGGCGGACTTTTTGAGGAGTTGCACATCAATCCTGCACCGACACCAGCTAAGCACAATTGAGCTGGAGCTCGCCTCGAGTGGTTTTGTTTCCATCGACTGTCCCAAACCAAGCTTCGGGCGACATAACGAAACATGCCTCCGGCGCCTTTGTGCGCTTCAGCTTCAGCTTTATCAGTCGTACAACCAACAGTTGAAACCTTCGCTGGTAGCACTTCCCGTCTTGGCCCTGGGCCGCGGGCCCGCGGCCTACTTTGTTTGGCAGGCCAGCCCGTGCAGAGCTTCAGCGCTAGGCGCCGAACCCAGTGGCCGAAGCTGAGGCTCTGCCACTAGCTTGTGGAGCTCTATGCCATTGCCTGCCCGCTTATTCCATGAAGCGTGTTGGCCTCACCTAACATGCTACTTGCCATGTTCGATTCCTGTGAACGGGGAGCGCTCATTCCCTTGACTGAGACGGCCTGTCATCCTGCATGCAGACGTGACCATGGCGGATGTTAACTCCTGCGCGCTCTCCAAGCCCAGAGTTGGAGCTATGTCTTACTGCTTCGACGAGCCATTGCCGACGTCAAGACCGTGACGTGCAGCATGTGGTCACAGAAACGAGATACGTCACGAGCCTGTCACCATAGTGGGCTCAGCCCTGTGGATGTTATGGCGACATTTAACTAGCCCATGTACAGTTGCTATGCATATTATCCTGTACACTTGCGCTCCAAATGCCGGTGTTCAAGCAGACAACCACGATTTCTCGCACCTGCGTGGCTGCCATGAGTCGCGAATTAGAGTCGCTTCTAACCACTTGCCGTTTGTAATTCTGCCTGTGAGGCTCACGGCGTGGTGCTTTGCATCAGACGCATCGCTGAGCTCAAGGTATTTGCCGAGGATGCAATGCTTCGACGCGGACGCATCGGTCCTAGTAGCAAGTCCCTGCAGAAACAGACACCTGGCGCCTCGGTACATGCTTCGCTAGTCAGAAAACCGAAGGGCAAAAGCTTAAGTAGATCCAGGGTCCTGGCAGTCAAGACACTTGTTTCCGGGTACGAGGTACGCTGTCGCGTCGCCGAACCCTGAACCGGGTCGACGCTACTGATTAGCCTCTGGGGCCAGCTCTCAGCCACGCACGATACGAGCTGGTCTTCAGGCTCCAACACGCATGCGCGACCCCCGAAGAGGGACTCTGGCCTCGCATGGCGCACGAAATGCCGCCGGTGCCGAAGGTTACCCTACCTCTTTTGCTTCTCGGCACTTCCCGGTCTGCTTGGACCCTTGTACCTCATAGCTCGGACAGCTCCTGGTGGGGACACGTGAAACGCCCACCCCGCACCTGTTCGACCCCGCCGGAGGGGCCGAAAAGGGCCAAGCACGACTGGGCGCCAGCTTGGGGAGAGGCCGCCAGTCAGACCGACACGAATTGCTCGAGACTCGTGTTTTGCGCACTGGTGGCAGGCGTTCAGGGATCTCCGAGCTTGGAATCGCGACATCGTTGCCAGACGGAGCGTCTGGAGATAAAACGTACCGTTAAGAGGGAGATGCAAGGGGAGACATGGGAGGAATACTGGCCCGAGAGCTGAAAAGTCTTGAGGCAACTTGCTTCGCCAAGGGCGACCCTGCCGCATGTCCCCCCGCTCTTCTCGCGTCACCGAACGTACAAGTAAGCAGCTTCACATGGCTTTCCAGTCTGTTGAGGAGGTAACCTGAAGAATGTACTCAGCGCCGTAGCAAGTACATAAACACGAACGCCCTCGATCTCTTGGAAGCTTCAAGCTTGGATCGTCGCGAAACAACCCACAGTCCCTGCCTCCACCCCTGTCAGGCAGCCAAACATATCTCTCAAACCCACCATCGTATCCACATCGGCACCTTAGCAACCGCCCCTCCCGTGCCCCTCATCGTCCCAATCCGCCGTCGTGCTGAGTACGAATAAGAGCAGCACCTGCCTCTGGTAACAAGACCTCTATCCCTTTTCTGTCATCCGCTCGTCGTCCTTCTTTCCATCTTTCTCCCACCACCCACAGATGTCCACAGCCCTCTTTTCTCGCAACACCTTCCATTTCGCACACGACGCTTAGAACTACCCCGCCAACTGCGACGCTTCAGCGCGGTTGACGCGACACAAAACCAGAAAACACACCGCCGAATCAGCGAGGAGGAATCGGTCCGAGGGAACCATGTTCGAATCAAGGGCCTTTACCTTCGCCGTGGGGCTTATTTGCCTCGTATATTTCGCTCGTCCGGCACTGGCCTTTGGTGCTGGCAACATTGCGAGCATCTCCAAGATAGAGGGCCAGAACTGTGAGTCCCTACACTGCATCGTGCCTCGGGCAGCCCCACCGAGCTTCCGACTTCGGTTGCGAGCCGGGACTAACTACTTCCACCCCGAACAGGGCGCCATGGAGACATCGAGGATGCACTTCTTCGCCTCACCATGGCCAAGGCCTTCGGCGGCAAGAAGTTCAGCAAGCACAACGTCTCCCGAGTCTACTTCGGCAACTGGCTGAGGGATTACTCCCAGGCCATCGATGTCGGAACCGTCAAGTCCGTCTCCGCTGAGGCCATCCGCCTGCTTCTCAGCGTCCTGGGCTTCATGACCTTCGGCTTCGGTTCCCAGGAGTTCGAGATCACCACCGACCGCCTCGGCTGCTACCGCCCCGAGGAACACATCGACAACCCCAAGAACTACGCCGATAACGAGGACGCTCGCCGCTACTACGAGCGCCTTCGAGGGCCAGTTGACGAGTCGGTCGAGCTTGCGATTGACGAGGAGACGGGCATGAAGAACTACATTGCGAATGAGCAAATTGGGATTGATACGTCGGCCGGGCTTTGCAGGGACCTCATCTCTCGCTCAATTCGATTGGGAAGGAGCTATGCTAGAAGCGGGGACAAGTCGGAGCGCAACGAGTCCCTCCGCCTGATGGGAACCGCTCTCCATTGTCTTGAGGGTAAGATGGAAGATTCGACCCTCGCTTGGTCCAGCCCCGCGAAGCTGCGACACTAACGCGCTCCGTCTCTATAGACTTCTTCGCTCACAGCAATTACACCGAGCTGGCCCTCATTGAACTGGGAGAGCAAGACGTTTTCCCCCACGTTGGGCGCAACACCCAGATGCGCATCCCCGGTGTTCGCCACAGCGTGTACCCGCTTGTCACTGGCACATTCGGCGGCGTAGACTTCCTTCATTCTGTTACCGGTGAAGGTGAGCTAATCCCGTGGCAACGATCTCGTAATGTTGGACGTGGGTCCTAACACGAACCAGTCTCGGACAAGCTCACCCAGAACGAGATCCAGGAGCTAGAGGGAACGCTCGAAGAATCCTCTCAGGCCGATACCAGTCATCTCCGAGAACTCCTCGACAAGATTCCCGATGGCGTTTTTGGCGGGGAGAACCAGAGTGAGAAGGTCGATAAGCTCCAAGCTGACGCCGCTGCTGCCCAGTCCGAGAATGTCGAAGTGTCGCCGCGGGAGCCCGAGGAGTTCACGCTCTACGTCCAGAAAATTTTCCGCCAGATCATGCCAGTTCTGGAATGGCACGATAATATCGTCAAGAAGATCAACAATGCGATGGAGAAGATCCCCGTGCTTCCGAAGATCATGGAGCAGCTCGGAGACCAGATGTCCATCTTTATCTTTTCGATCATTGCTCCCTTGATTCTCCCCGTCATCAGGCAGATCCGAAACGAGATGAAGACCGGATCGGACGCGCTCATTGAGAGCAGTGAAAAGGAGCAGTTTGTTGTCTTCCACGACGACAACTCCACCGATCCGACCCACTCCATGTTGGCCAAGGACCACTTCTCCAACGTAAGTCTTGTAGCTCAGTAGTCTGTCGTCTCTTGCTAACCGCGTCCAGATCTTGAACGAGGTTGCTGGTAGGTGCGCGGCCTACACGGTTCGGTGGGTCGTGCCTCAGATTATGGACGCCATCGACGATGAGGGCATCGATATCAACAGGACGGTCGACCGCATCACTGGTGGTATCCTCCACCACCCCGCCCAGCGACACGATGGCCGCGATGGGGCCAGCGAGGGAAGGGAGCTTCTCTTCCGTACCGTCGAGGAGTGGTGGCAGGAGGGAGGCAGCTCGCGTCAGGAGCAATACCGCTACAAGCTGTCTCGCAAGGGTGTCAAGAACATGGAGAACCACAAGGAAGGTGTTTATGATACCGGCCACGGCCACGGCTGCGTTGGGAAACTCAAGATGCGCAAGCAGTTTGGCGAGGAGGAGAACTGGGAGGACAAGGTGGCTGACAAGGTGGCCGGGTCTGCCGTGGAAGCCGTCTCGGGCGCGCTCTCCGGTATCATTGCTGGTAAGACCGGTGACCAGAACTCAGGTCAATCGGAGGGAGGCCTCGGGGGGATCATCGGCGGCATCGGCAATCTGCTGAGTGGCGACTCGGATTCCAAGCGGGATGACAGCGGCTATACGGAGAGCTACTCTAGCCACCAGCGTGACGACCATGGGTACAGCGAGTCGCACACCAGCCGCCGGTACGGAGACGACGGCAGCTACAGCCAGACCCACTCGAGCAGCCGACGTGATGACGATGGTGGCTACCGCCAGTCGCAGACCAGCCAGTACAGCCAGTCCGGCTACCAGCAGACGTCGTCTTACGGCAGGCAGCAGTCGAGCAGCGGCGGGTACTCGGAATCCCAGTCGTACTCGAGCCAGCAGCATTACGGTGCTGCGGCCTCGTACCAGGGAAGCATTGGTGGAGGTTATGGGGGGAGCCGCGGCGGCGAATCTCGGTACCAGAGTCAGCAGAGCCAGCAGAGCAGCTACGGCGGCAGGGATCGTTCTCCCAGCTCGCGGTACGGCCAGCGCGAGGAGTCGCATAGCGGAGGGTACGGTGGAGGTTACGGCGGGGACTCGCGGCACGGTCGTAGGGATGAGTCCCCTAGCTCACGGCACGGCGGCCATCAGAGCGGCTACGGTGGCGGGTCCTCGTACCAGAGGAAGCAGCGCAGCTCATCGGGTGGCTCCTCGGACGACCATCGTCGTCAGCAGGGAGGCTACGGCGGCAGGGATCGTTCTCCCAGCTCGCGGTACGGCCAGCGCGAGGAGTCGCGTAGCGGAGGGTACGGTGGAGGCTACGGCGGGGACTCGCGGCACGGTCGTAGGGATGAGTCCCCTAGCTCGCGGCACGGCAGCCATCAGAGCGGCTACGGTGGCGGGTCCTCGTACCAGAGGAGGCAGCGCAGCTCATCGGGTGGCTCCTCGGACGACCATCGTCGTCAGCAGGGAGGCTACGGCGGAAGGCAAGGCGGGGACTCTCGTTACCAGAGCCAGCAAAGCAGCTATGGTGGCGGGTCCTCGTACCAGAGGAGGCATCGCAGCTCCTCGGGCGGCTCCTCGGACGACAATCGTCGTCAGCAGGGAGGCTACGGCGGAAGGCAAGGCGGAGACTCTCGCTACCAGAGCCAGCAGCAGAGCGGGTACGGTAACGCGTCCCAGTACCAGGGCAGCCAGGGAGGCTACGGGGGAAGCCAGGGAGGCTATGGTGGGAGCCAGGGCTCGAGCTATGGCGGAGGATACGACGGGTCTCAAGGCGACTCTCGTTACCAAGGCCACCACGGCGGCGGCGGCGGCGGCAGCGCCTCGCAGTACCAGGGGTCCCATTCGCAGGGTGGGTATGGCGGCTACGGCAACACCGGCCGGGGAGGCAGCGGTTACCAGGAGCAGCGGCGGTGGTAGAGTCCCCGCGGTGGTCCTAGTGGCGGTTGTGATGTCCTAGGCGGGGTCGGTGGGGTCGGGATGCACCAGAGCTCGGGAAGGGACATCGAAAGTTTTACCCGCGGAAGTAGTAGGAGCAGCGAGAGCAGCGGGGATGAGAGTGATAGCGGTGTGGGGGATCGGCCGGAAGAGGGGTCTGGTCTTGAGGGCCGTGGACGTTAGCGCTGTCACACGGCTGGCAATGACTACGCCTCGGGGGAAACTGCCCTTCTTGAGGGACCTGGGCCCGAAGGCTTGTATCAACCGCACTACATTAGCAACGGGTTCTCGGAGGCCCCGGGAGAGGTTGAACAGGAGGGCTCCGTCGTGGGGGAGGTGAGCGGCATGTTGGGTGACGATGGGCGGTACTCGGATGACGGTTATGATGCGTACCCGGATGAGGACGAGGGCGACGAAGGCGACGAGGGCGACGAAGGCGACGAGGAAGACGATGGTTAACGATTCATAAAAGAGAGGTGTTGTTTGGGGTTGGCGAGGGTGGTTTCTGGGGTGCAGCTAGGTTTTATCGTGAATCATGATTTTCGGCCTAATTCGACTTTTTGATGCGTTGCGAGGATGCCTTGCGGTGAGTGTCTAGGCAGTCCCGCTTAGCCATGGGCACACTCAGTCCCCGCTCTCCTCCCGGTTCCAGCCCTCTGTCAGAAACAGCTCGCTCGCTCCGTCTCCCCTCCACCGGCTCGCCTTGCCGGCATCCCCACACCAACCGGCACCGACGCCGCAGCATGATACCGTAGCGCGGCACTCGTGTACCCCACAGACAATCTCCCGGAGCGTGGAGGGGGATGGGTGGTGTGCAAGGCGTCCCTGCCGGCTTCGAACCCGGTTAACCTGCAGGGCCGGAGCGGGACAGTGCTTGTACCGGCCGGCCGACGCGGGGATAAGACAAGGGGGGGGAAGGGAGAGAGTGTGATGTAGCGAAATGAGCATGAGCACGTTTCTCTGCCGCGGCTGGGCGCGGGATGGAAATTGAGGTGATGTCAAGGCCGATATCAAACTTGTGGTACGAGCACCTGTATGCTGTTACCAGTCGTTTGCTTTCCGGCGGTTCCCGCGGTGGCGCTGCATCAACATGGCTGCCGTGTCGCTCTTAACACTGCCCGTCCGCCATGTCCCTTCCAGCCAGCCCCTCTGCGCTCCCGCCTGCCAGACACTTTCCTTTTCCGCGTCGCCAAGAAAACCCGAGTCACACACAAGGTGGACAAGACCCAGACACGGAGGAGTGATCGGCACCCACAAGCTAAGCCGCCCCGGATCGCCGATCCCGCCGGGTGATATCGAACCCCAACATAGCATCAAGAAGACGGTACCAAGAGCAGAACCCCCCCGGCCTGTGAGTTACCCCCGCAGTGGACCTACGCACCCGCATAAGATCTCCATGCAAGGGGCGCCGATTGGACGGGTATACAGCCGTCCTCCACTCGTTTATTTCTCCCCTCCCTTCCCGGGCTACCGGGCCGTCGAGGTGCCATTTGCCCCCGCTTGGAACAGCGCCGGTTCGTGCGTAATACTAACCCGTCTTTCGGCGTCTTCGGGAACGGTTCCTTACTGACTCTCATTCTCGGGCCATTGGTGGGGCTGTCTCGCGCTGGCGGGAGATGAGTGAGCCTACCTGCTCCATTCGGTTCCGAGTTAATTTGTTCCGAACGAACGTTGACGCGTGTTAGTGGAGGGATCCAATATGAAGAAGGGACGTCCGACCATGGCACTTGAGGGGACCCCTAGACCTCGTTCCGGGGGAGACGAGTCGAAGATAGGAATGAAATATATATATATATATATTACCACCTTCTCCTACCCTAACGTCCCTCTCTCGTCCCTCTCCCTCTCCCCATTCTTCACCTCCACCCACGATCCAGATGCCCAAGGACATCCGCCAGCCAAGCCAACCCACCGCCAAGATGTACCTCCTCCCAACCCTCGTCGCCCTAGCCCCCCTCCTCCTCCCGGTCGCCTCCCAAGCCTCCGGCACCGGCACCACGACCCGCTACTGGGACTGCTGCAAGCCCTCGTGTAGCTGGCCAGACAAGGCGCCCCTTTCCCAGGGTCCCCCCACAACCTGCGACATCGACGACAACCCCCTCAGCGACGGCGGCCTCACGGAATCCGGCTGCGAGCCCGGCGGCGGGGCCTACATGTGTTCCTCGCACTCGCCGTGGGCCGTGGACGACGACCTGGCGTACGGGTGGGCGGCGGTGAGGATCAGCGGGCAGACGGAGAGCGATTGGTGCTGTGCCTGTTACGAGCTGGAGTTCATGAGCGGGGCTGTTAGCGGGAAGAAGATGGTCGTTCAGGCGACGAACACGGGCGCTGACCTGGGCAACAACCACTTCGACATTGCGGTATGTTCCCCACGGCCCCTTTCCTTCCCCATACCATCTCCGATCTCGCATCCGTCACCCTCCACTCCATGCCTTCTTCTACTCCCACTATGCATAACCCCGTACCTCCCCCCGGCCCCCGGATACCATACTGACAGCCCCAGATGCCCGGCGGCGGCGTCGGCTACTTCAACGGCTGCGCCGACCAATGGAGCGCCCCCTCCGACGGCTGGGGCGAGCGCTACGGTGGCGTCCGCACCCGCGCCGAATGCGACGGCCTCCCCGCCGCCCTCAAGGCCGGATGCCAGTGGCGTTTCGACTGGTTCGGCGGCACGGACAACCCCGACGTTTCGTTCCGCGAGGTGGAGTGCCCTGCCGAGTTGGTCCAGAAGTCGCAGTGCCAGCGGAGTTAGGTGGGCAGGGAGACGCGAGGTTGGTGGTCCGCGGTCGAGGCGAGAAGGGCTGCCGTGGGGAGCCTTGCCTTGGGGTTCGTGGGCGGTTCGCAGTTCTATTTTGGGTTACATGGTCGAATATAGCATGGACGTACATGACACTGTTGCCTACTGTGGGGCATGATATTTCTGGAAGACGTTGAAGGACTCTCGCGGCTTACATCTACTAGCTGGCGTCAGAAGGTATACACCGGGACTCAAAGTCCTTTGGGCATTCTCACTTTGAGACATCTCAGCTGTGATGCGCTGCAGCACAGGTACGACATTCCAAGCCGCCATTCCGAGACATACAGCTGTGCCTATTCTCTTCTCGGGAAATCATCAGTGTGCGCAGTCTAAGCCTATTCACCCCTTACACGCATCCTCGGTCCCTGGAGATGTATCGACATACATAGCAATAGCCCCATGCTCTACCTTCTGAACTCTGACTATCCTTTGGCTATGTATCTGGGGGCCTTTCATTACTTACCATTAAGCCAATTCTCTCAAAGGAATCCGATTAACTTCTCTGCGGCCATTAATAACGGACTGTTCTTTCTTCGCAGCCTTCTCATATGAGTTGCTCGTGTGTATTTGTTATTAGTGCGATTCCCACACGGGTCCTTCCAGAAGCCAAAAAAATGCATTTGCGAACCGGCCCTTTGAGTTTCTATCGTTCTCTCGCAGAGATTCGGAATGAACGCCTGGGAAGTCAAGGTAGCCGCTCCCTCACTATCTCCAGCCTGATTCCAAGGCCTCCATCTAATCCTAAACCCAGAGTCCCCATTCATAGACGCCCGCCCCGCTTCACCCCGACGGTGACTAGCAAGCAAGTGTATCCGCTTCACCTAGCTACACAGAGATGGCCAGAGTATCGCCCAAAAAGCTTCGAGTTACGTATCCAACTGCCAGCGGTCCGTCCTAATGACTCGCCGCCCTATTAAGCCCGCCACGCCCATGCGCTGAACAGTCACCTGCAAAGCCACGAGACCTGCTCGGCGCTGATACCCAGATGTTGGGAAGGGGTAGGAATCGTGCATTACTGGAATACGAAGTGAGTGGAAATAAGTGACAGATAAGCGCATTGGCACATATATCCCATAGCCCCATGTTAGCCGAGTCTCCGTTTCCGCTGCTCGCATGAACGAGCTGTGAGAGGGCCGTGTCATGGGAGACAGCAGTAACAACACACTCCCAAGAGCAGCAGCGACTCTTCTTGGTATGTATACTCTCTATGCTGTGAATACAGGCCGATCGAGCATGTAAAACAAGCGATGCATTTTACGCCATGCATCCTACATGTCGGTGTATGCCCCACGATTCGGCTACTGAAGCGAGGATCCAGGGACAACGAGCCCTGAAGTAGCCCTTGCACCCATCTTGGCTTACCTGAGTTCGCTTTACAATATTCCTGACCGAAGCCGTATCAAGACATCAGCAACTATGCACACTAAGCAGACTTCCCGGCTGTACCTTTTCTAACCTCCAGGTCAACCCATCTCTGTCCTCACTCTATGTCCTTCCTGCAAACAAATTATCCTAGTCACTTAGTAGCAGATGGCAAAAGATCACAACATGATAAGCACAATAGTGAGGCCTCTTACTCACTAGGCGACTCATTTACCACGGGGCAAGAACAGCCCTCGCATATGCTCCATGGACTCGATAGTGGTCATGATTAACCTGCCCATAGTGACTTCTCGGCCTGATGATTCGATAGCTGCCGCTTTTCAAGCACCGCCCCATGCCAAATGATAGTTTGCGGGAAGGAGGCTCCTAGAGCGTCTGGTTAAATATCCACTTACTTCCTGTTCACAGTCGCGCCTTCTTTGACTCCACTTGTATGACAAGGCAAGGTGGCGTTGTACATGCAAATCTCGCACGGAAAGAAGTCACTGAGCAGTCTCTCTATCCTCCTCCAAGAGAATACATGCAAGAACCGCCTCGCACAGCGAGATACCATCGAAGGCTTTGCCTCCTCCTTGCCACAAAAAAAACGAGTATGTTTCGTAATTTCCATCCTTCACTTGTAGCTTTTATGATACCCAGGAACCCACGGCAATGCAGGAGCCACTCCCCACTACACATTAGATACACAATTATTGACAAGCCCCTGGAACCTTGTAGTGCCGCAGACAAACCATTGTAAACGATCCCTCCTTCCCTTACTTGAGAAAGGCATCAAGTTGCTCACCATCGTCCCCCTTCCCTCTTTAGCAATTGTCGGGACTCGCCTGCCTAATATGATGGAATCTCAGACGTTGACGAACCACTACTCACCAGTCCTCCTTCCCCACGTGCAGAGACCTGGTCATCCGCTGTCGTCCCTTCCTCGTATAGGCGCCTTGAGGAGTCTCTACACAGAATCATGAACATCATGGCACCGCCTGCCCCAAATCCAAACAGTAGCACCTTCCCATTGTCACTATTCACTATTACCATTCACACTCATGGCCCAAAACGTGGGGCCCATGACCTATATAAAGGCCGTCTCTCACCCAGCTTTAAACCCAAAGCTCTCCCTCTTTTCCCCCTAACCACAACCTCATAATACCATCAAGTCAACCTCAAGCTGACTTCAGCCACTACCCATAGCTATACCACTTACTATTACCTTGCCAAGCACGGCGAGTTCTTCCTCTGCATCTATCGTGCGTATTTATCTCAAGATTAGTTCTGGTAAGCTTCTCACGATGCCCATTTTCACATTATCGCTCTGCCACCAGGGCATCAAGTAATACCACGTAGTCACGTACAGCTTCGCACCATACCATCCGTAACCGGAGCTAGTTCGTAGGGTTCACACTCATATTCACCTTCTGTAATCACTAGCTTACCAACGAAGACGCTAGGTCCAGCGTCTAGTATCTCCAACTAAGTAGGAATGGATATAATTAGTTTCCCTTCCGCCGCAATGGTCCGTATCGGAGAGAAGAACAATAAACAAGTTTAATATTGACCATACCAACTTGATTCACATCGGGGATTGACCTAACCACGTCGTTTATATAACATCAAAGGCAGCCATGCTACATTTTAACCACCAGGACCCTTGAAAGACGTTCTCTCTCTGTGTTTGCAACCGCTACAATATCACCAACGACAAGAACCGTATTAGCCGTGGAGTGGTTGTCTGGTGACACAAGTTGAGGACGGAATACCGAGTCATCTCCTCATTGCTCCAGCTGACGGCGAAATCGCCGCTCTTTGCAAGGCGACGTGCTTGGTTAGTAAGAGGACCAAGATGACCGAATCTGAATTGATAAATTAGTCTGATCGGGTTTCAAGATTCTCAAGGCGGTTCCTGCACTAGAACGTATCGAGGCAGCCGATGCTGACGGTGTGGAGTGTGCAGTTGCGGACTAGACGCGTCACTCTTTACCGGGCAATGCGGCAGACATAGCGAAGGGCGAGGCCGCTTGCAGGGCATAACCTGGCCGAGAGACCGGCTTGGTGAGGATGCGCTGATACTAGACGATTACCTGGCTATTTGTGATTGGGCCATCCTACCGATGGTGCCGGAAGCTCAGGACTCGCGCACCAGTTTCATGTATGCACCCGTACGGTCGAAAACACCAATAGACACAAGACGAGCTTTTAGCGCCTCATCGTAGATAAACAAACTGTAGCCAGATGCTCCACTCGCACCAACGGACTCCGCGTATATTCCAGCCCCAGGCACGCCACATGCCTCATATTCTAACACCCGCCTTCGGATCTACGCAGGCTTCTTCCACTTGGCTTTCGTTTCATGATTGCTTTCTGGTAAATACAGTTGATAGAACGAAGTCCCTACGCTAGGCTCTTGTATACACATCAGCTACTTGATCCTCTCCATCCAGGTTATCGCATCCCCGGTGGTGGGGTTCCAGCCGGGTACAAAGTTCGGAGTGACATCGTCGGTCCATCGGCCCCGACAACGAATAGGATACTATGACTGAGGCGGACGACAACGTCAATAGGTTCCTGCCCTGCGAAAAAGCCGTGCGGGGGCCGATGAACCCCCAAGTTATGGTTATAGGCGTTGGAAGAGCGGGCACTTCAGACGCACGCATGAAGCTGTCGTTCACGACTCCGACTAAGCAGGGCTGATAGCTCGAAAATCTGTCGCGAATCACGAGCTCTATAAGTCTCGCAAGCAGGAATATATATGAAGTTGCTTCACCTGCGGATTTCGGATCAGTACATCGCTGTCTCGGAGGACATATTTCTAATTAACACCGAATATGTCTCCACGATCGTCGCTATCGAGTCGCCGCTCTTATTTTACCTCGCGTTTCCATCTAGACGAACACAAGCGGCGAGGTGGATCGCACCTCTATCTATCGACGCGGGCTCTGTCGCCTCGAAGATTAGGTTTCAGGCGATCGCATTTATTTCTTCATCCCCTCGTGTAGTTCCGCTGGCGATCTAGAATTCGGGTGGGAGCTCAACTAGCAAAATGTCAAGGCGTTTACGATGGCGCAGATGCAGCCATCCCTTCTAATCTGTTTACGTGAATGATGGGGAGACGATCTAGTCCACCCTAGACATTATCAGATGCCAGGTTAAGAAGGATTCGAAGGGCCAGCAGTAAATTGCCCAGTCTATAATGAGCAAGCATGACAAGGAATCGACACCGGACAATATCGAGTACAAGACATTATGGTGCCGCGCCGCACCTCTTGCCGCGGAGCAGTGAAAGTATCTTAGCAGCAACGACAAGCAGGACCTTGCATAATGGTAGTTCAAAGACGAGGAGGACAGTGTGAACCTCGACAAGGCGTGCGTCCCGGTTTATAGTTCTCTCCCCTGTATATACGACTGATGGAAAGAGTACCCTACCGAAATGAACGTTAGCATCGTAAGCGCTATTTAGCCGTAGACATCGACTCCAACCAATACCCTATGTATCTCGACGGGTCGGAGAGCGGAGGGCGTCATATGCCGCTCATCTGTCATGCCTACATGTAGTTGCGGGAGATGCGACTGGTCCTAGCTATTCTTGAGGAGGCACGGATGCTACCGGAAGATTCTCGCGAAGGTCTCGAGTTCATCCGTAGTCTAGACACCCGATATGCATAGGCGGTCGCCGATGGTAGAGAGCGTTCTACGCCGACTTGGCTAAAGATGGTGATGACAAGCTTGGAAGTAGAAATATCATGACAGATTACCTTCTCAAAAGTTCCGTTCAGTAAAGGCCCGATAACACCCCGAGTGAATACTAGCGAGTATTTTAGCAGGGCCACCTGCTCGTCGCACGCGCTGTACCCCAACCGTTTTCTTCAGGTCATCATATCCCGCCTTGGTAGGCCCGGCTTCGTGAGGCGTACTGGCGGAAACCGACGGCTAGATTGGGCACTTGTTCGGATGCAAGAGGATCGACAAGAATCCAACATGCTCCCCCATATGCTCACTTGGAAGAACAATGTCTACATGCCGGAGAAGTATCTTGAACATATCGACACATTTATGGGTGTCCTCGCCAGTAGGCTGCACCGAATCTCGGATAAGTACATCACTGCCAAAGCGGGTCCCTTGACAAGATATCATGGTCTAGTCACTTTTCCTCACCATCTATTCGACGTTCATCTTTGGTATCAAGACCCGTCTTGCCCGGTAGAGGCCACTAGACACATCTTATCTCTGTTCGCCTGGGCGGACTCGACGGTCCAACAAAGCAGTTGTCCGGGGGCATAATTCGCGTTTCCGACTTTTTCCGTCAAATCCTTCCTGCGTTTTGAAATTGGGATAGGAGCCCACGCAGAAGTCCTCGCCAACTGAGCACTTCACAGAAGCCGCATTTAAGTGAGTGTTACCGCCAGTCCGTTTTGAAGCGACGGGAAGCCGAATGCTAACGTTTCCAGAGTCGGTCTTTAAATACGCTGTACGACAGCTTCCACTGACTGGGATGTGGAGTCATACGTACGACTCGGAGTTCCACTGATGCCGATGGTCAAGACCTCGAGCGATAGGATAGGGATTCCATCGTTAAAACTGGAATGCGACCGCTGAACTCGTTGCCTGCGACCTCCACGGAACAATCTGTCTCCTGCTTGCATCCATGACCTCGTACCATGTGTATCTTGATGTTAGAGTTGTGGCTGATCGATGGATTCTTTTTTTTTTTTACTTTTTAAGAACACTCGAATCCATCCAGAGACAGCTTCGAGTTCCACCTCCGGCCGGTGGTGATAAACGCAGTGGCTAATACGGCCCATTCGATGCTTTGCCTCGTCAGGGTGGGGCCCCGTTGTTCATATCCTTCCTCATGGTCTCCTACTGACGTCGCGAGTACTAGGTCACGGCGGCACCGTTCGCGGCAAGGGCAAGCTGACCAAGCTAGCCCTGGCTTGACACGAGGACGCGATTCTCAACAAACTTTTGAGTTCACGGCTAATATACGGTTCTCTTCCATGTCAAACGAAGTTCGGATATACAATAACGAGATACCAAGCGACGAAACACGCTCATCCGCAAGCCGTAATGAATACATCTCTCTATCGCGAGGAAAAGACAAAATTTCAACCGTACCCGATTCCTACCATGTCGTATAAACATTATCACAGCTCCAATCACGTATGAAGTCCGATTTCATGAGCAGAGAACCAACTCTCTATGAAGGTTACCGCACCCTTCCTTGTTCTTATTCTACCCACCAGTCCCCGTCCTACTTGACATGCAAGACGACTCGTCCGCACCAGCTGCCTTACTCCTGCGCTCGATGTGATGGGCATTTTACCAAATTCAACTTCCACCGTCGCGACTCAATTAATAGCAGATGGACTACTATGCCCCAAGAGCGAGTACGCGCAGGAACCTGGAACGAGCTCGGAGGACTCACTTTCGAAAGCACGTTGGATATGTGTTACTACCGATTTCTCTGGGGGTGGGGACATTGGTACAATGTCTCAAGGCAAGCTAATCAATAGTATGCTCTGTGTGTTCGGGATATCGCTGCTAACACACACGACGACACAGGCACGGTAACTACCATGGTAGCGTCCGCCGGCGATCGTCAGCCACTCGTTCCGGTTGCCACGAATGCGCTTCTCCGACAGGCCGCCTCCTCGTGAGACGCTAGGGACGCCTCCGGAACTCTCGAGCACCACCGATCTCGGGAGCCAAGTCACAAGAGATCAGCTTTTGTCATGCTGCCTGCGTCTTCCCCTGCTTTCTAGCCGGCGACATCCCACTTCCGCCCACCGTCATGATGGAAGGACATTCACGGTCACTTTCTCAACCGCCATCGGGCAGATACAAGTCACGTTTCCCCCATGCAGCTAACGCCAAGTCAACGTAGACCGTTCTTAGACTCGGCACCAAATAACATGGTCGACTCAATAGATGACGAATAAAACGCCGAGTATTACTTCACAGTTGGACATAACCAGCTAGATACCTTCAGACGGCCCAGTTCCTGGCCATCCCGTAAATTTACTCCAACTCTGCTCAATTGCATATCCACAAGATGAGAACTGACACTTGACAAGGAAGAAAGATAGAGCTATACTAGAAGGTATTTGAACGGGAAAACACCCATAGAGCCCCTTTTCGATTTGATCCGCTGTCGGCATCAAACGTAGAAGAGAACAACTTCTATATTCTCCAAGCGATTTGTGAAATCCGTTAATGGACACGACAATCTAGCTTCTCTGAGAAGGTGTAGTGATGATGAAGATAAAGCATAGAACAGTCCTCTTGAATCTCTCAGTCTATTGATAGAGAGCTGGTACTATAGCAGACTCCGAGAACACTAGCGAATAAATAGCTCCTAGCGTACGTCAACTCATAGATCGTACCTCCATGTCAAAGTCACGCCCGGGCATTTCCGCGGCGGTGCGAACAAGATCCCAATTGGACATTGCGAGAAAGGGGGACCAGACCAGCACCGGTGGGCCGTTTCACAGAATTCGAAGAATGCCTAGAGCTTCCATTGAAGCACATCCTTTTGGAGGTCTTCTTCGGCGCCAACGATAAGCCAAAGAAGCTATATGAGCTTCAGGTTTTGTAGGTGCAAGACTTCTCAGGCAGTGGCATTTAGTTGCCCGTTAATCCACATGCCGGCGATAAGCCGAGATAGATGGCCTCGGGGCTTTCCGTTGGCGACACCACATTGTTCTGATTCACAGAGCCTGATTTCTCCAACTGTATTCAAGAATAGTTCCGGACCACAGACTAGATGGGGCGAATGTCCGCCAAGAGCACCAAACAGTCAAGGGAACCGCATATCCCGACTTAACTAGGACTCGATCGTTTTTATCCCAGTACTGTTAACTGAAGCTCAGTTGTGCCTTCGCATGACCCTAGATAGCAGAGAAACGACTGCATAAATGTCTTCGCCCGCCAGTTAGTTTATCCTCGGCGAATCTTCACAAACAGAGAAAATATGTCCTATAAATGTCACTGTTCGCTCCCAACAGTCAATGGAGCATGAAGCTGTCATCTTAGCCGTCGTCCTATGTGGCGGACTCGCATCCGCGTCCCCACCTCCGGCCTGCCAAGCTACCAGCAGAACTTCCCACATCGAAAAAGTCGACATTTGGCTAACTATGGGACTGCCAGTAGCTATATTTCACTCGAAAGGATCGTGTTCTCTGCTCACCGCGATACCCGGTGAGTATTATGCGCTCCGGGCTGTGGTTGCAGTCATGCTTACATGCTCGTGCAATATCAGGCGCTACGACCATGCAATCTACCGCGTGGTGTCTAGCTTATCATCGTCGTGGCTGAGTATACTGCATCCCGGGTGAGTATACCCAGAACGGCAAAAACACAATTGTTCCGGCAGCGCAGGTCGCACGCGCTAGTCTGACCCTCTTTCTACATCTGACTGAGAGGCCAATGACTATTTAGCTGTCTGGGGTCAATTAAATTACGGACCCTCTCGAACTTACAGTAGCTTGACAGTGAATAAAGAGAAAAAACCGAATCACCCGAAGCTGCTAGCGAATGCCGGGTTATGCTAGGTTAGAACTTGACGCCGGCCAGGCGTTGTCCTCGGAGTAACGAGGTCAAACGGGAAATCAACAGCCATGCCTCACTATAAATAGGCTTTTATGTCTTTAGTCCTATCGTCGTTTGTTCTGAAGTAAATGTGCTAAGGTCGGTACGTGCTAGTCGACTCGAAGCTGCTGCGAGTGAGACGCCGTTACCACGTATGATTGGAATACAGCTGGATGAGACACGAAAGCACAATGTCGCTCCTGTGCTAGAATATATAGAGTTGAAATTACCTCAGAACACCACACCTTGCTTTTCCGTTCAGGGCATTATGAAGATTGGAGTGAACATCTAGTTACGACTTTCATCATAGATCCCTCTTTATAGTTACACGTACGAAAACTGCGCCTCGGGTCTACCGTCTGTCCCCGACGACAAGCGTGCCGCCTTCAATGGTTGTACCCTGCGGAATTATAGGTGAGCATAGGAGTGATATCTAATCAACGTATATGTCCCATAGTACGCGGCTATTTGTAGTTTTATACTGATAGTCGGTGAAGAAAATGGAATCGCGGGAAAGGATCGGCATTCAAGTGCGCAGACAATGGCTACGATTCCAGTTTCGAAACACGCTCCGCCGGTATAAAGGTTGCCGGTACAGGCTTGGAAACTGCCGCAGCCCTGGAGGTGCGATAAGCCACGACATGGTAGCAGCACAAAGACGCTCTTTTCTTGACTAAGAACGCTGACTTTATTCGAGACGTAGTTATCGGCCGAGACACAGGGTTAGCGTGCCGCACCTGTTCTTTACGCGCCGTATCGAAGGACACCACTGTTAAAACTTATAGCCACTGACGTTGGAATTACTGGGGCGACAATCTGCTACTTTAATATAATGAGTGCTGGGAAGATAAGGATGGTACATGCAGGCCCCCACAACGCAGAGGACGTGGTATAGTTGCTGCTTTACCTGATTATCAAGAGTGCCGTCACTATCCAGGACGAGCAAACGGCCAGCGAGTTAGAGCTTAACAAAGACGCCGACAGCACGTTACTAAAATGGGTCGTAATCTTGTTCTTAGTATAATCGGGATGCCGGGTCCCAACAAATGGTACGTGGTATATGATGTTTCTTCCTTCCTAGTCATTCTCGTATACAAGAGCGCGACTCTTTCTAACTAGTAACCAGTATCGCGGCTGAGAAAACATTTACTTTCAAGATGGAACAAAGACAAAGTAGAAAACGAGACCCGAAGATTCCATTCCATCGACTGCACGTTTTGGTATATAAAATGCAGGCTCTGACCTTCAATGACCCTTCGCGTTGACAGAGATTACATCAGTGGCACGAACCGACAAAAACATTCGAACAAGTAGTAGGATTTCTAGTACGTTTGAGTAAGATGGTGAGAAAATCTTCTCCTCAGATACTGGGGCATCAAGGAGACGTGCCGATTCCCCGTCTTTGAGGTTATGCATCACTTTGCTGGTCTTGAGTGCGGCCATCTACTTGGTGTGGGAGCGGTTTCCAGGAGACAATCAATTTACCATGACACCTTTTTAGGAAGTTACCTCAGCCATTTACTCGTCGACAATATGGAAGTCTACACATATGGGGTAGCTATGGGAATACTGTTGCGTCGCGGCACCGTGCTGCCAAAACTCAGAGCCGAAGTCCCCGGGGAATTTCGAAAGCTGTGGCACTATGTTGATGCTCTGGCAATAGGGCGGTTTCTTTGTCTCTTTTACAGATCCTTGAGATCATGGTCATCTTTACTGAGAGGTATTTGTTTGGCTTCACGATACAAGACTTGCACTTTGACATCAGTATCTCCGATATCTACGAAACGGCAGCCCCTCGACTGCTGTCGGGCGGTATTCTCACGCTATATATATAGGCATACTCTACTACTATTGTGTCAAGGTCCTTGATGTCTTGGCCATAGCCGTAAGTTCTGACTTATCTTCACCCCGATCTCTTCGGTGTTATTGTTATCTAACATATAACCACGTGACAGATAACTACCATCGCCTCGTTATGATCTCGCCTACTCTCACACATCTGCGTACGGAGTTCTGTGGCTTGTGCACGCAGATAATCATAGACCATTGGCTATAGCCTGCAACACGGGCACTCCGATGAAGAAGGCGGTACCTCGATGTTCGTCGTACAAGACAACGTTGTCAAGAAGTATTACGTAGCTAGCGGCGACATTATTATTTGGCGGATCAGTATGCTATCTTAGCATGGATAGTGTGTCTTTCAGGTGTCCAGCCTGTACATATTAACAGAAACAGCAGCAATAATCTATCCATACCGAGCCATTGTCTAGGCTAAGAGCAGGCGTAGAGAATTAGAATCTTCTACAGTTCTACAGTTACACATGGCGTCCAGAGACACCGGCCATCATCTGGGACCTTGGAATCGTCGATAACATACAGCGAGGAAGTAGTACCGGCCAACAAGCCGCCTTCAGTCCTCGTTGTTGCCCAACTCATAGGTTTCGGTATGTTAGGTGTCGCTGGCAATGATATTTGGCTGTAAACAAACCTCTCCCGCGACGATGCGGCTCATTATACTATATATGATTGCTTCAGCCGATTGGATCTATAGAATGGTTATGTTGTCAATATCTGGTGTATGGCCGGCCAATAAGGCCATGGAACCGTGGCAGGTTGTACTTACGAGGTTGGAGATAAATGGCAACAGCTTTTGAGACAGCCATAACGACCACAACATCCGATCGTGAGCCATACTTTAGAATTCCGAATAGGGTCAAGATCAAAGCTTTGTGAGGACCTCCGCATCGACAGAAGTTTAGAGCGTAGCCGTCGATGCTCTCAAAGGGTAACAAGGAGCATGACGGTTAGACTTCGTAGAGTTGGTTATATACAACTAATTTCGGGATGACGATACCATTATTAGAGGGCATGTTTTTCAACATTTGTTCCTCATAGATTGTCCACGTTCTACTTTTCACACATACCTAGCTACCGCTTTATCCACGTAACTGCCGGAAGTTTTTCAATGCGGTTAAGGCAACGACACTCACAGCTGTAGACGCTATTAATCTAACCTTCTAGTAGCAACTTGATATGTCCTCGCTTGCGTTCTATGATACAAATCAGGTGCATCGATGCCCTGTGCGCGACGTCTAACACACACATCATTCCAAAGTTTGTTGGCTATATCCCTACCAACCTGAGTCTAGTAAAGCTTTCCCCATGCTAACTTGCTTTAAACAGCAACGTCTATTTAGCCGTTGAACTCGTCTTCAAGAAGTCAGGACAATCAGACGGGCTCTTGTCTATTGGACAAGCGCGCTTAGGTCCTGAAATTCCTTGGCCGTGAAAGGCGCGCCTACCCGTTTCGTTCACCTCGTAATTTACCCATCCTATAAACCTCTTTCTCTCGCCCTTTCCCCATTTCTGCATCTCACATACGATTGAGTAGTTACTAAATTTCTATCGGGAGTTTAGGTATTTAGTTCGAATCAGTGATCACAATTATGTGAAGAATCTAGGTCTACTTCTAAACTTCATAAGACAGAGTCGCTGGTTCCTCGAACGGGGTTATGGCGACAGATATTTGTTGCTTGTCTCTAGCACAGTCATGACCAGACAACTGCGAGAGATGCTGTGATTTCTAGCGTTGGAGGCTAGAAAAGTATGAGGCTCGATTATCCTGCCCCCAGGTCTGTTTATCTATCACTTAAACAAATTCGAGGCCAAGATATCGTCCCGATATGCTGATAGAGGCGGATGGCTTGAAGTTTACTTATAGTCGTGTGTATCTGTGTCGGTGCGATCATCTTGAGGCTCAATACCTTATTGTCGGGAACGACGGCATGGGCGGTGGGTTGTTCCTATATATTCTCGATGATATGTGTTATAATGACTAGGTATACACTAGGATGTGCCAAGCTAAGCAGAGTTTAAGTACATGAATGATGAATCAAAATATCGGGCCTTACTAAGGGGTTCTTCGGACCCCTTAGGAAGTTAACCTTGCCTAGGCAACATTATGTACGCAGATTGGAAATAAAGCACGTCTAGGGCAGGATGATGACGGGGAGCGTTCCTGATAGACATAGTCACTCGGCTAGTTTCTAGTTCTGGCTAAAAGCCCTTAAACGACGGCAGTATTGATGATATCAAATTTTTGAAAAGATGGGAAACAGAACTACTACTAGGACGCTGACTGCCACATGGCCTTAACCGCTGATATCATCTAATACACCTCGACGATACAATAGACCGAGAATCTGCGAGATTGTGTACGTATGCCAAAGCAGCTTATAAATTCAGCGCGCCCTTAGAGCAGCGCCTTGATCTGCATGTCGACAAGACTCATCATGCCAGAGTGTATAGGTGCACGAAGTAGTACGACTGCGCGTTTCCGGACGTCCTATAGAAGGCTATCCCGTCGTTTACAAAAGGATAAGTGAAGGCAGACATCTGCTAGGTTTCCAATAGTGTTGCACAGAAATACATGCACACCAAGATACATCGGTTCCCGTTCATGGACAGAATACAAACTCACTTCAACACAAAACACGGCGGTCATCTGCAGGGGAACAAATTAAATTATCCAATACAGATAATAAAGCCCTCTACAAGTAAGCCCACGCAATGTCCCTGACATAGGCAAGAAGTATAGCTTTCATGGGCAATAACAAAGCTGGACACATCCAACAACTCTCTCACCATCGCGATGGAGACTAACCAGCAGAACGGGGTTGACTTGGTATCTTGTGCGACAAATACACTCGGGCAAGACGAGCACGTCCTGGTTACATTAGAGCTCGGCAGTCCTCCCAGGCACGTGCGTGGGAATACTTCTTCTAGGTACAGGTCTCCAAACGCCCGACGGACTGGATATGGGGTTGGCTGAACATTGCCGCTGTACACATCCAAGAATGGACTTGGCTAAGAAACGCCGCCGGCTGTCCTGGGAACAGAACACGTCCACACATTCGATGGCAGCCTGAGTCGTATCTTTGTGGGTACTTAGGGATGGAGGCAAGGCTTTGGTGTCTATTGTCCAAGCCCACTTATCAACCTACGGTCACTTGCAGTAGTTAATGAGATGCTAAAACATAGCCGAGTTATGGCTCAGGAGATTTCATGTTAGTAGATGCTAGTGATAGTAAGATGGCGACAGAGTGCCTACCGTGCTTTGCGTACGCGTGATAGGGGAGTGCGAAGCGTATCGTAGATAAGTGAGGCTAGGATATATACCAGAAGTAAAGCCGATCTGAGGCTCTCCCTAGGTTTGACACGAGCGCCAGTGATCGGATTTAGGTGGTTCTGGTTACATTCTTTGCGAAGAGGAAGCCCGCAGCTGGATGAGCCACTTCTCAAAAAGCGGGGAGCCTATGCCTCTCCAGCCGAAACTGTGCGTGAGTCACGTCTAGAGGCATTCGCTGCATTGGTGGTGACAGCCCGGACACGAGACGCTTGAGCTTTCATTCTAGTACAGCAGATTTAGGACAGCGCGACTTGCGTTTCGAAGGGAACGGGTTACCCTCCACTATATCGTTTATAACAAAGGGCGTTAGAGATGTTTCGGACTCCAGCCATGCCCAGACACAGGTGTCAGCAAGAAAGAGATTATCCTGGCTATCGACATCTCTCTGGGTCGCATTGCTCTGCTTCATCGATCTACGGTCGTAGCAAAGCGGGACGGTCTAGTAGCGCACGGCGGTCCGTCCCATGTCATCCAATCATAGGCGGAGTGCCAGAGTAATTAATGGGTCAGCCTCGAAAGCTGATGGCTTCGGCCGCGCAAGTTCGAGTCTTGTCTCCGTCGAATTTCTTTTTTGTCCTACTTCATCAACCCTAGAACTATTTCCGCATCACATCTTGTCGTTGGAAGACGTATGGAGAAGTTTGGATGCTACTACCATTTTGCCTCCTGTGAGGTGGTGCCTCAGCATCTGGATGCAGTGGCGAGACGACTTGTGAACCAGGGCCTTTCTACAATTAGCCCGGCTCCCACTGGCGGGACCACGCGGGCGTACGCTAGGATGACTCCATCAAGGAACACGCAGGAGTTCCTCTTTGGGTTACATGAAATGGCAGAGATATAAAGTCCACGACAGAGGAGTTTCTCACTAGATGCCACAGTTAATCCAGCGAAGCTCTCACCGAGTAACATTCCGCAATGGACCAAACGTCCGATGTATTGTTGTCGCCAGAATTCCATTCCCTTCCAAGCTATATACACTGCAGCTGAATACATAGTTGGTGCGTGAAACACGCTCTAGGGAATCAGTGGCTTCTAAAACCGTCCAGGCTAGAACAATCTTGAAGCTTATATTTTACTATCTATGCATCAAGATACAAATCGCCGAATGAAGATGCCATGGCATTATGCCCTGCTTACTCATGTACATAACATAAGCTCGCCTACTACAAGCCTATATAGGCCTCATATATGTAACAGCCGTCGGTTCTTGAAACTATCTATCGGGTGTTACCCGCATTTCCATTATTATCTGAAAGTTGCTCTCCAGTTCTACCTCGATAGCGTTATTTCCCTGGAACGATGCCTTGTACCTTCTTATGATATCTTACGTCCAAATACCCTTTTTTCGTATTTCATTTGGGACTGGTTCGAAAAGGTAGACTTGACACACAGCGGGTTAGAAATGTTTTACATTGAGCCGCGTCAACTAATGAGATTCCCGTCCCATTATTGGGGGGTATATTCAATGTTATACATCAGCTTCCTCACAGGTCTCATACTGTTCCCACCTCCGGCATCACGACTTTCAGTAATACCTAATCCAGATACATCATATATAGTATGTGATATTAAACCCAGCCCTCTTTACCCTTATGCATGAGACACTTCTCTCCCTGGCCTTCACTCTACTCTAGCCTCTCGGCGTGCACCACACCCTCTGAGTTCTAATCGCGAGGTAGGACACTCCAAATCCATGGCACGGGTTCGTCGAGGGATTACAGAGATCTACAAGCTGTGAACGGCTCGAGAGAGCCATCAGTGAGACGTTTACGCGGGACGGATCTCATAATCATACCAAACCTTCGCTTAGTTCCAGCATTTTGATCCATCTGTTTCTTCAACATCTCAGTATACAATTTGTATAGTCAACGCTCGCCACTTTTAGATCCCTTCACTTACGGCTCTGACATAATGCATCACTTGGGGCTGTTATGCAACGTCGAAACCGGAACAGAGAGCCTCACGACAGCGTCTGTCAACATACGGGGCTAATCGTGAAATCTGTAAGCGGATGCTTCGTTATGGCAAGTGTCGGGCGACCACACGAGATCTCACACGACACGACTTGTAACGGCGTTGTCCATGACCTACTTGCGGTCAACAACATCAAGAACGATAAGGACAGCCATCTCTTCTTATGACCAATGTGACGGCTCAGGCACGTCCGACTGATCACAGCGTAAAAGAGGTCGACATTATGGACCGACGTTATAACGAGGAGATGACCGCGGAGAGAACTATATTCTCCTCGTTGAGAACAATAGAGTCGCACATCAAAGGTCTCAACTAGAGTAGAGGAATTTCAAAAGAAGTCGATAGGTCACATGAGCGCGCATAACGGTTATGAGGTCAACAAAGCTGTATTCTAGGAGGCTATCCTCATAACCTGGCAAAAGCGATACATGGTAACGGTTGAAGCCCATCCGCCTGGTCGCAGCAAGGAAGGGGCCGCGGGAACAAGCTCATCGGTATGATTGTAGTAAGGTGCACCTGTAAGAGTTTTGACGTTGTGCTTATGGAAGGACAAGATTCCCGCGAACTAGAGAACTTGCTCCTACCTTAGCCTACAAGGGCGGTATCAAGGCTCTGGGAGATTCATTGGGATGAAACAAACATGTAGTTCGAGTACATTCCAAGATGACTGTCATCCCACTTTTTCCAAACTTCTTTCTGCTTTCCTTTCATCATCTGTACCTTAACCTCTGTTACCATCACTAACTCCTCTAGTCCTTTTACTATAAGTTCATATCTGTTAGACTCGGGCCTGAATCCTCCGTGGTATACTATCTGAATGGTCAAGTCAAAGCATATCATCTACGATTTCTCGATATAATGAATCCTTAAGGGACCTTTATACTACCCTTCTTTGAGGCTGCATAATGAACTGTCGACTT
Source organism: Sordariomycetes sp. B11D1 (assembly GCA_025503055.1). Classification (NCBI taxonomy): domain Eukaryota; kingdom Fungi; phylum Ascomycota; class Sordariomycetes; species Sordariomycetes sp. B11D1. The sequence continues at coordinate 145,463 of JAMFQS010000017.1, forward strand.
TGGCGAAAATTTTTCCAGGGTTCGCGATTAAGAGGGCTATCTGAGAAGCCAAGGTACGCGGTATACCCCTAGACGACTAGCTATCTGTAGAGGGTCAGGCTTAATATTACTCTCCTGGAGGCGCCTAGTCAACGCCATTCTGTCCGGTCTGTTTCCAGTGAGAGGATGAACGGTCTTCAGGAAGCTAAAGCATGAAACGACTGAGCTTCGGGATTTTAGCACAGGGACTTTCAGTTCCGCTTTCGAGATCTCGGAAACCCATATAGCTATCAATAAGACCCTCGAATCTGCGGAAGCTCCCAAGAATGAGTTTGAGCTCGCTAAAGTATTCAGCTCTACCATGAACGCCCGCACAATTTCGCTCTTCCTCCAGGTGAGCGAGTTGAAGCACATCATCCTGGGCTTACTTATGTATGAAATTTGGCTTCTCACGCCGCCAACTACTAGCATGACAGAAAATGCCTATGAATGCGTGCCCAACAGACCTGACCGTGGAAGACATCACTCCGATATATCATCTGCCTACGGGGGTGGATGCTAGTGGTATCGGTGACATGGCTTAGCTATCCAGGTTACAATATTCTAGTTACGGTAGACGCTCGATTTTCGTGATGTACACCTTTCTCCCGAACCGCTAGGTGCACAGAATTTGGAGATCTCCAAGACACCAATTCGGTTGTTTCAAGGATTCTGATTAGGTCACGATCCGGTCTAGAGAACAAGCCACATTCACTGCCAACTATACCATCGGTATAGATACGTGTTTCTATTGATAATTCCAAGAATGCAATAATAGAATCAGTAACACACTCTCTCCCTACTAAATCTATCCAACCTACTTGGTCTACTAGTTGTGAGTCTTAAACGTACTAATATAGGACAGGCCTATCAAGTATCAAGAGTATCTGAGGAGGATGGACGCCTGCGCCTGTCTTTCCGTGTTCTTGGGGGGGTGAGATGTTGCTAGCCCCCCTGGCTCTCCAGGCCCTCGAAGATCATGGTGTTTTTCTGTATATGCCTCGTTTCGGCGGGCTTTAGGCATGGGAAAATTATAACGAGAGGAAATCGAATATTTTAGACATTATCACCATGGGTATCATGCCTGATATCTATTTACCGAAACACTCTCTAATGTAGGTGCTATTTGGTATGGTGAGCCCTCTGAACGTTAGCAAGCGGCAGCGTTGTAGTACATAACTAGATGAAGCATTACTCGTAAGCGTATCTCGCGTAAGTCGAGCCTAATAACTATAGAACTACCATCGCTTGACGAAACACGCCTGGCGTATCCCGATTCATAACCACTTTGACCATCGGTCCCTTGGCTCAATACTGTTGACTTCACGCTCGCGGAGGCTCATGCCACCTGTCGAGTTCTGGTCCGTTCCCTGAGCGGATATGCCAATATAGATAAGCCTGCATTCACTACGCAGCCAGTTACATTTGACAAGGTATCGATTGTTATAATCATCTGCGCCGCTTTATGCCAGGCTTATTTAGAGGAACCAATTATCTGGAATGACTCATAGATCACCGCGCCCAAAAGAGTGAAGCTCAAAGCCGCCCTTTCCGTCAAGTGTTTTGATAGCTCTAGGGGGCATTACGGGGCGATTTACTCAGTCTCAGATTTCGACAGCTCAACAGTGCGTTTGACGACCGTTAACCGCTCATGTCTGAGTATGTCTTAGGATGAGCTGTACAGTTTCCAACTTTCGATGGAACTCCAAGAGGGCTTCCAGCTGTGGCTCAAGTCGGCATTCCATGGACACGCATGAGCGCCGTATCACCAGGATGTTCGTGCACGAGGCACTGGCTGGGTCCAAGGTTCTAACAGTGGTAACCTGTGACACCAGGGAGCATATGGCGTACGGGTAGGTCCGGCAGACGCGACTACAGCCATTCAATGGACCTAGCTAAGAAGCTATCTGACGTGAAGGAACTAGTAGAGTACGGTAGCCAGGAGACAGAGTGGCTGGGCCCCGTGTGCACGTACGGAGCGGGAATAGATTGCCCGCCCGCGGCGAGGAACGAGTCAGATCATTCAAGGTCAGTCACCTATTATTTTGCTAATTTGTACTCTTCACGGCGGACTTTGCCTACTCTAATTTGTCCGTGTCTGTCGATGCAGCCACGTAATGCATCTGTGTCGAAATAGCAGTTCAAACCAAGAGTCACTTGATCACAGCTATTGGTGCTGGTCGATCCAGATGAGAGACTACGACTTGCAGGCGTTTACATTCAACTTAGATTGGGTTAAACAGAGATGGCTGCGGTCAATGTTTAGAACAACGGAAAGTAACTCTCTCATGCGTTAGGATTGGAGGGCTCACGAGCGCTCTTGCAGGTATACGATATTTATATGGAATAATAGCGTTCTCCGAGTCGGTCTGCGAAGCCTGCCGCAATCGTTCCACATTCACGGGAGGAACACCCGCTGACTGGATACACTATTATAGCACAAGATCGTAGTTAGGATTATCCTAGGCGTTCCCGACGACGCCCCTCTGGTACTTTTCGACTCGGACTTCTAGCAGACGACTTGGAGGCATCATTACAGAAACGTACAGACCTCGGCCCGTTTGGGGGCTTACTATGGAAGCAGCTCCTCCGGAGCAAACCTGGGAGAAGTCGAAAAGCTGGGATGTCGGGGTTAATGGTGGGGCTCCGGGGAAGACATTGTAGGAGTACCGGGCAAATCTGCAGGGACGGGCGGCAAGCATAACGAACCACCGCCACACAGCGTCGCCGGGTTGGCGTCACGTTTCCATGCCCGACCCGTCGAAGCCCCGAGCCCTGCCGAGGAGATATGAACCTCGAGGCGGCACAGCTCGGAGGACGGGATTACTCGCAAGCGGCGACCCCACCATCCCCTGCCCCTCCGTGCGCGTCCCCCCGCGCCGCGCGTGCGCCGCGGGGGACCCACAAGGCGCCAGGACCAAGCACTCCGACCACATGGCCCAACTCATTGGCCGCGGCGGCCCGCCCGCCCGGGATCGACCTCGCGAGCCCGCAACGTGCCCCCGGCCCATTGACCTATTACTGGGCTCCATGGGCCACCGTGGCGCTGGAGGGGGTCCTTGGACGGGGCGGCGGGCGAGCGCGACGGCGGATGGATTTGCTCCCCTTGGTGTGCCGCGGGCGGAGTCGGAACGGGTCTCCGGGGGGCAGATCGGTGGCCACGTTGGGCGGCTGGCGGCGCGGGCTGGCGAGGACTATTGGGTCTCGGGTCGGGGACTGACCGCCCTAGCTGCGCCGCGGGACGCCTTTGACGACTCGCTCTTGCTCGTGGGGGCCTGTGGCCTTGGGGAGCGCCTGTTACTGGCGCGAGGCGTGAGCCTCCTCGGCCCCAGCATCCGGGCGTGCCCAGGTGTATCGGTATCTCCAGATCCCGCCCCTTCCCCAGCCGTGCTCTGGTGTATAAGACCCTGGAAAGGACCCCCCCCCCCCTCCCCTGAAGGGTCTCGTGAGCCCCCCCCCCCGGTCCTCTCTCCCTCTCCCATCAGCTCCCCTGCCTCTTCTTGGTCCCCGCCGTCAATCCAACATATTCGACTTTGTCTCCCTAGCGGGACAGACATGAGAGAGTACCATGGCTTCTCCTGGTGGTAACATGTTGCCCCCGGACACGGAATACACTTTCCTCCTTGCTGGCGCTGCCGCCGCCGCCCTCGGCGGTCTGTGTCTTTACTCGCTCGTCTCGCCCGGCAAGGGCGACGAGCAGGCCCCTGGGTTTGCCAAGTCCTTCTTCCTGTTCTTCTACTCGTGCTTTGTGAAGCCGCATCGTGGAGATGGGAACGGCTCGCAGCAGGATGCGCTCGAGAGCTTTTACGGGGCCCAGGCCGGCGCGTATGATTCTACGCGCAAGGTGCTCCTGAAGGGGCGCGAGGACATGCTCGCGCTCGTCGGTGCGCAGCTTAAGGCGAGAGCCCCGGGCGTGAAGGGCAGCAAGAAGAAGAGGGTCTGGGTTGATGTAAGACACGCCTCCCTCTCCAGATACCCGTGACGAGTCGTCCGGGGGGCTTCACGACGAGACGGAGACTAACATGGCCAGGTCGGCGGCGGCACGGGCTACAACATCGAGGCCATGGCCCGCTTCGTCGACGTCCCAACCTTCTTCTCGAGCGTGTACCTCGTCGACTTCTCCCCCTCGCTCTGCGACGTCGCACGGAAGCGCTTCGAGCGGCTTGGGTGGAAGAACGTCGTCGTCGTGTGCGAGGACGCGCGCAAGTTCCGGCTCGAGGACTACGAGGGCGAGGCCTCGGGTGGGCAGACGCCTTCTGCCGAGGTCTCTGCGCATGGGTACTTTGCGCCGAAGAGATCGCACGGGGGTGCGGAGCTCGTCACAATGTCGTACAGTTTGTCCATGATTGTGAGCCCGCCCTCTTCCAAAGTAAGAGTCGACGATGGATCTAACGCGTGACAGCCCGACTACCATTCCGTCATCGACTCCCTCACCTCGCTCCTCGCGCCCCAGGGCGTCTTCGGCGTGGTCGACTTTTACGCGCAGTCCAGCGTTGACGTCTCCTTCCGAAACTTCACCGGCGGACTGTCTGGCCGGCATGTCCCCTTCCTGCCCCGCGCCTTCTGGCGCTCCTGGTTCGACCTCGACCGCGTGAGCCTCGAGCCGGGCCGCAGGGACTACCTCGAGTACAAGTTCGGCACGCTCCTCGGGCTCAACGCACGGAACAATGCGCTGGGAGGGATCCCTTACTATATCTGGCTGGGTGTGCATAAGGCGCCGTTCTCGAGCTCGAGTCTGCCGGGTGAGATCATCGAGAGGATCGATGCTCTGGCTACGGAGTCGCCGAGGCTGAGGCCCACGGCGAAGAAGGGGGAGGATGCGCTGGCCAGGGCGGTGGAGAAGTCGGCGCCGGAGATCCGGTCCAAGGCCTTTGCGACGGCTGTTGGGAATCTTTCCGCGGGCGTTCCGCTTCCGGCGTCGTTTTATCAGAACCACCACTGGAGGATCTACTATGACGACCAGCTGCAGAAGCACACGCAGTTCGGGGACGAGTACATCTACGCGTTCACGTGGGAGGACGCAAGGGTCGATGAGAGGATCTTGGGGCTGGGGCCTGAGGATGTGGTGCTGGCCATCACGTCTGCGGGGGACAACATCCTCTCGTACGCGAGGCAGGGGCCCGCGAGGATCCATGCCGTGGACCTCAACCCGACACAGAATCACCTGCTGGAGCTCAAGGTAGCGGCGTACACTGCCCTGCCGTACTCGGACTTTTGGAAGATCTTCGGCGAGGGGCGGCACCCGTGGTTCAGGGAGCTGCTCCTCTCCAAGCTGTCGCCGCACCTTTCCAGCCGCGCGTTCCAGTACTGGCTCTCCAACGTCCACGTCTTCGCCGAGGGGTCGAGGGGCCTGTACGACACGGGCGGCTCCCGGCACGCGATCCGCGTCGTGCGGTGGATCACGGCGCTCTTCGGGTGCAGGTCCGGCGTCAGGGAGCTGCTCGAGTGCAAGACGCTCAACGAGCAGCGCGAGACGTGGAGGCGGAGGGTCAGGCCCGCGCTGCTGTCGAGGCTGCTATGCAACCTCGTCGTGAGCCAGGAGTCGTTCCTCTGGGCCGCGCTGGGTGTGCCCAAGAACCAGCTTGCGATGATCGAGGCGGACCATGCGGAGGCGAGGGAGAGGGCGGGGGGCAAGGGGGGGGCGGCGAGGTCGAGTGCTATCTGGAAGTACATGGTTGACACGCTGGACCCCGTTGCGGAGGACACGCACATAGCGGGGGATAACCCTTACTACTACGTCTGTCTCGCGGGTCAGTTCTCGGAGAAGTGCAGGCCGGATTATCTCACCCCCAAGACGCACGCGGCGCTCTCGCGCGAGGGGGCGCTGGACGGGCTGCGGATCCACACCGATGAGCTCGACGAGGTCATTGCGCGGATGGCGCCGGGGACGCTGACGGTTGCGGTCGTGATGGACAGCATGGACTGGTTCGAGCCGAAGGAGAGGGCCGCGTCGAGGCAGATCTCGAGGCTGAACCGCGCGCTGGCGGTTGGGGGCAGGGTGTTGCTGAGGTCTTCGGCGTTGAAGCCGTGGTATCTGAAGGAGTTTGAGGCGCTTGGGTTTAGTGCCAAGAGGGTGGGTGAGAGGAGGGAGGGGGTGTGCATTGACAGGGTCAACATGTATGCGTCTTGCTGGGTGTGCGTCAAGGTTGGGAACCTGCCGCCTGCGACGCCGGAGATGGATGGCATGTCGGGGGCGGATGTCAATGAGTTGGTTATTTAGGAAGGGGTTTCTGAGAGGCTGTTCAACACGGTTTTCTGGTGCTGGGGTGTGATGGGCTTGATGGGACGGGTCCATCTAGGATGGCACTTGAAAATGAACAGCTAGATGATGCATGAATACACGTCGATCCGCCATAACCAGCTCCGTTAGCTCTGTGGAAGGCACAAGAGCCTGACCAGATGTGAAGTGGGTTTCTTGCTCGTGCATCGGAGACAATGGGACGGCGGGTGCGATTGGGTAAGACATGCTCGTGTAAGTCCGGTGTATCCGTGCTCCGGGCCTGGCTCGCTCCGTCCCCGACGGTGAACGCTTGGCGCCATACTCGTTCCTGATGTGTTCATGGCCATACGAAGATATGGCTTGGTCATACTGGCAAACGGCCTCCCCTATCCGAGGAATCATAGGCTCATGGGCTTCTACAAGAATTGGGTATGTGGGCCCCCGTCTGAGACGGCCCCTGTGCGGGGATAACTGTCAAGCGGAGACGAGTGGAGTCTGAAGGAGATCCTCCGGGTTTCCACTGGGGGTCTCGATCGTAGAGAGCCAGTCAATGACTGCCGGAGCAAGCATATATGACGAGAATGGAAGGGCCATAGACGTATGGAATGACTTGGTCGATACAGAAGGCGCCAAGCGACGGGTGGGAAAAGGGCAACAGGAAACCCATGATGATACTCGGCAGATATACGGAAACCAAGAGACGTCGGTAGACTGCAGACGCCATGGATTCGGATGCACTGCCGTTCCTCGCTGGCTTGGCGGCTGCAGCAGGTGGATCATGCCCGACTCCCCGCTGCCGGCCACGAGCTTTCGCGGAGGCGGGCGCCGTCAATCCGCCGATCAGTGCATGTAACCGGCCACCCCAGACGTCGAGGCCGCCGGTTCATTCCTCGGAGCGGGGCGGGAAAAAAGGGCGGGTGGGCGCAGTCGGAGACTTGGCCCTCGCCGGCCTCACGAAGCAGAAGCCGGGCCATCTCACCGGCGTTTCCGCCGGATGTATCCAGGATGTCGATCTGCAGCTGCGACGCCATGCTAGCTGCAGCGCGACATCTCGTATTCACGCGGAGGTGGTCTCGCCCGACAGGGGACCGGGCGAGCCCCGTGCGGGGGAAAAGCACTCTGCGATGAGGGCCGCTGCATTCTCGGTGGTGCACGTGGTTCCATCGCGCGCCCGCGGCCGGAGTTGTCGAGTCCCCGAGTTTTGGTTCGTATCCGCGGCGGAATGCCGGTGGGGGGGTCATCACGAGACGCCCAGTTTCTCCCTGAGCCGAGTGGGTTTTTGAGGGGCTCGTGAGAAGAGGGTGCCCGGCATGTTTCTCCCGCCCCTGTCTGTGGTCGAGGTGAGGAAGGAGGGGGAAGAAGCAAAGCCACACCCAATCGGCGCCGAGGCCCGTCTCGCTCCGCGGCAGGCCCACAATTGCCCCGAACGTGCATATCATACTCCGTACACGACGTACCGCACCCTTCGTGCAGATACGCTGTGGGGCTGGTATCGCGCGAGGGTCGCTACCGACCCTGCCCTCTCTTTGTTACCAGTCAGATTTTCAAGCCGTTATGGCACGCTAGGCAGGCGGGTCTGCAGGAGTCGCGTCCGCGGTTGGTGAACTGGGACTGGGCGAAGAAGAAGAAGGAAGAAAAAAAAAAAGGGGCACGTGAGATGCGGTGGAAATCACGCTGTCGCCGTCGCCCCCTCCTCGTATAGCGGGCTTGGGTGCCGGCGGCTTGGCGCGAGACCTCGCGAGTCAGCCGGGGGGGAGGGATCTGCGCGGAGACGGATGTGTCGCTCGGCATGCTCCGGAGCGGGCATCGAGTCGTGCGATAAGAAGTGAGAAGTGAGCCATTGATGGGAATGCGTCGGTATCGCCAGACGGCGGGGACTGAACCAGAAGAAGACGACAAGGATGGAGCTCGGGACGTTGGCGTCCGGCATGGGCCAGATACCTCGGTGGTACGGTGCACAGCCTCCCCCGGACGTCCCGCACGGATCCCTGAACCCACCTCTAGCGCGGAGGGTCCGCCGGTGGCACCACCAAACAGGCGGCTCCGGCGCGCTAGGCCCGAGCCCACAGATATCCGTCAAAGTACCAGATAGGTACCTCTCCACTCGGCTGCAGCATCGTGAGGGTCGGGACCCCGGACCTGCCTCATTTCGCCGCACCGCTTAATATTAATCTGCGGAGGCCCCGGCCGGTTGCTCGAGCCGTTTCTTCTCTTTACCCCCGTGCTGCTCTCTTTTCCTCTCCCCAGCCTTCTAGCCACGTCCTTGCCTTGCATCTCGCCGTCCTTCGTTTCCGTTCACCGAGATACTCTTTCGACGTTCGCTGTCACGCTCGCTTCGAGAACCGGACGGAGCTTTTCGGTACGTGTGACGGGAGATGGCTCGGGGCATCTACCTCTTCTGACGCTGCTTGGGGGCGTGCTAGACTCTTGCTGACTCGGCCTCAGACCACATCGGATAACCCGTTGATACGCTGCCCACGATGCCTTCTCTCAGGTCTACCGTGCTCGCCGCGGCCTTTGTTGCCGCGACGTATGCCGACTACATCATCGACCCCGAGACCGTCTCCCTTTCGATGAGGAGTATGTCCTGCGATAGACGCCGGGGGATGACGACCCATGCTAACCCGTCACACAGAGCGGTGGTGCCAGGACCAGACCAACACTTGCCCGACCATCTGCGCCAGCGTCGACGACCGGAAGGTCATGGTCAACGAATGCGACCCCGTGCGTCCTCCCTCTGCCCTCCCACTCCTCACTGCCCCTGTTCGACTCTCGTCCAGCGTGTCTCAAGCTAACACACACCCTCAGGAGGCCCTCACCTACGGCTGCATCTGCGGCAACGGAAAGCAGCCCAACATGACCCAGTACACCCTCACCCTCCCCTACCACACCTGCACCGAGTTCGGCACCCAGTGCGTCAACGACTGCCCGGACCACGACAACGAGTGCGCGCGCGCCTGCCGCGAGGACCACCCCTGCGGTGCGCAGAACCCGGAGAAGCCCACCGGCACCCAGACCGCGAAGCCGTCGGCTACGGATGATGAGGACGAGGACGACGAGGACGAGGTGTTTGAGGGGCTGGCGGGGGCGGATGATGGGGATGAGAAGGGAAGCGCGGGGAGGAGGGAGGTTGGGGGGCTGGTGGTTGTTATGGGGGCGCTGTTTGCCGGGGTTGCGCTGCTATAGCGTTGGGGACGCTGTTGCCTGGTGTCGGTTGGCGGGAGTGTTGGCGAGGAGCGTGCTGTGGGGTTGTCCTGCGACATTGCGAGCGAGATGGCATTCCTTTGGTGTTTTTGTCTTTTCATATAGCACTTTCATTAGCAGAGCGATTTTGACCTTTTTTTCCTCTCTCTCTTAATACTAATACTGGTGGATTTATCACGGACTGTGCTTGCCTTGACTGTGCTCCATGCTACCATCATCCGCCATATTCCCGCCCAAAAACAGACGGGGAAGCCGTCTAAACATGCCTCCGTCGCGGGTACATAACCCCAACGCGCCACATCTGCAGCCTCCCGCCAGCTAGTCACCCATCCCAGTATGACCATGTTCTCGTAGATCTAGCCGCCGTCCCTGCGCGTGCTTCATCTAAACGGCCCGCCATCCAGCGTCTGTTTTAACCTCTTTTGAGTTTTGTCCCCACCGCGGTGAAGCCTCGGTGAGGGAATGTGGGGGCCGCGGCAGAATTCCGATAAACTCTGACCGCCCAAATTTTTACCCGCCCACCTTCGCGTCTCTTGGCTGCGATGGACGCTCACCCCCGCCAGCAACTCGACGGCCAGACACAAGTCGTCAATCCACACACACACACACGCACACACGCAACGCGCGAACGTGATCTCGCGGGGGTTCTACTTTTCTTTCCTGCGACCATGTCGGCTTCTATGCGGAATGCGATCCAGAGGAGGACGCACCAGGAGAGGGCGCAGCCTCATGAGCGGCGGCACCTTGGTCTCCTAGAAAAGCACAAGGTGCGCTCTTTGCCTTCCCCACGACCTCATCCCCCGAGTCCTCGCTCCTGATTATACAACGGAAGATGCTGACAGGGTCCGCTGGATTAGGACTACTCCCTCCGCGCAAAGGACTACTCCAAGAAACAAACCGCCCTCAAGAACCTCCGCAAAAAGGCCCTCGACCGCAATGAGGATGAGTTCTACTTTGGCATGCACTCCCGCAAGGGGGTCGGGTCCCGCCTCACACGCGGCAAGGCGTTCACGGGAAGGGTGGAGGGGGACAGGGGCAACAAGGGGATGGAGGTTGACGTCGCGAGGCTGCTGAAGACGCAGGACGTCGCGTATGTGAGGACCATTGGGCGGGGGTTCGCGAAGGAGGCGGAGGAGCTGAGGAGGAGGGTCGTGCTTGCGAAGGAGGGGCTCGGTGAGAATGAGACGGAGAAGATTGTGTTTGCGGAGGGGGTGGAGGAGAGGGATGCTGTTGTTGCGGCGGGCAGGGAGGACAAGGAGGAGGATGGCGAGGAGGACGAGGGTGAAGAGACGGACGAGAAGGAGATGAAGTTGGAGAAGCTGGAGAGGAGGCTTGCTATCGCGGAGAAGAAGCTCGCGGCTGTGAGGAGGGTCGAGAGGCAGCTTGATCTGCAGCGCGCCAAGATGGCCAAGACGGCGACGTCGGGGGGGACTACGCGAAAGGGGAAGAAGCTCATGGTGCGGAAGAGAAAGAGGTGAATGCCTTGCCCTGGAAAGGGAACATTTTTCATTTACGGTACCTCTCCGGTGTTTGGGCTGGTTTTTCTCGCTTGCTATTAAACGAAGTTTTAGATTAAATTGAAAAGGGAGGACTTGCGATACCCCAGGCTTTCGTGCTTCGCGCTACATGTAGAATTATATTCAGACGTGGTGACATTTTTCTTTGCAATTCCCAGCTCCTGCACCCATCAAGGGTCGAGAGATACATGAACCATTAGACTCCATCCCATCGCATAACTCATGACGGAACAAATGAAACCTTGCACCCTGGCCCCTCCCACCTCTCATCCAGGGAACTACTTAGTTGTCCCAATGAGTCCCAAGCTCTTCGCAACCCCCTTCACCACCCACACTAGAACCTTCAGCACCGCGGTGACACACCACAGCGCCGCTTTCCCTCCCCAGATCCCCACCGTCACGACCGCACGCACAGGCCACGGCAGCCCGTCGCGGATCCGGTCCCCCTTTACCTTCTTTGCCTTCTTCGCCTTGGCCTTCTTTGCCGGCCCATAGCTCTCTTGGCTCTCGACGTCTTGGATCTCCATCGTCTCCATCGTGCCGCGGCCCCAGCCCCATTTCTTTCCGGCCTTGAGAGTGGACGTTGGGGCCGGGAAGAGCTCGGAGGGTGGGGAGATGTGGGCTTGTTCCGGGACGGGAGGCGGTTCAAAGATTTCTGTCATTACAAAGGACTTGTCGCTCGACGCAACGATCAGAAGGGCCGAGACTGCCACGTCGATGATGAAAAAGCTCTCAATCTTCGAGGCCAGCGCCGTGTCGACCTCTAGGACCCCCGCACCGCTTGATTCGCGCGTCAACCGCGCTAGGTGGTTCGGCGACTCGTGGTGCTCGAGTGTGTACTCCACTCTCCCCCACGCGGGGTTCCGTTCGATCGTCACGCAAAAGGGGGTCGCGAGGGCGGGGTGGACTAAATAGTGCGTGCCGGAATCATCGTCCCAGACTAGCCTCGCACACTCGCGTTCCGCCAGTGCGGCGGCCGCCTCGTCGTCCGGCTTGTCTGATACCATCTTTTGAGCCGCGGTGGGACACAGTTCGGCCACCAGCCCGTCATTCGGGCGGTGACGCCGGGACTCTTCCTCCATCGCCGTGGAGAGCGCCTCCTGCCACCCTAGCTTAGTCTGGCTCTTCCGGCTGCGCACGCTGTTCGGCGTCGTGGGACTCGCGGCCGAGGTTGTTGGCGGGCCGCGGCATGTCTTTGAGGGGTCATGACGCGAGAGGGAGACGTACGCGGAGGCGGACGTCGGGTCCACGCGGAGGTTGTAGAAGGCCTGCGCGGAGGAGGAGAGGGTGTATACCGGGGCATCGCGCTCTTGCGATAGGCTAAGAGAGAAGACCTGGCCTTCGAGCTGCGACGCTTTCCACCCGTTGGTCGCCTTCCACAGCGACTTTAGCTCCTCGGTCGTTGAGGCCATGGGAAGAGGCGGCGGCGGGCCTGTGGTCTGGCTTGGGGCTGGCGGCCACTGCGGGACCGTGGGCGCCATGGTGACAGCGTCAATGGGCGGTGGGGGGCTGAGGGGCGTCACGGGCTCGGGCGAGTACATCGGCCTGCTAATAACGGCGCGCGGTATGTGCGTGGGACTGCGCGATGTGGGGTAGTAGTCCTGTTGATTGAGCGGCACGTCGGGGTTATAACGCGGAAACATGGAGCGCGGGGCTGAATCATCGTGGCCCTGCCCGTCATCAAGGGGCCGCTTCGCGATGGAGCTGCGAGACCGCGTACTCGCGGTACGTAGTACGAGGGTCTGTGCCTGCGAGAAGGCCGTCTCGGAGCGCGCCGGCACGTCGCCGGGCTGTCGAGGCTGCTGGACGGCCGGCGTGGAGCTCTCGGCGCGGCTGGGGCCCCGGGTATATTGTTCTTGTGATTGTCTCTGCTGGACGGGCGAGGCAACTTTCGCTTGGGGCGTCTGTCTAGTGTGGACTGGCGGCGGAGACTGGCTAGCACTGGTGTAAGGCCCGGAGACGGCAGCGGGGCCTGGGGGGTTCTCGACGGGGCTGCTGGTGATTGGCCCAGGTGTTTGTCGCCGCGGGGGGCTGCCGGCTGTGTTGGGGAAGAGGGAGAAGCCTCCGGTCTGGGGTTGGGGCGGGGAGGCCATGGTCGTCGTTCTCGGAACGACAGGTCCTCGACGAGGTTCCAAAAGCAACTCTTTGATGCGTTTGTGCTTCTCCCGAGGTTCGATCCTCGGGTTTTCTCAGCGTTCGAAGCTAATGGCGAAATAGAATAAATCAGTCGACGTCGACGATAGTATACTACCGGCCCATGGCAACTCTGTGGTCGTGCGGATGTTGTAGCTCGCAGTGTTTCGGGAGATGAACTGGCGCTCCTCGAGAGGCTCGCTGCATCCAAGATGGTCCGCACTACAGGACCAACACGATGAAGAGGTTTACGAAACAAAAAGGTGCAGGACGGGACGTGAAAGAGATATACCAGGATCTCCACACCGTCACACCCCACGACCCCAGAGCCAGCTGCTAGCCCCCATTCGGCCCCCGCCCCCTCGGGGCGTGAAGAAAAAAGTATCACTCCGCCCATGTAAGCGCTGGGCCCGAGACATCCCTACCGCACGCCCAGCCCCGCCGGCGATTCGTCCATAACCCGAGCTTCAGTAGGAGTACCGGAGCTAGGAAGCGTTTCCGTCGAAGGTGTTGAGAAAAAGGCTGACTCGGGGTGACGGTGTGAGACGTCGGACCAAGGCGCTTGAACGTGCGTGTGCGGAGAGGTCCCCTGGCACATCGGCGCGGCCAATCAGCGTGGGCATCACACTGCAGGTTAGCCGCCGGGGTTCAGTCTCCCGCCCGCACGCAGGCGCCGGAACTTTTTCTTGTCCTGACGTGTGAAGAGGATTAGGCTAGGCCGTATTTGGGATTGTCTTTCTGGTGATGGCATGGGCTTGGAGCGTCATTGGGCGACGAGAGCAGTGAAAACTGACGAGTTGTGGATGAAGTGACTCGAGACTTTGCGGAGATGTGCGAAGAAGCGTGCCAGGCTCTTTTATGGACTTATTTTCTGCAGATCGACGGTCGGAGCGCTTGGGATCCTCCATCCTGATGGTTTTCTTCACATGGTTGATGGCGCATTGAGGTCGCTGGTTGCCGCCTACGGCGTGAAACGGGCAAACATGGACTGGAGCTGGTTCCTGCGTCTCTAGCTTTAGAGCGCGCCACGGCAGGAACGGGCCCGGGAGTAAATCCCGCACGGATGGCTAGAATAGACGGGACGCATGGCGGTGCGGTCAGAGAACACACAGATGCTCGTTCTTGTTGGGGGCCGATTCAAGGGCTGACTCGAGGTTAATTGGGGGGCCGTGATGGTCTGCCTGGTGAGGCAATGGCCCTGGTGCAGGTGCGATCGACCCTGCGCTGGATTTCAGGGGCTTGCGGCACTAAAGGTGTCGAGTTCCGCTGGAAACATTAGTGTCGCACCTTCCATATCTATTTATTTTCAAAGCACAGAGGCAGGAACGACTCCATCGCCCCAATGTAGATAGCTCAGGTTGCGTAATCCACAAGTATCCAGCGTGAACTTTCCCCTCCAAACGACTCCGAGCCCGGTAACCTAGACTTGACTACTCATGAAGCGCCTTATCGCCCCCACATCGCGTACAGCTTCTAGAAAGAGCCAAGTCCCGGGGACAACGCGTATCGGTCGACTCACACAGGTGGCCACCTTCTACATGGAGCAAAGCGCGCTCCACAGCCAGCCGGGTCTTGTTCTTGTGCCGTGGAAGGCCGGCCCCGAGATCGGGGATCGCCGCTCGCAGTTGCATGAGTTTTGAGGTCGGCAGCCAATTTTGAGGTTGGGATTCTGCTTGGGGTCGGGAATCGTGGCTCGTATCCGTGTTCACGATGTCCATCATACGTAACTATCGGCTTTGAACCGAGGACGATGTTTCCTTCGCGCCGTGGTCGGTCCTGGCGGGCCTTGGTGCGGAGTTACTTAAGGGCCGACGTCACCTGTTGAATCATCAGGAGACGACTCCCACTTAAGGCTCTCAACCTCGATGCACAACTCACTACGACCTCGCTCTCATATGCGCCCAGTCTCTTCCCATTCACCATGGCCACCGTCATTGTTGGGTAAGTCTCAAACCCCGTCCGCTACCCACCTCCCCCATCCGGTCAACACCCACCCCGCACTCGACCCCGTCCACACTCGGTCGCACCGTCCCGGCCCGAAACTAACTCCCCGCAGCGCCGGCGTGACTGGCCTCTCCGTCGCCCTCCGCCTCCTCGAGGCCGGCATAACCCCTACCCTCGTCTCCCGCGCCTTCCCCTCCCCCTTCGAGACCTCCGATGCCCTCGAGGACATCAACTACGCATCGCAGTGGGCCGGCGCCCACAACCGCTACCACGCGCCGCCCCGCGACGAGGTTGCGGCACGCGACCATGAGCTGGCGCTTAAGACTTATAGGCACATGGAGGACACGGCGAAGAGGCATCCTGAGGCGGGTGTGAGTTTTATGCTGGGAGTGGAATATATCGATGAGGGGGTGGATGGGTATGAGGAGTTGACGGAGAAGAGGGCGGCGGAGTTGGGGTATGAGGAGTTTAGGTTCTTAGTGAAGGAGGAGTTGCCTGTCGGTGTGAAGATGGGGTTTGAGTATAGGACTTGGTCGGTTAACCCTATGGTTTACTGCTCGTATTTGCTGAGGAGGTTGCATCTGGGAGGGTGCAAGGTCCTTAGAAGGGAGCTGAGCTCGCCAGTAGAGGTCTTTGTTATGAAGGAGCTGGGGGAGGTGAAGACTGTTGTGAACTGCTCTGGGATGGGCTTCAACGACCCGAACAGCTACATAGCGAGAGGTAAGCCCATTTCACCCCATCCCTCAACACACCCCCTGCCGTTCTGCCTAGTCATTATCCATTTTATTCTAGTCCCTTGAGACTAACACCAAAAGGCCAAACCTGCCTCGTCAAAAATGACGTCCCCCTGACCCTCACGCGGCAGTACGGAGACGGCACCTGGTCCTTCTGCATCCCCCGCAACTTCCACGGCGGCACCATCATCGGCGGCACCAAGGAGCCCGACGATTGGACCGTCGCCCCATCCCCCGCTACCCGCGAGTCGCTCCTTCGGAAGATTACCGAGACGTACCCCGAGATCTTGGGAGAGAACGGGGAGCTAGAAGTACTGAGGGATATTGTGGGTAGGAGGCCGATGAGAAAGGGCGGTATGAGATTGGAGAGGGAGGACGTCGAGGGGGCGGGTACGGTGGTGCATGCTTATGGAATGGGCGGGAGGGGATATGAGGTCTCGTGGGGGGTTGCAGAGGCGGTGTATGAGCTTATGGGGAAGGGGGAGGCCCAATAGCGGGGTTCGTGTCTCCTGCATGCGATAGTTCTTGGTCATTCACGAGAAGCTCGGATGGAATAATATGTTATAGTTGGGCTCAAGGGAAACCATGTCTTCCGCCCGTCATTGTTCCATCCTGCTCCGTACATGTGGGTGTGAGCATCATGGATGGCAATGGCGTTTGGCGGAGAGTACCCGGTTGGAAACCCAACGCTGGCCGTCCATCTGAACCATTAGCCACGAAGTCCGTAAGGATAAGCTGCTGGGGTTTGACCGCTCACTTTTTTGGTTTGTCATTCTGAACACCGTAACCTCCCTCTCGCTAAACTCTGACGGGAGTTAGTAGACACCTGCGGAGTTTTAATAGAACCAGAACCCCTTGCCAAACTACGATTTGGCTCGTCGATGCGCGCCGCTATGGATGTTATTGCACGATTAAATACTGTCTCCAGTATGCATCAATGGAAAGAAGGCCTCAGATGCCATAGTATACAGGTACGGAAATCCGCTATGGGGGAGTTTCTATCGTGCAATCCCAAAACGCCTTGAACGCCCCCTCTCAATGCAGTACTTCCCCCTCCACCCGCAGCTCAAATCGGGTATGTGTCCTTACTTGCTCTCCTCAGACGGCCGGTTCGTCCGCGACAACCCACCCACCCTCTCCTGTTTGGCCAGCCTCTCGGCCACCTTTCTCTTGGACTCCTCGTTCCGCTCGGGTAACCCCCACCATTCGCGCATAAAGTCCTCCTGCGCGGCCTTCTTGATCTCCTTCTTCTCACGCTCAAGCTGTCGCTGGTGTCTCGTGGCGAACCACTCCTCCCGCGCGGCGTCCTGCTCTGCCTGCGTCCCGTGATCCTTCATGCAGGCGTTCATGGCTCGGAGGGGGTCCCGGCAGGAGAAGGCGACGGTGAAGGTGCGGCCCTTGGCGCAGGCGGCGAATGCTATAACGGAAAAGAGGGTCAGCTTCACGCGACATGGATCGTAGGATGGTGCTAGGCGTACCCTTGATCTCGTCCGAGCACTTCCGTCTTACACGCTCGTGGTAGAGCTCGCGGATCTGGGACTCCTGGGTCGGGGAGAGGGGGAGCGGGTTCCGCGTCGGCAGCGGGAGGCGCTCGGAGTCGGGGGCGGGGGCCTTGCTTGTCATTGTGGCCATGTGGGTGGGCGGTTCGGCGGCGTGGGTGAGCTTCTTCGCTTGGTGGTGCGATTCGCAAATTGACTGGGAAGTCGGCCCAGACGCGAGGTACGAAGTAGTTCGGACGATTTGCCGAGTGTCACCGCCTACCGCTTCGGACTGAGCAGGTTTCGCGAAAGTTACTTGCAGCTTCCTCTCGTTCCACACGACGTCCACTTGTTTCAACGTTCACTCAAATCCGAGGAGTCAATTTCCAATGGCCTCCATATTTAGTTGCAATTCATATCAGAGTGGTAGACTAGCCGCCCGAGTGATACACACCGCTATTGAAGGTTGGGGATGTCCCGGAAATGCTGGGTCTACTTGGTACTCCTCAAGTGACACCCAGAGCCAAACAAAGGCTGCACCCGCAAGAGCCAACAATATCTTCTGGCCCGATGGATGGCTGCATGCCGGCGAGCCGCGCGCGCGGGGGTCCTTGAAGCTTCAGGGATCCTCAGCCGATCTCGCGAGCGGGGTTTTGCTCGCTTTTGAGAAGAAACGCGGGGCGGCGGCGATCTGCGTCCTTTCTTGGTTTCCATCAAAGTAGTCCATATTGCCTCGCATATTCAGCATTGAATCTTCATTCCTCGAGGTCTGGCCCACAGCGTCGCACCGGAGGCGGTCTCGTCCGCAAAAGCTCCGAGGCACCATCACAGGCACGATGTGGTCGCAATGTTGCATCGAGGACGGCATGTGGCGCCAGTGGTTAACAGCGTTCGGCCTGGGTGCCTGCGCCGATCCTCCCGCCCCACACCTTCCCGCCTCCCTTCCCAAGTAAAACGCAGTACGTACCGCCCTACGGCGTCCCAACTCGGATGACAAAGGCGGTCGTCGCAGGCCTTGGCACCATTTTTCACCTCTCCCATTCCAATCCGTCAACATCCGCTCCTCACCTCCCCCCTCCGTCGCCCGCATCCGGTCTACACTTCTCCCTGCAGCGATCTGGGGGCCGAAGACGGTGTCGCTTCACCTCGTCATCCCTAGCACCCGCACCACCCCGAACCACCGACCGCCCCGCATCCTCAGGCGGTTTCCCGCTCATGCCAGCCAAGGAGATTCCGAATGCGACGACATGTTATGGCCCTCGACCACCCCTGTCGCAGTGAAGCTCGCCCTCATCATCGCCGTCATCTTCTGCCGCTTCTTTAGGCCGCCACACCCCCCGACCCGCCTCGAGAACCTCCTCCACACCACTGTCTTCCTGGCGGCTTTCTGGACCTTCTGGGGCTCGCTATTCGAGTATCTCTTCGTCTACAGCCTGAACGTGACCCGCGTGGTCCAGCGCATCGACCTGGTGCCCCAGTATGGGAACATGTTCCTGGTAGTTGCGGCATCCTGTTGGTATGATGTGCCCTTGAGATGTTCCGTGGGGGACTTGGAGGCCCCAGCTATCCGGAGACCAGTGTCCACTTTTCTGGGCTGATCGCTGACGAGGCCTACGTTGCAGGTTGCTCTATCGGTCGTTACAGACGCTCCGCCTACCAGTGAATGATCTTATCGACATCCTCAAGGTTGATGTTCCCGATGCTCCCGACGTTTCCCTGGGCGGTATCTGCTCTGATTCCGCCACGCTCGAGTGGTCACGCCCCTCGAACACACGACCGGTCCAGAAATATGTCATACAGGTCAACGGTGTAAACGGTGAGTGTTTTCTTCATATCAAGCCTAGCTTTCGGTTACTAACGGGTTTATCTCGATAGTCGGCAGTCCTAGCTCGCAAGATACGGCGATAATCGTCACGGGTCTCAAGCCAGGTCACTTTTACAACATACGGGTTATTGCCGTCGGATCGAACAACTTCCAATCTGGTAGTCCGGTCATCCGCCTGCGAACGTATGGAAAGGACTCCCGACCGCAACTTGCCAAGGGCCGACTTCCTCCGAGCTTTGTGGACCAGGAACAAACCCGCCGTAAAGATGCCAGCCAAGACGATGACGAACCGCCGAGGAGCCCGCTACCGGCCATCGAGGCCGCCCCGCCTATCGAAGGGTCGACGAGCAGGGACGCTGGTCCGGGCGCCGCAAGCCACCGGAGAAATACTGTTGGCCGTCGGCACTCGCCTTCCGTCGCGAGCACGGATCAACCGGTAGTCAAGGACAAGTCTGCGGCAGACAAGAACGCAATGGGCAATGGGTCTCAAGAGACACTGGCCGAGCTGAACGAGCAATTCCAGCGGATCCGTAAAGAGATTGCGGATACCGCCGCGCAGTATGAGCGAGAGGAGGTCGAGTTCAAACAACAGGAGGAGCAGTTAAGGAAGGATCTGGAAAGGAAGCGCGTGGCACTGAAAGAGAAGGAGTCTAATACAGAGCAGCTACGCAAACGTGTCAACATCACCGGCGAGCAGATGAGGGCAGCGGATAAGGAGAGGGCAAAAAAGGAGCAGTTGCTCAAGGACAAGAAGGCCAAGTTGGCTAACACCGAAGAACGTATCACCAAACTTCAGGCTGAGATAGAATCGATGAAGGCGAAGCGCGAAGGGTTTGCCGCAAAAAAGGCCGAGCTGGACGAGTACCGGGAAAGCAAGATGGCGGAACTGGATACGGAGAATGGTGCCCTGCAGGCGGAGTGCTCGAAGCTCGAGGCCGAGCTAAAGGAGAAGGGGAAGATGCTGAAGGAGCTCAAGCAGGAGCGTCAGAAGCTCCCGGGAGGCGAGGCGGACGATCGATGGAAGGATGCAGATGTTCAGATGAGGAAGGAATGGGACCATCGGCGAAAGGTGCTGGACCAACGGATCATGGCTGAGATGCAACGACGGCACGAGCTGTCAACAAGCATCCGGGTCCTTCACAGCTTCATCGACGAGTACCGCGCCCAGCAACCGACTCTCACGAATCCGTTTATCCACAGCAACGCATCGGGGGTTGAACTTGGAGACGCTGGCCAACCAGCTCAAGGCCACATCAAGCCGCTAAGTCGCCATAACAGCTCTTTAGCGAGCAATGCCCTTCCAGCTCACAGCCAGTTCCCGCAGCCCGAATCATTCTACACCACGTTGTCTGGATTCGGGAGCCGTGCCGGCTTCGCTCCCGGTCCGTACGTAGACGTCTCCACGTCAGCGGATAGTTTCAGCCACGACCAGGAGTTTAGCGCGGCAGATATCCGGGCACTCACCGCTGGCGCCCCCTTGAGTCCGACCGCCACCTCGCTTATCCCTGCGGGCATTCTAGGGGACGATGAGCACCTTCCCAGCCCTATGCGGGCAGTAGAGAGCCCGTTCGGAAGGCCTAGTTCTCCTCGTGGGGATGCGGACCCGCAGTCACCTGCATCGTCGAGCCACTCCCTCAGCCTGATATCCAGCCCGCAGGGGTCGTCGCACCACTTGCCGTTCTCTCAATATTCTAGCGGCGAGCCGGGAAATCGACGGTCCGGGGGTCCTGGGATCGAGTCGTCACCGGCATCCTCGTCAGCCCAACCCTCGCGCTTTACCAGCCTATTCTCGCCTTTCCAGCGTGCTAGAGCCGCGTCCAAAGCGGCCGATGCCATGGGCCCCCCTCTGGGGACACTGAAGCCGGGGCAGAGCAGGTCGTTCCCGAGGCAGACGGACGAGTGGGATGTGATGGGGAACAAGCGCAAGATTAACCTCGCCGGTGGCCTCTTTAACCGCAATTCCGTCCACGCCGACAATGGCGAGGGCCTTTCTGCCGGGAACAACTCGCTTTCTTCCCGGAAGCTGAATCCCTTCGCGGGCTCGCACGGGGTTCCCATGGCCGCCACATCTTCCCAGCGAGAGCCGGGCAGCCCGAGGCCGGCTTCGGTGGCCTCGTCGGAGCTACCACGGCCTTCAACTGAGGGCGGTTCGATCTGGGGATTCCCCGGCGACTCGGTCTGGTCGAAAGGCAGGCTTCTGTGGTCGTCGGACGGGCAGTGGATGTCCCGCAACCCCTCCCGGCGCCCCTCCATCCACGGACAGACAATCGCACCGGAAACGACGCTTGCGTCCGCGGACGACGAGATTCTCGACGACGAGGAGTTGCTTAACCCGCAGGTGTCTCCCAGCCAGGTCGGCGTGATTGGAAGCCGACCGCCTACCTCTCGAACTACGATGGCTCAGCGCCTGAACCCGATGGCGCCGACTTTTATGACCAGCCTCTTCCGCAAGCAAGACAGGGATGGAAAGGACAAGGGCAAGGGAAAAGAGAAGGCCAGGGATAAGGATAGGGCATCTGTCCAAGATGCTGACCAGGGCCCGGCGATGCTGCACATCGACGACTCCCCCTCTGACTCCCGGAAGTCTCGCGACACTTTTTCCGTACACACCCAAACCTCCGTCTCCGAGTCCCGCGAGTCTCTGAACCTCGAGAACACGCACTCGCACACGTTTTCCGAGTCCAGCCTAGGGCAGTCATCTAGCCTCAAGGAACAGGACAACGTCGTCAAGAAGCTCTTCCGCAAGGGCAGCTCGAGCCGCTTCAACCTCTCGTCCCGTCTCGGCAAGGACTCGGGCAGCCTGTTCAAGAAGGGCCCCGGCAGTGCGGGATACTCTGACCGCAACGCGTCGGTGGAGAGGCCGAGTAGCGTTGGGGACCCTGAGGAGATTGGGCCCGGGGATGATGCCAGTGCGTTCGGGAGGAGCTTCGAAAGCGGGGGGAGTAGCCCTGCGCTGGGGCCGTCCAAGTCGAGGGACTGGGCTGGGAAGGAAAGGAGAGCGTCGGGGTGGTTTGGGATGAAGAAGAAGGATAGGGGGGACAAGGAGAAGGGTAAGGAGAGTGTGGAGATTGAGAGGAGGGGATTGGCTAGTGATGCTGGGAGCGTGGTGGATGAGGAGAGTTAGGTGGCTGGCGTCAGCGCAGATAGATGGTGTATACAGCGGTCTTCCTGTTCAACTGCGGCTGTGTATGTTCCTCGTCCGGCCTGTGCATATTGGTGTTCAAAAGGTCTACGGCTTGGCCACGAGTGCGACTATCATGACCTGCGTTAGCTCGTCATAAGCCAACGGCACCATAGAAGAAACAGTTGCCGGTGAGCAAAGGAACGATACGAAGGGACGCAAAGGTCCTGAGGCACCACCAACCCCGCCACGGCTTCATCTCCCTCTACCTAACAACCATCATGGCTGGAAATCTAGCATCTCCCCTGCGCTCAAGTCATTGTACCCGGAAATGTCAGGAGTGCAGACGACTCATGTCAAAAGCCTGGCGATCCTATGACACTCACGAGCCGCACAATGATACGACTCTTGCTTTCTCGGGCATGCCTACGGTAAGGAGGACATGGGGGTCGTTTGCTACCGGTTATTCCCGGTCTGAGTGTCACGTATAAGACGGCAGCGCCGTGGTTTCTCGTGGTCGGAGATGACTCGGGCCGCTTGGCACTAGACCGGGGGGCTGGGGTGGCGAATTCCGAGGGCTTCGGCGGCTGGTCGATTCTCTCTCTTTATTCCACCTGCAATGAGGAGGAGTCGAAAATAGCGGGAGAAGGGGGATTGATATGCAGTGCCACGTCGATTTTTTTGATCCAGTGGGATGACAAAGGCATCGTAATAATGCATGCGTTCCAGTCAAGATATTGTCCAATGCCTCCCTTGACATTACCAAAGAGTTGGCTCAGGCACCCTTGCATCGTGGGGGGGCGGTTACATAAGCCAAGAAGTCAACAGCCGAGGCCCCGCTGTCTGCGCCGCCGCCGCATGTGGGATTGTGATTCCAGCATGACAATGCCAGCGCTCACGCCGTTATGCATGACTTCGTCAGAGGGGGCCACCCCTGTCGTTTCTGTTTCGGGCACATGAGTCCGCCACTACATACGTAATCAGGTGGGCGCGCCAGGAATGGATCTTTGGACTGTTTGGGGTCATTTATCCCCCCGCCCGGCGCTCAGCGAGCTTCGTTTGTTGGGGAGCTTGCGATAGCCCCCAACAGCTCGCGCGGGAGCTCTGTCGCTTTCTCCCCAGCATTTTCCCGAGTGAGGCTGGAATTCGGGCCAAGATTGCCCTGTTGGGCCGATTTGACTGGTGCCTAGGGCGGGTGAGGCCGCTGGTCGATGCGAGTGGTGAGGGCGCGTATTCCTGAACATAACTGATCCACCGGATTTGGCGTGGGATTTGGCTTGTGATTGAACCCAACACGGAACCTCTCCCAGGCTCCATCGGACTCCGCCCGTCCCGGTCCCACCAGACGTCGACCGACAACCTGCCCGCCACACCTGTCGCTGATATCGCTTCCTCTCTGCCACCCAGCCCTACATTGTACAAACTCTTATGCGGCACTGGCGCATACACTCCAGCCTCAAAGCCTTGGGACACACGCTTTTGTCCTTATCCCGAAACAACTAGCTCGTCGCTTCCCCACCCAGGCATCTGCCTCCACCCATACCGGCGCATCGACCTGAGCTCCCGACTGTCGCCTGCGAGCTATCGAGACGGCGTTCTCAGCAAGCTTGCTCAACAACTTTGACAACACCCGCGGACAGATATCGCCAGGCTCTGAGCTGAAGCCACCAACGCCAAAGGGCAAAGGCCCGTTTCCCCCCTTCACTCAACAACTTCCTCCGAACTCCCCGCCGCCGCCGCCGCCATGCAGTACGTCCGGACCCTCAGCGACTCCGTCTCGACGGCATGGAACTCTATAAACCCCGCGACCCTCAGCGGTGCCATCGACGTCATCGTCGTCGAGCGCGAGGACGGCAGCCTCGTGTGCTCGCCCTTCCACGTGCGCTTCGGCAAGTTTTCGCTGCTGCGCCCGTACGAGAAGAAGGTCGAGTTCCGCGTCAATGGCGTGAAGCAGGACTACTCTATGAAGCTCGGCGAGGGCGGCGAGGCCTTCTTTATCTTTGAGACTACAGATACTATACCGCCCTCGCTGCAGACTTCGCCGTTAAGCTCGCCGGCTTCCAGCCCACCGCTGGGGCCGGAGGAGTCGGATACCCCCGGGCTGCAGGAGCCTGACCCGCTCATGCTAGACCAGGAGCCAAAGGCTAGGAGGCCACAGCCGTACGACCGCAATTCGGCGTCCGCGCTGCAGAACAACGGGCTGATGACGCCGCTGTCGTCATCGCCCAACTACACACACGACGACCCGAGACCGAGGGCCCCTTGGAGCGGCGACTTCGAGCCCGCCGCGAACATGGAGGAAGAGATGGAGATGCACGAGTCGGTAATGGGAACCGCGGGCGCGCAGCGCGGGGGGAGCCCCGATCCGTCCGCGAGGTCCACTAGCCCCCCGCCCCTGGCGCCCGAGGATGCCGTATTGCGCGCCACGGCGCTGTCCAAGGAGCTGACTGCAGTTAATATCCCGAACCACGTCACTGAGTCGGGGGATCTGATGCTGGACCTGACGGCGTTCCAGGGCAACGAGGAGGACGTCTTCCGCGCTGAGATACTCGCTAGGAAGATCCTGTCCGACGAGCTGGACGGCAACTACGATATTGGCGCGCTGATTGGGGTAGACGAGAAGGGAAACCTATGGATTTACCACAGCGAGGAGGCAAAGAACGAGGCCATGAAGAAGACGACGGCTCTCGCGATGCGCCCCGGGTCCCCCATCTCGGCTGACGCCGCATCGGACCCCGGGTACCAGAGCGACGGCAGCGAAGCCACCACGACGGCCATGCCATCGCTGCACAGGAGATCCGAGTCGGATGTTGGGCCCCTGAAGCCGCACACCCCGCCCATCACGCCGCCCGGCTCCACGACGGCGGGCAACCCGAACAAGAACTATGCCAAGACGCTGCGCCTCACGAGCGACCAGCTCAAGGCGCTCAACCTCAAGCCCGGTGAGAATTCGATGAGCTTCACCGTCAACCGCGCGACGTGCCAGGCGTTCATGTTCCTCTGGAAGCACGAGACGCCGGTGGTCATCTCGGACATTGACGGGACAATCACCAAGTCGGATGCGCTAGGCCACGTGCTCAACATGATTGGGCGGGACTGGACGCACGTGGGCGTCGCGAAGCTGTACAGCGATATCGTCGCGAATGGGTACAACATCATGTACCTCACGAGCAGGTCCGTGGGGCAAGCCGACACGACGAGGGCGTACCTGGCGAATATCGTGCAGGACGGGTGCCGGCTCCCGAGGGGCCCGACGATTCTGTCCCCAGATAGGACTATGGCGGCGCTGAGGAGGGAGATTTACCTGCGGAAGCCGCATATCTTCAAGATGGCGACGCTGAGGGATATCAGGCAGCTGTACGGGCCGGACCACAAGGCGTTTTACGCCGGGTTCGGGAACAGGTTTACGGACCAGATTTCGTACCGGACGGTCGACGTGCCGAGGACGCGCATCTTCACCATCAACTCCAATGCGGAGGTGTCGCTTGACTTGCTGAGTCTGAACAAGCTCAAGATGAGCTACATGAATATCAACGAGGTGGTGGATCACTATTTCCCGCCGGTTAGCACGCTGGTCAAGGGGGGCGGGGAGGACTTTACGGACTTTAAGTACTGGAGGGACCCGCTGCTTGAGCTTGATGACTTTACGGATAGTGAGACGGATGGGGAGGGGAGCGAGTATGCGGATGAGGAGGAAGAGGAGGAGGACGGTGTTGAAGGGGAGGGGCTTACGGATAGCTTCTTGGGAGGGGAGGAGGAGGAGGAGGGAAGCGAGGATGGATCAGAGATCGGAGAGGATTTGGGGGGTTCGATGATGGAGGAGTATGAGGATGCGGATGACGAGGAGGGGTACGACGAGTATGAGGATGAGGAGGCGAATAGGGAGGAAATGGCGGAGGAGATTGCCGAGGTGGAGGGGCTGAGTCGCGAGGAGGCGAGGAAGCTGGTGCAGGATCATGGGGCGGAGCTGATTACGGGGGTGAAGCATCTGTCGCTGGAGGAGGCACAGTAGATGGGATGGTGGGTTGACTAGAGAGCGAGCGGAGTTTCCTCTTTCGGGTTTTGTTGGTTCATACGCTACACTACACTATACTCTGGAGTTTCTGTCTTTCAGCATTGAAAAGCGAGGCGAGAGCTTGGTCTGTGGGTTTATGGTTTTTTCTTGTTATCTATGGAGTGTACGATATATAATTGTGGGGTTGAATACATCGGCATCATCATACACACTGGTTTTGGGGTTGGGTTTTAAGTTTCCTTGCAGTGGGTGTTGGATGTCAAGTAGACTCGTATTAGAATCGTCATCGTGTCTAGTCATACAAGAGCGCGTTGAAACCCACCGGGGGTGAAACAAGAACGAGAAAGGCCTGAAAACCAGGCTTTGGGTTTCCATCTGTGGATCCAAGCAATCTATCAACAAGCACAACCATTTGCCAGCTTGATCCTACGCCGTCGCCTGGTCCCCATCCTCGTCCATCTGATCCCCAAACACATCCTCCATGGTCCCGCCCTCGACCCCCTCGCCCATATCCTCCACATCAGGCGCCCGTATCCCCCCCATCTGCACATCCTCCATCTCCGCATCCTCGTCCTCACCCTCGCTCGCTTCATCGCCCCACACGTCCTTGAGCCCCCACCCCAACCCGCTGAGCACGAACCGCTCGTTCGGCAGCCGTACGGCCCACTCGTTCGGCGGCACGCGCGGCAGCCCGACCTTGTTCCGCTCACGCGCGATATCCTGCATCCACTCCTTGCTCACACCGCCCGCGGCGTTGCCCCCTCTGAACTGGTAGCCCTGCCGACTCGCGATGGCGAGGCGCACCGCGTTGGCCGAGACGCTGGCGTCCTGCGCGATGAGGGAGGCCGTGGCGCCCGCGGAGGAGGAGGCGCGCGCGCCAGCGTGGGTGGTGTAGGGGTCTACCGAGAGGTGGATGGCGTCGTTGAGGACGGCGGTCGTGTGCCTGTAGGCGAAGTCCATTAGGAGGAGGGGGACACGGGCTTCGTAGGACGTTACGCCCTGGGAGGTGAGGAGGAGCTCGAGGACGCGGGCGTCGCGCGGGCGCGGGGCGGCGGCGGAAGGGGAGGAGGCGGCGCGGGGCTGGGTTGGGGGTGTGGGTTGAGGCTGGGAGTCTGCCGGGGTGGGTTGCGGTTGCGACTGGGTTTGGGTGTTTTGCGGGGTCTGAGAGGCGGGGACGCCGTTGGTTTGGAGCGCTGAGGACATTTTGGCGGTGGGTTCTGCGGGAGTGTCGGGGGCTCGGGTGGAGTGTCGGCTTCGAGAGTCTGCCGTGAGGTGTATCGACGTCGACGCGCTTCTGCGGCGCAATGCGCTCGGTGCGCAATTGAGGAGCGTTGGGGATCGAGATAGCTCGGGTATCACTGGAGTGTAGTCGTGCACTCTTCGCTCGTAGAAATGTGGGTGCTTTTTTGATAGTCGCGAGGGTATGAAGAGATCGGATGTGCGGCGCAAAGATGTTGGTGCTGTGGATAGGCCGTCAAGGGAAGCTCGATGTCGTTACGGTCGTGCGCCTTTTGGGAGACGTGTGATTCTGCCGCAGATCTGCCGCGCTGTTGCTGGTTCTGCCCGCCTTCCGAAACGAGGGAAGCTCAATGTCGGTGGGGCGGCGTCGGACAATGGAGGGGCAGGCACAGAGTTCTGAGGGTACCCCACCATCCACTCAAGTGGCGGGCAGAGTCATCATCGGTCGCCGGCATCCGGTCCGGGAGCAAAGATTTACTCTTAGACGAAGAGGCACGAGTGAATTGGCCAGCAACGAAACCAACACAGCACGATACGGCCTCGACCTCAGCCAACACCAAGGACATTTCCCGTCCACCACCCGTCACGACCCGACTCCCCTCCATCGCGCCACACCCACGCTTGACTCACGATGGAGACGACCCTCCCGCTCCCGTTCCTCGTTGCCGCCGCGCCTGATTTCGAGTCGGCCGGCGGTCTGACCCGCAACGAGGTCTCTGTTCTCTCGGCGGCCTTCTTCGACGCCCCGGCGCAAACCGACGACAACTGGCGCTCCTTCAGGCGCGGCAACCCCGACTTCCTCCCTCACTTCGACGTCTCCAACCTACAGAAGGACGCCGTCCTCGACCTTCTCGACCGCGGCGCCCACAAGGTCTTTGTCCCGGCAGACAAGTTCGCTGAGTACAAGGACGAGGAGTTCGTGTCCCGGGTGGCACCGCTCGTGACTTCGCCGGATGTCTCTGCCGCGATGGCGCAGGGCCTGCTGGTCACCGACTTCGATCCCTCTACATCCGACGTGGAGAAGTTTGTAGAGGACTGCAAGGCGAAGAAGATTGATGGACTGTTCCTGAAGCCGGTCGATGGGGCTGATCTGGAGGCCGTTGTCGACGTTGCGAAGCGGTGTTCCGCGGTCGCCATCCTCCCCGCCTCCCGCCTAACGACAGACAAGGACGACTCGTCGAAGCTCCTTCTCTCGAAGTTGATGGCCTCTTACTGGAAGTCTGACCGCCCAGACGGCCTCCTCCCCACCGTCGTATGCGACGAGGCGGGCGTTGCGCTCGGCATGGCCTACACCAGCGACGGCAGCATCTGCGAGGCCATCCGCACCCAGGCGGGCGTCTACCAGAGCCGCAAGCGGGGTCTCTGGGTCAAGGGCCTTACTTCGGGCGACACCCAGGAGCTCATCCGGATAGGCCTCGACTGTGATAACGACACGCTCAAGTTCACCGTCAGGCAAAAGGGCCGCTTCTGTCACCTCCCCCAGTCCGGCTGCTTCGGCGACCTTTCGGGTGTGTCGGCGCTCGAAAAGGTTCTCAAGGCCAGGAAAGAGTCCGCGCCTGCTGGGTCTTACACTGCGCGTCTGTTCTCGGATGAGAAGCTTCTGAGGGCCAAGATCATGGAGGAGGCGGAGGAGCTGTGTGATGCGAAGACTCCTGAGAACGTCGCATTCGAGGCGGCGGATCTTATCTACTTTGTGCTTACTAGGGCGGTGTCTGCTGGTGTCGGGCTGGCGGATATCAACAGGAGCTTGGATGAGAAGAGCTGGAAGGTGAAGAGGAGGAAGGGCGATGCCAAGGGCAAGTGGGCCGAGAAGGAGGGCATCAAGACTGAGCCTGCGCAGAGCGGAGCGGCCAAGCCCGCGCCGGCCGCGCCTAAGGAGCCCTCTGATCGCATCGAGATGCGGAGGCTAGACTCAGCCAAGGTGTCTCCCACCGAACTCACCGACGCCCTGAAGCGGCCGTCGCAAAAGTCCCCGGACGCCATCATGAAGATCATCACACCCATCATCAACGAGGTGCGCGCGGGTGGCGACAAGGCGGTCCTGTCCTACACCCACAAGTTCGAGAAGGCGACGTCCCTCACGTCCCCCGTCCTCCGCGCCCCGTTCCCTAAGGAGCTGATGGACCTCCCCGCGGAGACGATCAAGGCTATCGACACTTCGTATGAGAACATCCGCAAGTTCCACTCTGCGCAGAAGGAGGACGCGCCGCTTCGTGTTGAGACGATGCCTGGCGTTGTGTGCAGCCGGTTCTCGAGGCCTATCGAGGCTGTGGGCCTGTATATCCCCGGCGGAACCGCGGTCCTTCCTAGCACGGCACTCATGCTTGGCGTGCCTGCCATGGTGGCCGGCTGCAAGAAGATCGTCTTCGCGTCGCCTCCTCGCAGCGACGGTAGCATCACGCCCGAGATCGTCTACGTGGCTCACAAGGTCGGTGCCGAGAGCATTGTCCTCGCCGGCGGCGCGCAGGCCGTGGCTGCCATGGCGTACGGCACAGAGAGCGTGTCCAAGGTGGACAAGATCCTCGGCCCGGGTAATCAGTTCGTCACCGCGGCGAAGATGCTCGTTGCCAACGACACCAACGCGGGAGTGGGCATCGATATGCCCGCGGGTCCTTCCGAGGTCCTCGTCATCGCGGACAAGGACGCCGAGCCGGCGTTTGTGGCATCGGATCTGCTCTCGCAGGCGGAGCACGGCGTCGACAGCCAGGTCATCCTCCTCGCGGTGGACCTCTCGGAGGAGAAGCTGAAGGCCGTGGAGGACGAGCTGCACAGGCAGGCCATGGCGCTCCCGCGGGTTGACATTGTTCGCGGGGCGATTGAGCACTCTATTACGGTGCAGGTGAAGGATGTGGAGGAGGCGATGAGGGTGAGCAACGAGTATGCGCCTGAACATCTGATTCTGCACCTCAACGATGCGGAGGGCGTTGTTGAAAAGGTTATGAATGCTGGCAGTGTGTTTATCGGGCAGTGGACGCCTGAGAGCGTGGGTGACTATTCTGCTGGCGTGAACCACTCTCTCCGTGAGTTCCCCCCTCAAAATCCTTCCCTCCACTACATCCAATCTCTCCTCTTCCTCTCCACCCCATCGTTCCTCTCACTCTCCAAAGGCCTCCAGAGAGTGCAAGAGCTAACGAACCCAGCGACCTACGGCTACGCCAAGCAGTACTCGGGCGTCAACCTCGGCTCCTTCGTCAAGCACATCACGAGCTCCAACCTGACGGCCGAGGGCCTCCGTAACGTCGGCGGCGCCGTCATGACGCTCGCGGGTGTGGAGGAGCTGGAGGCGCACAAGCGGGCCGTTAGCATCCGGCTTGCGCACATGGATAAGCAGTAAGCAGTAGTTCGCTGGGAGGGAAGAAAAAAGAAAAATGGTTCGATGTTTTTTGGGACGTAGTTTAGATAGACTTTTATGAAAACATTTTTTTTTCTCAATTTTTTCGCGAAAGAAAAGCAGGGTGAAGGATAGATTTGGAGTGACGATAGGAAAATGAGATGATGTTGAGAGACTGTCCGTTGTTGGAGAGACACTCCCCGGCTTCTACAAGTACAACAAAAGGGAGCTGGTTATAAATTTGAAAAAACGGTATCTCATACACTCTATACCCATTTTACACACCCTCCCCCATAGAGTTATTCGCTCCATACATAGACAACTCTCTCTCTCTCTCACCCCGTCTAGTCCCCCATCGGAAAACGGACGCGCTTAGAACTTGGGCTTCATCGTGTTCCTGATCCTCGAGTAGTCGAACAGGGCCTCGATGGGGCCGACGGCGCTGATGGCGATGTCCTGGTCCCAAAGCTTCCTGTTGGCGAAGTCCATGACGCTCTTCTCGGAGATGGCGTCAATGTTGCGCTCGATCTCGGCGGGGCTCATGCGGCGGCCCGTGGTGACGAGCTGGCGGCCAATGTCCTCGGCGACGGCGGTGGTGCCGTCGAGGGAGAGGAGGATCGACGCCTTAAGCTGGGCCTTGGCACGCTCGACCTCGGCCTGGGTGACGTTGGAGCAGAGGCGCATCCACTCCTTGATCGAGAAGTGGACGAGGTCGTCGACGCGGTCGATCTTGTCGGTGACGAGGTAGATACCCCAGAGACTGTGTGGAGAGTGTTAGCTTTCTAGTAAGTTGGGGAGAGGGACGGATACGGCGGAAAACGCACCCAGTGTCGCTGTAGCTCGTCGAGAAGCTCATGAAGCTGTTGGCAATCTCGTTGTTGTGAACGAAGGCGGTGAGCTTGCTGCCCGAGTGGGGGGCGTTGCCCATGGCCTTGTCGTAGTTGCCGACGATGGCCTGGGTGACGAGGGCGGTGAAGTAGTCGGGGTCGCTCCAGCTCACACCCTCAACAGAGAGGGCGATGTTGGCGGTGGGCATGGTGTCGTCGCGGACGCGGACATCGGAGCCGATGAACTCGGCCTTCTGCTTGGCCTGGAGGCGGGCGTAGTTCTCGGGGCCCTTGGCGGGGACCTTGGCGAAGTACTGCTCGGCGAGGTCGACGAGCTTCTCGTGGGGGATGCCGCCGGCACCGACGAGGACCATGCGGTCAGCGGTGTAGTTGTCCTTGATGTAGTTGGTGAGCTCGGTGCGGGTGATGTCGCGGATGTTCTCGCGGGGGCCGAGGATGGTGCGGCCGAGCGGCTGGTGCTGGAAGGCGGTGGCGTGGAGGTGGTCGAAGACGACCTCCTCAACCTGCTTCTCGACCTCCTCGGACTCGCGGAGGATGACGTCGCGCTCGCGCTCGATGGCGCCCTCCTCGAGCTTGGAGTTCTGGAGGATGTCGGAGAGGATGTTCACGCACTGGGGCACGTCCGAGTTGACGGCCTTGGCGAAGTAGACGGTGTTCTCGCGCTGTTTTACGCGTTAGAGGGAGAGGTCGGGCTGCGGCCCCAAGGGAGGATCGGACGACGTACCGAGGTGTAGGCGTTGAGGTGGGCGCCCATGTTCTCAATCTCCAGCTCGAGCTGCTGCTGGGTCCTGTTCGCGGTGCCCTGTCGAGAGCGAGTGAGCATACGGCCATCGTCGTTGGCACATCAGGGATGGCCGGGGGTGGGGGAGCCAATTGCGTACCTTGAAGGCCAGGTGCTCGAGGAAGTGCGCGGTGCCGTTCGTCTCGTTCGTCTCGGCCCTCGAGCCGGCGTCGATCCAGACGCCGACGGTCGAAGTCTGGGCCCAGGGCGAGTACTCGGAGGCGACCTGGGCATCACCGATGTCAGTTCGGGGCCAATTGGGCGGCGGGCGGCGATGGACGCACCGTCAAACCATTTTTCAGGGTGGTGGTCTGAGTCTTGCCGACGGGGTTGTGGGTGACGGGCGTGGCCAGTCCTCTCCTGAGGCCGGCGTTGACGGACGCGCGGCTGCGCAGGCCTTGCGAGAGATTCAGGGCAAGTCGCCGGGACGCCATGGCGGGTATCTGGTTTGCGTGCGGAAGGGGGGGAGGAGATGGCCGAGGCAGGGCAAAAGGTGAGTGGTTTGATGGGTTTCTTTTTCTTTGGAGGTTTCTCGGCTAGACTCTCTAGTGTACAGAGCTTCGGCTGCGTACTTTTCTCGTCGCCTGATGTTCTAGGCGCCGAGTCATCCGAGCGTCCGTCCCGGCCTCCTCCGAGCCTCGGCGCTGGCCAATCAGGCGCGCCCTAAATCAAAGTGTGCGTGCCAGGTGCCAGCCCAGCCCGATCTCGGCCGCCAGCTGGTCGATCGCGCGACGTCATCTGTTGTTCGTCCCGCACGTCCTGTTTAGCCCGTTTCTGTTTCCCAGCTGCTGTGGCCGCATGAACCAGCGTGCTCAGCGGGGCTGAAATGGCTCACATGAACACCAGCCTTCCAAGACGGGGTACGTAGCTGCCCGGTCACGCCCCAGGCAACGGCGCTCCTTGCATACATTAGTCGAACAAGAAGTAGCAAACAGCTCGAGCTCTTGAGCACCGGTTTCATAGTCGTTCGAGTTTAGCCTCTGGGCCGCCCGCTTCCAATATAGCTCTATCCTCGCATACATGTCCCCTCCCGAGCTTCCCGTGGGCCGTTCCGTTGACATGGGGGTCGTGGCGGCTACCTACCCTCCGCTGGGCCAGGTAAGTCTAGTTCCAACACCGGAGACCATACTGAGTGCCGTCCTCGAGGTGCCGTCCACGGAAGCTCGGGAGTCGTGGGAAGCCAGCATTTGGCATTCTACCGATGGCAGCGAGTGGGAAGAGGCACAAGCTTCCCCTCTACCTGCGAACAGAATCCCATCGTCTCTCCAACAGGAGTCGCCTTCGGCTACGTTGTTGTACTTTTCGGTGAAGCTTGTCGTCGCCGGCACCTGCTCCTTTACTCTCAAGTTTCGATCCGCGCAATGTGAGCCCTGGCAGTGGATCAGAGACGAGACTGGGATAGGAGACGGCACCATCATCGTGCAGGGGCCTCCGCCGGCAAGCTCGTTGGATGACATCGAGGACGTTTTGAAGAATCTCTCCCCGAAATGGAATGTTTCTCAGAAGGAGAGTCAGGCCCCGAGGACGAACCTATGGTCTCTGGGCGCAAAGGTCGCTGCTGCTAAGGGTGAAACCTCGAGTGAGGACGTGATTCCTCTGGGACTGCCGTGGGGTGGCTTCCTCAAGTCAGACAGCCCCCCTTGGGAAGTGGCACTAGCTAATGCCGAGTAGATGGTTCTCTCTCGCACGGGTGTCACAGCCTTGGATAGGCCCTGTCCATGGGAATACTCGTTTTGACCTGGACCTAGACGGCATCCTTAGCTCCTTTCTGAGTTCCAAGGGTCAACATCTTGTGATGCTAGCCGTCTCTGGCTTGCGAGGTGTCGAGACTTGCTTGAGGTCTGAATCCGATAACGTAGTGGTGAAGGTATGTTATACGCATACCTAGCTCTGGCCTGTGTGTTCGTCTGTTAACGCCGGCCAGGTCAGAAACGATAGTCCAACAGAGGAGCAGGCCACCGTGCTAGTCTCGGTAGGGGAAGACTTCTCAAAAGCAGTGGCTGCCGTCTTGTACCGTGCTCGTGATCTCGTATCAGCTCCCGGGGCGTTGGGGGGGCCATCCTCAGGAGATGCGACAGCCTCTTTCGAGGACGTCGAACCCCAGTGGCGAGAGAACTGGTATGACGGCCTCGGCTACTGTAAGTCTTCAAAGCCAAGCTGTCTCGATGGCTAGTTTGCCTAATCTTTCGAAAGGTACCTGGAACTCTCTTGGCCAGAACTTGTCCGACCAGAAGCTATTCGATGCCCTCGAAAAACTCGCCGCGGGTAACATCCAGATCTCAAGCCTCATCGTCGACGATAACTGGCAATCTGTCGAGCATGTCGGCGAAGGCATGGCCGATCGGAAATGGCTCGACTTTGAGGCCGAGCCTAGAAACTTCCCGCTAGGTCTTAAGGGAACGGTGGGCCGCATCCGCGAGAAGTTCCCCCACATCAAGCATGTCGCTGTATGGCACGCTCTCTTGGGTAAGACCTTCAACCCAAGATACTTACCAGCGGGATATGCCGACTAACAGGGAGTAAAAAGGCTACTGGGGCGGCATATCCCCCAACGGCAACATCGCGAAGGACTACGAGACCGTCAACGTCCACCGCCGCTATGACCTCGGCGAAGGCCACAGGCCCGACGGGCCGATAACAGTCGTGGCCGCGGACGACTCCAGCCGTGTTTATGACGACTTCTACCGCTTCCTCTCCTCCTGTGGCGTCGACGGCGTCAAAGCGGACGCGCAGTGCCTCCTAGATGCACTAACCTCTGCCCGGGCCCGGATGGACCTCACAAGGTCATACCTCAACGCCTGGAGCATCGCTTCCTTGCGACATCTTGGCGGCAATGCCACGTCGTGCATGGCGCTTGTTCCACAGGTTATTTTCCGCAGCTTGGTGCCGTGTAAACGACCGCCATTTGCGTGCCGCACGTCGAATGATTTCCAGCCCGAGAATGAAGAGGCACACGGTTGGCATGTCTGGGTGAACGCCTTTAATGGCATTCTCGCACGTCATTTGAATGTCGTGCCGGACTGGGATATGTTCCAGACGGTAGGGCCGTTCGGGGGGTTCCATGCGGCGGCGAGGTGTCTCAGTGGGGGACCGGTGTATATCACGGATGTCCCGGGGGAGCATGATCTGGGTCTGATCGAGGAGATGACGGCGACGACGGTCCGCGGAGGGACGGTGGTTCTTAGGCCTAGTGTCCCGGCGAAGGCTATCGAACCTTATGTTTCTTACCATGATGGCGTCCTATTCAAGGTTGGCGGGTATAATGGCAAGGACAACCAGTCTCCCATCAAAAAACTTGGTCCTGACACGCTACAGGTTCATCACAGACAGGGACGCCTATCCTCGGGGTTTTCAATGTCTCCTCTAAGCCTATCACAGAGCTCCTCCACCTCTCCACATTCCCCGGCGCCATGGAGCCGGAATATATAGTTACATCCCACGTCTCCCAGATCGTCAGCGGACCCTTTGGCCCTAAGGACCCGTCTGCCCTCCTTCCACTCTCGCTTAATAGCCGGGGCTACGACATCCTCACAGCCTACCCCTTGACGGGTATCGGCGGTATAAGTGCCGCGAACCTTGGTCTCAGGGGAAAGATGACGGGCGCTGTAGCCGTAGCCTCCTCGGGATTCATGCTGACGGAGAATAACCGCGTCCGCGTTGACGCGAGTCTCAAGGCTCTTGGCATCCTCGGTCCGTACACCCCTTTCTACTCCTCCCACGTCTAGCCCTCGTCGTAGAGAGCGACTGACGGAACAGGCCTCTATATATCGCACCTGCCCTCCCTTTCTATAGCAGACGACTTCATCGCTACCATTTCAGGGCGCGTGATTCCGCCTTCGACCGTATCCATCAGCCAGCATTCCGAGAAGATACTCGAGATAGACGTTGAGAAGGCGTGGCGCGAGGTTGAGGCACCGGTGGGGTGGGGGAACGAGGTTAATATCAGGGTGTACTTCACCTTGCACAAGTAAGCCGCTTACATCCGGCGGCTGTGCCGGTATGCGGGTATATATACCTGGATGCAGAGATTCGCAGGGCGGGTTACGGTTTATGGGATGGATTCCTGTCGTCTCCTTCGAGACGAGTATATCTGTACATGAACGAAGTACAAGTCCCGGACTGTCTTCTCCTAAGAAACACGGCCCTCCCCTCGCTCCGAGCCTCATGCCTATACTTCCAAACTCCAGAGTCCCACACTATCCCCCAGCGCCTAATAAGAACAGAAACGAAAAGATCAAAGTGTCGACAGAGCCAACGGTACAGGCAATGGTCAACGTGCCATCAGGACTAGGGGGATCACTCATTCCCCGGCACATAAACATGAATCGTAAACTTCTCCAGCACCGCCTCATGGCCCCCCGGCACCTTCTCCTCCGCCGGGATTTCAGAGACAAGATGCGCCTCGAACACGTTGGTCCCTACGCCAAGGTACGTCTCGTACACGGGGATCCTGCTGGGACCCCCGCCCGGCTTGGGCGCGTACTGCCGCGGCGACAGGACCTGCCCGTTGCGGAGGACCCAAAGCTGGTAGTGCCGGCGGGACGCCTCGAGGGCGTCGGTCAGCTGCGCGTAGACGTAGACGGCGGTGCTGGAGGGGGGGCTGAGCCAGAGGTGGTGCGCGACGGATTGCTGGCTGGCAGTGGGGGTGGCCTTGACGGAGTAGGCGAAGTCTTGGGAGGGGCGCTTGGCGTTGGGGTGGGGGATTATGTTGAAGCTGGAGAGACCCGCGTCTGCGAGGCCTTTTTACTTGTTAGCTTGTCTTCTGTTGCTGGGGAGAGGGAGAGGGAGAGGGGTCGACGTACCCTTGCCCTCGGGTCGCCAGGGATACTCCCAGATGGGGTTCCGCGACGGGGGCGGGGGCGGCGCGGGCACTGGTGCAAAGGCCTGCTGCGTCATGAGGCCCGCGCCGTTCGGCGTCTGCATCATGGGCTGAGCCTGCGCCGGGATCTGTGCCATGGGAGTCCCAGGAACGCCAGGCACGGGCGTGGCAGGCGCTTGGCTGGCATCGTCGCCGATCCTACCCTTCACAGACGGGCTCGGGGACAAGGCGGATGCAGCGGGACTCTGCTGGTTGACGGCGTTGCGGAGACCTGTCGGGCCGACGGCCGACGGTGCGACGGATTCGCTCCTACGGGAACCCACGGACGTCAGTGGAGTCTGTGAACCCGTCGAAGCGCCTCGTCCCCCAACGTGGATCGTGATCTTCTTGGACTGGCCCGTGGGCGTCGACTCGGCGGTGGGTACTTTAAGCTTGATCTTGGATTGCGGGGGCTCCGGCACAGCGGCCTTGGCCTCCTCGAACTGCTCATAGAAGTATTCCTTTGCGCAGGTCAGTAACAATACGCACAAGTGATCGGTCTTGGTTGGTGCCCTACCTCCAGCTCCTTTGCAAGCTCGTAGATGTCACTCCCTTCCTCGTTGTAGTAGCAGGCATTCCGCCAGAGCAGGCTCGCCTTGTCCTCCAGGGCAGCCCAGCTCTTGAACTCGCTCACGCGCGTACCGTTCTTGCCCTGGGTACCGTTGACCATCTTCTGGAGCTTCCTTAGAGAAATAGGTTCTGCGATAACCTTGTAGTAGTCCTTGATCGACCGCGGCGGGAGGTTGATGAAGGGCTCAAAGTAGTGGTACCTAAGTCCTGGTTAGTCTAGTCGCACAGCGGCTGGCCTGTATGGTCAAACTTACTCTTCTTCTCTCCTCCGAATGAGCTCCTCAGCGAGCTTCTCCTGGGCCTGCTGGAAGGTGAGGCCCTTGTATGGGACGTTCTCGTACTGTGAGTCGGCCTTCTCCTGCTTGGCCGCCTTGGCCGCCATCTTCTTGGCGTGAAGAGCTGGATTCTTCGGAGGTCGCCCGGGGCCACGCCTCTTAGGGATGGTCAGCACTTCCGAGGCATCATCTTCTTCGTCTTCTTCCTCCTCATCCTCCTCTTCATCTTCGGGGTCCCCGTCCTCGTCTATCTCATCATCGTCGTCGTCGGCATCAGACTGTCCCCCGACCTCCTCCTCCTCCTCATCCTCGCCCCTCTCATACTCCTCACCTTCCGCATCATTATTCCCGTTCGTCTTGTCGGAGCCTTTGGGGGGCAGCGGCGTCGGCACCGCCGTGTACCCCTTCGTCTGGTAAGCTGGGTTCGTCTTGACCATGTAGTTGCTGAGCGCCTTCCTGATCCTCTCGGCGTCCTCGTACATCTGCGAGTTGCGCGCGTAATACTCCTTGGCGTTGATCACCATGCGCTTAAAGTAGCTCTCGAGCTCCGTCAGGGTCGCGAACTCGCCGGCCGTCAGCTTGTCCTCGATGGTCTCGAGCGATATGGGCAGTCGTGTGTGTTCGTAGTATGCCGGGTCCTCCTCGCGCGAAGGCAATTTCTCGAACTGTCCGGCGATTAGACGGCCACTGTGCACGGAGATACTCCGTTAGCTCGAAACTCTGGGTGTCCGTGGCGCGGGAAGGGGAGAGGGTTTCTCGCGCGACGTGGGAGGCGCACCTTTTGTCAGCGGTCCGCCGTATTTGCTCGAGGAAGGTTCGGCCGAGCGCAGTTGTCGTCTCGGGGGTTTCGCCCTTTGTGAGGTCGACGTCCTGGATGCGCGACGTTAGCTATGTAAGAGGGTGGATGCAAGAGGGGACTGGAGGCAGGCACCCGGAAGGCAATTGATAGTTCGGGACAATTGGGACGAGTAGCTGCGGAGCGACAGGCACGCAGCTGCCCTGTCTGGAGTAGGAACAGGCGCGCATCCGCCTGAGATAAATGAACGGGATATTGTTTACCTGCGGCAGGCGGCGTCTTTTCGCGGCGCGCTCCTCATCTTCCGCCGAGGCGCGAGTGGCCTGGGATTTGCGTTTATGGTCCATTCTGGAAGACGGGGGGTGTCGCGGGTTTTAGGTTCGGGTGACGTGGGTCCGACGTCGAAAAGGGGGCTCGAGCAGCCCTGTCCTCGAGGGTTGGGGCTAGGACTAGGGAGGGGAGTCGGCGATGGACGCGATGCGATGCGGTTGAATGCAGTGCGAGTGCGCGCAAAGGTATTTTCCAGAGGTACCTCCGCTGAGGTGAGCTTGGCTGTGCCCGTTCTCGTCTCAGGCCCACCGCCTGCTTTCTTGGTAACCCGGCAGTGGGCAGAATATTGCGACAGATTTCGATAGCCGAACCTTTACCGGGTAGTCGTGTTGAAGTCTGCACAGGGGTCTTCTCATTTGAGTCCCCAGTTTCTTCTTTATCAAAACTTAGAGCCTAATCTAGTAATCTGCTTTCCACCCTAGGATTTAATCCTCCATGATCCAGCGATACCCTTGCTTGTAGCTGTGAAAGTCGGCAGAGGCATACATCCACTTTGACGACAGATAAGGAGAGTCACGTGGCGATAGTTGCTTCTTCCCCGCTACCCCCACCCCGCTGCTGTAAACAATCAAGAGCTCCTCCTCCAGACCCTCGACGTTCCTGGACCAGGCTTCTCTCCCACCTGCTGCTCCATTCTCCTATTTGCCACTGTTGATTGAAGGGTGTCTCAGCCTTGGGCTCTTTGTACCCGTCTTTGACATTGAACTTGTTTGTTCGCCTTCCTCCTCCCCCCCTGACCCCCCGGGGAAAAACCTCTTCATTCACTTCATTCCCTGAGGACCACCTCCAACCTATCCGCCCATCGTTCATATCCTTCTGCGACATCGCGGCAACTCTCCCTTCATCTTGACGCACGGAAATTTGGGATCCGATCTACAAGCCTTCCGGACCTCTCCCAATTTTCTATTTATTCAAGCAATCCCCCGCTTAGCCGAAACCAGCAGCATCTTCGATATTTCGGCAAACCCGCTCCACCGAAACCACCCCGCCCCGACCCCATCGTTCCGCGAAGCGATACAAGACCGCAGAAACACCAACGACGACACCGCCAAGATGCCCATGGACATCGACATAAAGCGCCGGAACAAGGTGCCCCGGCCCTTGACCGACGACGAGCGCGCGCGCCTCGACGAGTTCATCGACGCTATCCATTACTCGACTCGGTACGTTTAGCGCCAGGTCCACGCCGGTATGCGCGGGGGCTCGTTTTACTGACTTTAATCCTTCAGCTACTCGGACAACGAGTTTGAGTACCGGCACGTGCAGCTCCCCAAGGCCATGCTGAAGGCGATCCCCAAGGGGTACCACGACGAGAGCAAGGGCACGCTGAAGCTTCTCTGGGAGGAGGAGTGGCGCGCCCTGGGCATCACGCAGGTGAGTCGCGCGGTCCCCTCTCGCGGTTTAGTGGGAGATTGGAAGCTAACGGGTAGTAGAGTCTCGGCTGGGAGCACTACGAAGTCCACGAGCCGGAGCCTCATATCCTTCTCTTCAAGTGAGTAGTCACCCTGGCAACGCCACCGTCCTCTGAGTGCCGCCGTCTGACCCATTTCAAACACAGGCGACCTCTCAACTACGCCGCTTAGTAGCGACGAGGAGTGTGAACAAGAGGATCCCCTTGATGAATGGACGAACAATGATTTAAAACGAAAAAAAAGAAAAAAAAAAAACACCCCTTCCTCTTCGATACCCTGTACCTATTTTCATACTCGGTTTTAGCATTTTACTGGGCTACATACACAAGGCGTTAGTTGAAAAAGAAAGACACGAGTCCCCTTGCACCGGGCGAATGCTCCCATGATGTTTCACGCATCTTCATAGAGGGTGGTCTCGGCGTGTTTTGGCAGCGGTGGAGGCTGATATGATGAGTTGAGTTTTATCAAAGTTGATATTTTCAAGCATGCAGTTCGTGTCGCGGATGGTGTCTTCACCTGCAACAGTGGAGACGCTGGTTGTGCTGGCAACGGGTTGAAAAGGGACGTGAAGACTGCCCGTGACGAAAGTGATGGAGCCCTGGGGAGAGTGATCTGGAATCAACAGTTGATTCTACCCCCCATGGACAGGCGAGCAGCAATGGCGGTGGCTGTCTCTCACCTCCGCCGAGACATGGGCATGGTATCACTCGAAGATGCGACATCCCTTGCCCACACGGCGAGTGAGCGGGACACCCCCGCCTGGAAGGCTCGCGTGGGCGGGGCCTGAATACCCTGAATAGGCCGCCAATCGGAGAATTGCCTCTGAGGGCCGGTCCTTCATTGTCTCTAATTGTCGGACAGGCCATGTTGGTCGACACTTCCATCAAGAGCGATGGCGAGTCTCGCGAATTGAGGTGTTAATAAAGTTGGTCCTGTGAAGTGGCTTTAAAGTGTAATTGACGGGACGGGACCATTCCTTGCGTCCAATAGACCATGGAAAAGACCAAAGCCTGTGGCTGAATTCACTAAATTCGGGGATGAATAGGGTGGTGGACGTTCCGGGACTGTTTGACACCGTCAAATGACCTAAACAGAAAGGGCGAGTAAAGCCCATGGCTGCATGTGGCCAGCGTAATAAAGGGCCGTTCTGGGACCATTCCCCTTGCGCAGATCTGCTGATTTCCCCGGTTCCTGGCCCGATGGTGTGCACCCTTGTAGTTGGCGTAGTAATTCCCTCGTGGGCGGTGCCTGTGTCACATTAATAATCGGCGTGGCAGAGGACACCTTGCGGCATGTCCCGGGACTTTGGTGGCGCGAGGTTCCACAGCGGGCGCGATCTGGGGAAGAGGCGGCCCCGTGTTTGGACTTCCGCATATCCATGGCCCGGAGCGACATGTGGCCTGTTGCCTCCCATCCATAGTGTATGAACCTTCCTTTTTTTTCCCCCGGGAACTCCCTCGTTTTTTTCCCCTGACCGATGCTAGAATCTTATAGAAGTTTGTTTTGCACCTTTCTTCTCT
Organism: Sordariomycetes sp. B11D1; assembly: GCA_025503055.1. Taxonomy (NCBI): domain Eukaryota; kingdom Fungi; phylum Ascomycota; class Sordariomycetes; species Sordariomycetes sp. B11D1. The sequence goes on from JAMFQS010000017.1 coordinate 187,632, forward strand.
CGCCCCTTGAACTCCAGACGCGCTGCATCCGGGATCCGGCGCTAGATCCTTCTTCCCAACCTTTAGAACTATTCTTATCCCTCCGGGCCCATTTCGAAAACTCAGAAGTGCCCCCCACGCCCCTCCGGACTGATATTTTCCGCTGCCCGAGTTCCAACATTCCAAGGAACGCCGGCATATTCGCCTAGTCGACGCCAAGGCGCCCTCGGACGGGGAACCCTCCCTTGCCTCGATATAAACGGTCAGAAAGGCCCGCGGCCGGAGCCCTCGTTTCCCGCGTGAGCCGGGAAACTACAAGTACCCGGGGAACCATGCGGCCACCGTGGAAGCTCGTCTCCCTGGCGGCGCTCGCAAGCTGGACATCGCCGGTCCAATGCGCTGCTTCTCAAGATGATTGCGCGGTATGCCGCTGTCCTATACTCCCTCCTTCTGTCCTCCGTTCCTCCCGGCGAGGCATCCCCACATGGGTCACCCCTCCCTAACACGCCGCCCGTACAGATCACGCCAAGGTCGATCGTCTCGGACGCCTGCGCCTCGTACGCTACGCTCGATCGCCTCAACGACAAGGTCAAGCCCGTCGTCGACGACCTTACGAGACAGACCGACTTCTTCTCGCACTACAGGGTTAACCTGTTCCACAAGAAATGCCCCTTCTGGGACGACGAGAACGGCATGTGCGGCAACATTGCCTGCGCTGTTGCCACTCTCGACAACGAGGAGGATATACCAGAGGTGTGGCGCGCCAAGGAGCTGAGCAAGCTCGAGGGTCCGAGGGCGAAGCATCCCAGCAAGCGCATACAACAAGAGAAGCCGCAGAAGCCCCTGGGTGGACGCCTGGGTGATGACGTGGGCGAGAGCTGCGTGGTGGAGTACGACGACGAGTGCGACGAGAGGGACTACTGTGTCCCGGAGGACGAGAGCGCCAGCTCAAAGGGCGACTACGTCAGCCTCCTGCAGAACCCGGAGCGGTTCACGGGGTACGCGGGCGAGGGAGCGAAGCAGGTGTGGGACGCCATCTACAGGGAGAACTGCTTCCAGCGGAGCTCCTTCCCGCAGGCGTCCGCGCCGGGGGTCTCGGCGTGGCCGCCCAAGGGCCCCGCGGCCCTCGACTTCAAGCACGTCATGGACTCTGCGGGGAGGCAGCAGGTGCTTGAGCACCACAGGCAGCAGAACCCCAACGCTCCGTTCGTGTCGGAGACGGGGTTCGAGCTTGACGACGAGTGCATCGAGAAGCGCGTGTTCTACAAGGTCGTGTCGGGGATGCACGCCAGTATCAGCACACATCTCTGCTGGGACTTTCTGAACCAGACGACGGGGGAGTGGACGCCGAACGTGGCGTGCTACGAGGCGAGGCTGCATGGGCACCCCGACAGGATCAGCAACCTCTACTTCAACTACGCGCTCGTCACGCGCGCCGTCGCGAAGCTGGGGCCGTACCTCCAGGATCCCGGGTACGTCTTCTGCCAGGGGGACGCGGCGCAGGACGAGGACACGCGGGCGAGGTTGCGGGCCGTGACGGACGCGGCGGCGAGCGTGCCGCAGATCTTTGACGAGAGCCTCATGTTCAAGAACGGGGAGGGCCCGTCGCTAAAGGAGGACTTCCGGAACAGGTTCCGGAACGTGAGCAGGCTGATGGACTGCGTGGGGTGCGACAAGTGCAGACTCTGGGGCAAGCTGCAGACGGCGGGGTACGGGACGGCGCTGAAGGTGCTGTTCGAGTTTGACAACGACAGCGGGGAGGTGCCGGCTCTGGGGAGGACGGAGCTGGTGGCGTTGTTTAACACGTACGCGAGGGTTAGCTCGTCGCTGGCGGCGGTGAGGGAGTTCCAGGGGATGGTCGGGATGGGGACCGCGGACCTGGGGCTTGATGATCCGGCGTTGGCGGATGACGAGCCGGTCGGGGAGGCGCGGGGCGAGGTAAGTGACGAGGAAGGGAAGGAGGAGGAGGAGGAGTGGGATGAGGACCTCATGGATGACGAGCCGCCGCAAAGGAGGAGGCGCCCGGAGACGGTGAGGGAGGTGTTTGATATGGAGTTTGAGCGCGTGATGGAGGCGACCAGGATTGTTCTCAAGTCGTGGATGGGCATGCCCTCTCTCATGTAAGTTGTCACGCACTCACCCCCGCCTCCCGACGGGCTCCGGATGCTAACGAACGCAGGTGGGGTATCCTCACGTCGGAGCTCAAGAGGCTCTACCAGTACTACGTCGGTCTGCCCGTCAGTCCGCGGACGTGGAGTATCCGGTTGCCGGATGAGCTCTAGACACGGTGTACGGATCCATTGCGGCCGGGGCCGTGCTGGTTTGATTTTAGCTTGCATGGGTTGGGAGTTTTGGTGTTGTACCTATGGACGCGGATGACATCCGTTGTGGTTATACATGTGCATTCAAAACAGTGTATCTTCGGGGTTTGTCATGTTGTATCCGCTATGTGTTCTGATACCTCGAGTAGTGGCCTTGTCGCCCAATGCCTCGAGACCTCGGTGGAGTAGACAGTCCCGGCGTCAACCAAAGAGCGCCCTGCTCTCGGATGGCGGACCAAGTGGGACATTCGTGACAACATTCCCGATCTTGACCTTGACGCCCTCGACAGGGATCCCCCACCCCTTCACCCCAGACTCCTCCAACAGCGTCATGGTCCAGCCCGTGTCATCCCCGACTTCATCCAGCGTCCAGGCGAGCGAAATGTGGAAGGCGGCCTCATCGACGCCGGCGGCGTGTGCGTAGAGGAGGGGGAGTGAGAAGTGGGATGCCGTTGCGTTGCACTTTTGAAGGAGCGTTGCGAGGGGGTTTGGGCGGGAGGGGGACGAGGGGTGGACTTTTAGAACGAGGAATGTACGGGGGGAGTCTGGGGATTTGAAAAAGCGGAGGGCCGTAGGGCTTACGGTGAGCCTGCTGGAGGTTAGCTACATACCCGCCTGTTCTGTTCCTTGGCTCGTTTGCGCTCTGCTTGAGCTAGAAAGGGGGGCATGAAGTGGAATGCACTTACGGTAGAACTCCGCACCCCCGTATTGCCCCCTCCACACGCGCGAGGAAGTCATCCTTCTGCTCCGTCGTGAGGGCGAGGGGCCGCGAGAGGGATACGTGCAGCGGGAGCGGCGCCCCGAGGTCGCTCTCTAGGAGGGACGACAGTCGCCTGCCTCGGCCGAGCCTCTCCCGCGCTTTGTTGACAAGGAGGGAGAGGGCGTCGTGTTCGGGCTGCGGCGGGCGCCCTGGTTGCGTCAGCGCGGTTCTGAACTCCCCCCAGCGAGAAGACAGTGGACGGCGGTGCTGAGGGAGGGCAGAGGGAGGGCTCGGGAGGCGTACACTCCACGTAGACGTGCGAGGGCCAGTTCCCCACGACGTGGGGGGTTACGCGCCGGCGGCCTTGGTGGAGGGACGGGTCGTCGACGACGCTTTGACGGACCGTTGAGGCGTAGAGGTCGTGGAAGGCGGCGGGGAGAGGCGGGAGATCGGCGCCCGGGGTGGGGCGGGCCGGCACGGGGCCGGGATCCGGGCCGGAGTCCGAGTCGGAGGAGTAGTCTACGAGGCCCATGGTCCGGGGTCGGGGTTACATCAGGGGGAATGGAGGTGGATGGGCTTGGTGGCTGCTGGTTGTTGGGTGTGAGAGTTTGGTGTACGTAATCTTACAGATGAGACAGACGGTCGCTGCAGATGTGACGCCAACGACAGGCCCTGATGGTGCTGTCCCAAGAGAATTCACACGCTCACACGTGGACTTCAGCGACAACCGGGCACCGTGATTTTGGCGTGTACTAGGAGCCGGGGAGAATCGCGCTCGAGCGCATGCATGGCCTGCTTGTACAGTGTCGGGTGTTTTCACCAACAGTGCCGTGTGTCGAGGTCAAATCTAGAGTGGTGTAGCGACTACGCACAGCATTCTCCGCGACCATGGCAGGTAGCTACCCGCAACCATCGCGATGGACGAGCGGCGGCGGCTCCAAGAGGCCCAGGTGGAAAGCGCACCGGCCCACTCGCCTACGACTTGACCACTGCGCCTGCAACGCGCGTAGACAAGCCATCCGCGAGCCCCGAACGTCCCGTCTCGGCCGCGATCCCACGCTTCTTCGCGATTCGCCGCTTCGCCGAAGAAGCAGCTCCCGCATGCTTACATGTCCGACCCGCCAAGGCTTAGCATCGACGACGCGCAATCCGCCCCCGCTAACAGGCCTCACCTGGTGCTCCCGGACCCAGTATTCGGGCTGTGGGCAGGGCGACTGACGTCACCGCCACTAACACGCCCTTCCGGCTCTACTGGCCCCGGAACGCTGGGGAAGGGATGGGAACAAGGGAGATGTTGGTGGCCCACTCAGTCATCATGCTCTTCCCCTTCTGCACGGTGGTGAACAAGCTTTTCTTTCTCGTGCCATCATCCTAGTCTGGAAACGGCTCCGTACATGTACCCACACCCTGCCCGCTTGTATCCCTTCCATGTACTTGCTACTCGCACAAGCTGCTCCTGCCTGACGTCGTGCCCCCGAGCCTAACTCGAGGCAAGGGCCACCCATCCCGCACTGCCGGCCTCGACTTCCTTGTTAAGCCTTTTTCGGTGCCCCACGTTACATCACCCTACATCGATCGCCCGGGCTTGTTCTGTGTATCCTCTTCCATATCACATCGCCAACGTGCTCTCGTCGCATCCCGGAGCACCCGTCCGTTCCCTTGTCTCGCCTCTCAATACAATATCTGTATCTTGTATCCAACACTGGGCCTACGGACGACGCTCGCCACAACGCGTTATAGCACGACCTTGTCTCACTAGACTCCAACTTGACTCGAATCAAAGACACCACACCAGCGGAACACTCCCGCGCGCGCAAAGCCCACCATGGCCTCGACCAAACAGCCTACCCGCTCCTCCCGACACCGCCGCTACCGCTCCATCCCCCCGGACCCCATCGACGTCCTGGACAAGTCCTCCCCCGCGGGCGTCTACCACCACGGCGGCCCCTACGACGCGACGCTCCTGTCGCGGAACCTGCACCCGAAGTACTCGCCCCTCGCGGCGGTGCGCGACTCCAACATGGCGGCCCTCGAGGCCACGCCGCGCGAGTTTGTCAACGATGCGCTCACGAAGCATGTGCCCCTGCAGGGGACGGCGACGGTGCCACCTGGGCACCGGGATCTGGGGGGTGCGGTGATGAGGTATGAGGACGGGACAGACATGATGAGGGAGGAGGGGAGGGATGGCGGGGCCTATAAGAGGTGGCCTGGCCTCGTAAGTTGCCCTCTACCTTACATACACGAGAATGAAGCTAGCACTAACAAAAAACAATGAATAGTCGTACCACCCGGATGACCTCAAGGGAAAGGGCGAGCCTTCCTACTCCCTCGAAGAAGCCGAAAAGGCCCGCCGCCTCCGGAAACTCGGCACCGCGTCGACGGGGACGGATGACTCGTACGAGCTCCACCCGCTAAACGCACCCAAGTCGTCGGGCCACAGCGGTAGGCCCACGACCGTGGGGACGAGGAAGCGGAGCGCGAGTGACGTGCCGAGGCACACGGGGTCGAGCTTCTTGTCGGAGGGGAAGAAGGGGCTGAGGCAGAGGCTGGGGAGTTTGAGGAGGGGGGGAAGCTAGGAGCTTTTTGCGGACTTGTCGTAGCGGTGCCTTGTATTGCATCCTTTTCTGTCCTTTGGTTTCTTGGTATCCTTTGTGGGGGGTTGGGGGGGTTGGCATGGGATCGACTACGGGTTATAGAATGGCGGTGATCGCCGGTATCACCCTGGGAGCGGGACAGCGGGATGGCATAGAACAGTTATTTGGGCGCATGGCGTTAGTATAGATAGCTGGAAGGTGCATACGGGCACCCCGCCTCAGCTTGAACTGCTTTCACCGGGCGATACCGTGGAAACAGGACGTGACTTGGATGAATTCTCGATGTATCTGTCTACACTCTCCTAGCCAATCCCCTCATAAACCCCCAAACGCCATTCCCCCTCCCACCTCACCGCCGTGTAAAGCGCAACGACACCGACCGCCTAGTAGTACGCCAACCCCTTCCACCCCAGCAAAGAATCCAGCTCCCCCCTGACCTGCTCCACGCCCCCATACCCCGTCCTCCCAACCATCTCCCCCCTCCTCCCCGTCCCCAGCTCCGCCCACCTACTCAGCACCGCGCCGTCGACCATGGCCCTCCCGCCCGCGGGGTCAACGCCCACCGCCGCCGCAGAAGGGTGCGGCGACCGGTAGGCCTTGGGGTTGGTGCCGCAAGCCGTGGGGAGCGTGGCGGTTAGTTGGGCGGTCAGGGAGAGGAGGCGGCGGTAGGAGGATTCGGGGAGGGGTGTGATTGTCGAGAGGAGGCCTGATTCTGAGGCGAGGAGCAGGATGTGTGGGGGGGGGTGAGTGGGGGGCTGGTCTGTTGTGGGAGTCGTGCGGGGGAGGAGGAGGGTTGTCGTGGGACCGTTGGAGGCGGTGCAGAAGGTTGTCTTGTGGAGGAGGAGGTGGCCCTGGAGCGACTTGGGGTCTGTTTCCTCGTGTCAGTTTCTCCACGACGCGTGGGCTGTGGAGTGGGGGGTTAGGGATCGGGGGTAAGGGGTTGGACTCACGCTCGGGGTCATACTGCAGCACGTGTATCTCCCCCGCCGTATCCGCCGCAATGACAAACAGATCCCTCCCGTCCGGCAAAAAGTCCGCCGTGACAACCTCCACATCCGTGGCACTCTTCCCAAACAGCTGCATCCGGTACGGTTCCTCCGTGCACCCCGTGAACCAAAGCCCCTTGGCCGCGTCCGCCATGACGCACAGCCCGCTCGACCGCAGCTCCTTCGCGGCCGTGACGTAGCAGTTCATGTCCATGAATGCCACCGGAAGCAGTGAGCCGTCTTCCTTCAGGCCGCGGACCATGCACTTTTGGCCCTGGGCCACGAGCATGAGGCCCTGGGTGCCGATCTCGCTGACGGCCGATACGGCGCCGCGGGGTATGTCCTCGCGGGCTATGAGCTTCAGGCGCTTGTTGGTCTCGGGCTTGCCCGCTTCGGGAATCACGCGGACAATGTCGTAGACGTAGAGCCGGCCCCGGATGGGGAGGTCCTCGCCCTTGCGGGTGCCGGTCCCGACTACTACCAGCTGCCGACGCTCCTTGGTCACCTCTGAGACCTCGAGGTTCAGCGTCTTGAGGCAGAGGATGTCTTCGAAGGGCTCAAAGTCTACCGTCTGAACGACGCTCCACGTTGCGGGGTTGACGAGCTTCATCTGGCCGCGCTCCACTAGGGGCTTCATAGTGATGTTCTCCTTCGCCCACTCCTTGTGGTGCTCGTCATCCTTGGGCAGCTCGAACGGCTCGAGGACGCTGCAGCCGAGGGCGTAGGCCTCCATCTCGGCGTGGTACGCGACTTGCTTGATGTTGGCCTCCATCGGCACCTTGCGCACCGAGATGCCCAGCTCAGCTAGGTTCGTCTGCGGGGGCAACTGCGTCACGCGGGCTACCCCCTCCGAGTCGGCGTAGATGAAGCCCCGCTCGCAGCCCTCAGTGTGGAACGGGCTTAGGCCCCGGACCCCGAGACCCTGGAGGCCTATAACCTTGGGGGTGCTCTTGCTGCTCTTGATGAGGAAGCTGGGGGACACGCCGGGGAGGAAGACGGTGCTGTAGCCGCCGATGTTTGCGCATGCGCGCAGGGATACGAAGCGCGGCTCTTGGGGGGTGTCGTCTTGTTGAGGTACCTCGGGGTTTGAGGCCAAGACAGGATTCTTTAGCTTATTGAAGTGCAGCGCCTTGTTGAGGTCTGTCTGGCCAGGTTTGAGGATCGGGTCATAGAGGGTCAAGTCGTCGGTGTTGTTGCGGACCTACTTGTCGTCAGTAACGGATCGCATTTTCCAGTTCTTTGAGTGCACTCACGATCAGGTACGGCGACTTGAAGGTAGTATCGCCGATGTCAGCCACGAGAATCTCGCTGAGGCTCTCTTTCGGGGTCCCCCGCCGCGTGCCCAAGTCCGTGAACAAGACTGGGGGGAGATACGCGAGCCCCTCCGCGACATAGATGGGCTTGCCGAGATCGGGCAGCGCGTAAATCTTGGAAAGCGTTAGCACAATCCTTCGTCGAGGAGCAAGACTACTCACGTATAAAGCACCGGCAGCATTGACCAGGAAAGCTAATATCACCGCGGCGTCATCCGCCTTCCGGCCCGGGGTAAAGTAGCCCTCCGCGTCCGCGTACAGGCACCCGGAAACCCACTTGTTCGAGAGCAGCTTCTCATCAGTGCGCTCCATCTCTTCGAGCTCACAGCTGCTGTCGATCTGCCCAAGCCACACACTCGAGTCGTCCCGTATTAGCAGAAGATAGGGGTCGGCGATGCTCGCAGCGAGGACACGCGGCTCCGCGCCCGTCTCTTCGTCAAGCATGGGGACGATCTGTGAGAGACCAAGGTCTGGGTTGCGCTGTTAGCATCTTGGCTAAGTACTAGTCGTCATATCCAGACTTACCGCCGTCGTAGCACCGAACCTCCGATTTCAGCACCTGTATTACCCGCTTATGGTTGCCCATGGCACCCGCCTCGACAGTAAACCCAGCCGCAGGATCAAACTCCGTCCCGGTAAGAGCCTCGAACCCGGCACCCGTCACAGCATACACGTCCGACGTCTCATATCCGTCAAGATCAACCTTTGCAACAATCATGAACTTGTCAAAAGTGTTCGTAGCGCTGTAATCGCTCCCGATAGTCGCCGTAATGTCCTTCTCCGCCTGCAACGCCTTGGGGATCGGCTTCTGCACCGCCATGGACCAGAAGCCCCGTGCCTCGGGGAATTCGAACCGCCCGATGACCTTGGGCTGGATGTCCTTGTTGAGGACGGCGATGGCGCCCGCGTTGCCGCGTCCTACGGCGCAGGTGAGCTGCAACGGACTGACGACGCCCTTGCAGTTGCGCTCCTCCTCGCTGTCGGGGAAGAACGCTGCGCGGCCCGAGGTGAGGTCCCGGATGGGGGCGATGCTTAGGAGCGTGTCGTGGATGCGGAAGATGATGTCGCCCTCCTTTGCCTGCCCAATTGTGGCGTTGGCGTCTGTCGTCAGCGCAGTGGAGTCGCCATAGAGATCGTCCTCGTCGTCAACCTCTTCGAGGTCTAGACCGTCCATATCGTACTCCAGGGACGCATCGAGGAGGCGCGATTTCCTCCTGCTTGTCTGCGCGTGCTTCCGCGTCCACCCGACCACAAGTGAGTCGCTTGTTGCGCTCCCGACGAACATGACTTGCTTATCGAGCTTGGTGAGACAGGATATCCTTGAGGGGATGATGGCCCCACCAGACTCGAGCGGCACCAGCTTGACGCCGATCCCCGTGACAGTACGACCATCAATATTGAAAGTGATGACGGCCATACGACCAGTGTTAAGAACCATGAGAAGCTCCCCCGCCTCGACGGACAGCTGCTCGATCACGCAGTGCTCAAGCCGCAGTTCGAGATCCGACTGGTCTGCCAGAGGGAACGAAGAGCAGGTCTTCGCAAACGGATTGACGGCAACGCCGTTGGACCGTCCGGACTGATCGATGTGGATCAGCTCGTTATCTCCAACCAGCAGCGCTCCGCCAACCGGGGCGGGTAGTGGGATGACGCGGTGTAGGTCGTGAGGGAGGTTGTCGACGGCGAGAATCGTGGTAGAGGCCCGCTGGCTCAGATCGAGCGTGAAGACCTTGTACGACATGTTGTCTCTCCGGCCGAGGTAGTACGCGGACTGCTGGGTCGAGGAGAGGATGCCGAAGGTCGGGTCGCGGTACTCGTGAAGGAAGGCGAAGTGCTCGGGGAAGAGGAGGGTCGGGTCGAGCTGGGGGAAGCGGAGGACGAAGGACTCCGAGTACGGCAGCTCTCTGGTGCCATTGGTATCTGCTGTCTTGTTCTGGTCGCCGTTGGTCTCCGCGGAAGCCTCCGGCGCGGGTCGTGGGCCGTCCAGGTCCACGTCCCAGTCGTCCATCTCAATATCCGCACTCGCTTGCTTAAAGGGGAGGATAGCGAGACTCCGAGACCCGAACTTGAGAGCCGCGCACCTGCTCCCTGGGTCCGCTTGTAGTATGGTCTCGTACTCGGAGAGCGGGAGATCGAACGACGCGCCTTCCTCGTTCTCATAGTAGTGCACCGACAAGTTGCTGATCGCCTGGGCTTCGGGATCCCACTCGACAAGACACGCCTTCGCATCACGTAGGGCAACCAGAAGGGCATGGCCGCCCGACTTGGATTTGTTCACGCTAACGGCCGCGAGGCCACAGACCGTCCCGGACAGCGGGTACTCTGCGACGAGCACGAGTTTGGTATTGTTGCCGCGGTCGGCGCGGTGGATGCCCTCGGCGAGCAGGTTCGACTCAAGGCCGTCATCGTCGCCGCGGCGGTTCTCGTAGCTCACGAGCGGGGTGGCGGTCGGGGGCGTCGGCTGCTGCAGCGCGTTGTCAACCTCGGCGGGGATGGCCTTCGTCCGGAAGATTTGCAGCAGAGAGCCCTTGGCGACAACGAGGTTGCTGCTGTCGGCGGCGAGAAAGGGCGCTGTGAGGGAGTGGGTGACGGCAGTGGGAGCCGTGAGCTCCGTGTAGCACTGCATTCTATCGTGGGCCGGGTGTGTCCATGGGGTAAGGCTAGGATGGTGGCCGCGGTGCGGTTCGTTGGCGCAAAGTCCGCAGTTGAGCGTGTCGCGAGCTCCGGGATTTGAGCTTGGGAGGCAGCGTATAGCCCACCCTGGTGTGGTTTTACAATCCCGCGTTGGTGAGGGGTCTCGGCTAAGCCACGGGTATACAGTGTAATGGCACCCTAGGGGAGTGCCCCCAGCTGCTTCCTTTCGCGTCTCACTTGCGGGAGGAAACGAGCCTGGACCATTCTGCGAGAGCGAGACTCGCTCGGGTATCAAGGAAGGTTGGCAAGTCAATTTCCCTTAGCCACTAGGGGTATGATCCACGTCATGGGAGTACGTTGTCAGAAATTCAGCGGATGAACTCCCGGGAAGCCCACGCACCCTAATTCAAGGGACTTGATCCTTTCACCCAAGGAGGACAAAACAGAACAAACATATCGTGAGAACTGATTGTGGATGTGACTATTTGGTATCTTTCTAACTGAACGGGAATCAAAATCATGCCGTCATTCATCCCTGGTCTTCGGTCCAACACTGAAGAAGAAAGATTACAACTCGTGGAAAGAAAAACAACCTCCATAAGCCTCTTGAGAAGTGTTGCCTATTTCGACATCACCCTTGGCATCCGCATGAATCCACCAACGCCATGTCCTTATAACAACAAGCCGTTGGAGATGGTGAGCCGGCGGTACCCAGCCCAGCTCACCTACCCGATATAGAAGAGAAGAGCGCGAGATTTAAAATTGATGAGAACGCGTCGAAAACTGCCTTACGACAGGAAGACGGCAGACACGACGAGCGCCACCATAGGCCAGTACCCGAGCGCCTCGACCGCCCTCCTCGCCGCGCTGTCGTCGTCGTCGTCGTCCTCCGGGACCGGAGGCTCCGTCCCGTTCGGCAGCGTCCCGTTGATGAGCAGCGTCTTGGTCCCGTTAACCTCCGCAACGGTAACCTGCGAGTGGTTGAGCTGGTCGTACGCCCCCGTGCCGACGAGGTCCTGCATGTACTCTGTGCTGTTGTTCTCCTCGCAGCCGCAGGGGTTGTAAGGGTCGCAAGCGCAGAGGACGGGCAGCCTCTCGTCCTCGTCGGTCGTCTCGTTGTGGAAGCGGTAGTCGTCGTTGAAATGGTACGAGTGCGCGCCGTAAAGCCACATGCCGGGCCAGAAGGCGAGCGCCGCGCCTACGAGGAAGAGGGCGCCGATGCCCGCGATGGGCGTCCGGGAGCCGGCGCGGTAGGGCGTGGGGGCTCCGCCGCCGTAGAACCGTCCTCCGGCAAAGGCCCGAGGCGCGCCGGCGCCGGCGAAGCCGGGTTGGCCTGGCCGTCTGTTCATGCGTTAGGGGAGCTGGGATGTGACGCGCGGGATGGGGGTGAGACTTACGGAGAGCCACCGCTCCGGCCTCCACCTGAGGAACCACCACCTGTGCGCCCGCCGCGTGAGCCTGAGCCGCCACGAGAACCAGAACCACCGGACCTACCACCGCCGCCTCTGCCGCCGCCGCCGCCCCCTCGGGCACCTCCGCCACCGCCGCCCCTGCGCTTCCAGAGCTGGTCACCGTTTGGCGCGCCGAGCTCGGAATCGGGTGCGGCGATGGCGTTGGCGGCCGAGAGGCCGATCAGGCAAAAGACAAGTAGAGAATGAAGCCTCATGATCACTGAAAAGTGCGAGTGTCCTTTCGGTTTTTGCGCGGTCTCTCTTGTAGTCCGGGGTTGGTGTGGACGAGACCAACTAGAGAGATTCGGTGGGGGCCGCCGAGCCGAGGGGCGGGAGATAAATATCTGAATCTCGCAAAGGGCTGCTAGGCTGACTTTGGTTAGAATGATGGAGGGAAAGATGCTACGGGTGGAGTGAGTCGCGAGGCGCGTGCGCGGATCCGCTGATGGGAGGGAGGGACGGGGCAAGGGGCGGTTTAAGGCTCACTCTTGGCCCGCAGAACTTCAGTGTGTAATCCCTGTAGGTGGCAGTGACGGCCAATTTACGTTGGTACCTGGGGTGGCTTGCGCCCCCGGCGGTACCGGTACGGAGGGGCAAGTACCCTCCGCCCTATCCGGGGAAGCCCCGACTTCGCCTTGCCATTGATGCGTTGTTTGGAGCGAGCAGTGGCGGTGCTAACCTTGGGTGGTACGCCAGGTCCCCAGACCTTGAGGTTGAGAACAGTATGCCTTTGAGGTATTAACATCCGGAAGCTCGGCACTGGAGCGAGGGCTGAATGACTTCGTTTGGTGGCTAAATGCGCTTGGCCATTTGAGGCACCGCTTATTCTCCTCCCCCTTGAACGCCAAGGCTGGACGGAGCCGAGCTCACACGGACGCAAAGGCACAGGATGACGGCGCGAACGTTTTACATGGGTTCCCGCGGCACTGGCCCCGCATCACTGACCGCATGTGCGGGCCATGCTCCGAGAACAAGCTTTAAAGGGCTTGACAATTAGTCTTGGCCTCAGTGGGGTTGCCCGGCCGGGAGAGCTGCAATGTCGAGAGTGGACTCCGCCCCAAATCTTGTGCCACCCACGACATCGCCAGAGTTGCCTCCGTGCCTCGCACCGAGAAAGAGCGAGTTGAGACCCGTGCATCCGGTTCTCCCAGAAACAACAGAGTGGCCATGCGGCCCTGTGCGGTGTTCGGGCTGGCGGCTTGGCTCGTGTAAGACCAGTCTTCCTTCCCACGAGACGAACTTACATCTCAATGTGCGCTCGGCTGTTCAGGCGACTTTTGCTTTCCGGTCCTGCTTAGGGTCCCTGGATACTCTCTCGCTTGACCACATACGGGGTGAGCTCGGAAAGGGCAGGATTGGGGCTGAGCGAGCCGTATGAACCAGTGCCAGCTGTGAGAGGCTGGAAGAAGCGGTGAACGAGCCGCCCGACACCTGACAAGCCGGCTCCCACGTGAGGTTATGTTTCGATGGACGGGCCCAGGGTGGCAAGCTAGGGTACCTTGGGCGTATCTGGGATGAGTATCGGTACTTCGACCTTTACCATCTCGGCTGAGATCCCGCCGACTTGGACTCTCCAGGCCCCCCAGAGGTTCCACTGCTTACATTTCTTGGCTCTACATATGACATCAATCTGCGGTGCTTCGACCGAGCCCGTTTTGCCCCATCCAGGACCTCACCAGTCGGTCTTTCAAGCTGCCGTCCATCTTACCTAGCGGTTGACGCACGTGGCATAAGCCCGGGAGCCGCCTCAAACTAAAACGACCATCAGCACAGAGGAGCTCCCGTCCCTCGTTGTACGTGCCGCGGAGCTGAAAGCGACCACGGCGACCACAGAGGCCCCGCCCGGCGCAGTAATCTCTCCGCCCGTAGCCTGGTCCGCTCCCACCCCCACAAAGGTTCCCGTCTTCGCGCCGTCGGCGCCGAAATACCACCATGGCCGATCCCCACAAGAGCCTGCTGGATCGCCTGAGGGCGCTAAAGCCCTCCGCGGGCGCGTCCTTGTCAGAGTACGTCCGCCGCGCCCCTCGTTCCGCATGCAGCGCCCCATTCCGCATCCTGCCCCTGCGCGCGGAATGATGTGAAGCTTACGGGGTATTAACATGACGTTTTTGAATGGAGAGAGAGGCCGCATTCGGACCTTGGAGCGTCGGCCAAGCCTGCGCCGAAGAGTGACGTCCTTGCAGACCGCCTCCGCACCCTCCGGCAACAGGCGGAAGATAGCTCTGCGACCCACCGCTCCCACCCGCCAAAAGTCACCCCTGCACCGCGCCGCAACGACGGCGGCGCAGCGGCGCCGTTAAGGTCTGATTCCGCGCCGCATGCAGCCGATGTGGACGAGCTACTGGAGACGGATGATGGCTTCCTAGAAGATCTGCTGCAGGGGGGAGAGAATGACACGGCGCGGTTGTCCTTGGATACGAGGGCTGAGCTGGACAACCTGCGGGAGCTCGCGAGGCAGTTCGCTGAGCTGGCACAAGTGCGGGGAGAAGACGACGGGGATGATTCGGGCGGGGAGGAGATGAGGCGGGATGTAGAGGATGTGATCTCCAAGGCTCTAGCTGATGTGGAGAGCGGCGAGGCGGACGACGCTGCGGAAGCGAAGGGTGAGCCTGGCGTTGAACCCGAATCCCAGACGGGTGAGCCTCGTGAGCCGGAAGACAAGGATGATCCGGCCTTGACCCTCCCTTCAGTCCCCGCCGATCTCCCCTCTCCCACCTCACTCCCCCATAACGTCCCTAGCTCAGGCTCCTTCGACGACGACATGGCCCGCCGCATGGTCGCCCTAAAGAACTTCAAGCCCCCTCAGCCCCCCTCCGACTCCCTCGACCTCCCCTCCGTCCCCACCTTCCACCCCGCCGACAAGTCTCCCCCGGAGAGGCCCAAGCCCGCTGGTCGGGTGGGCTTCACCGATGAGGACGCCAAGACGTGGTGCGTCGTCTGTCTTGAGGACGGCACGCTTATTTGTCCGGGCTGCGAGGATGATGTGTACTGTTCAAGATGTTGGTACGAGATGCATAAGGGGCCTGCGGCGGGTTTTGATGAGAGGGGGCATGAGGCGTTACGGTTCAATAGGGATGAGACGAGGAAGAAGGTTGCTGTTGGCACGTAGTTGTAAGTCCTACGATAATATCACGATAGTAATGGTGAGAATGGTCGTGACGATCAGTGTTATCAATTTCGTGGATACCTGTACTAAACTGTGTGAACTGTGTATCCGGGCGCACCCATAGACCTTGAAGAACAACGTAACTCCATATGTTGTTACCCCGACCTTCCATTGATCCATCCGAAAAATCAAGCCTGTACGTGTACTCACCCAGACCTGTCCTGTTTCACTTCCCCGCATTTCCTAAGCCAAGTTCGCCTGGACCCACGTGGTTGTGCACTTAACAACCAAGACGTAAGACATCCACATCCGCTACTCACCCGTATTCCTCCCTTCCCCCTGTGCCCTCCCCCTGATATCCTGCCATGTAGCTCCGAACCTCCTCCCCGTACTCGCGAGCAGCCCCTCCTCCTCATCCGCCTCCGCATCCTCATCCAGCTCCGTCATGTTCAGCCTCGGCGTGCGGAAGAGCGCCGTGACAAACACAATGAGGAAGACGGCCAGGAACGCAAACTGCGCCCAGAAGTCGACGGCCCCGAAGAAGGGCCACGTGAGCGTGATGCGGTTGAGGAACGTCGACATGACGGTAGGGGTACACACGTCCTTCGCGTTGTGGTATTCAAGGCCCTCGGAGCACGGGATGACGAGGTCCCTATGCTTAGAGCAGTCCGGCTTCGCGTGGCGGCTCGAGGGCTCGTTGGTGCAGAAGGTCTGCGTGCCGTAAATGGCGTACTGGGGCGCCACCATCATTACGATGGAAAAGTTGATGGCGAGGGTCATGAGGGCGAGCATGACCGTCGCAATCAGGAGAGCCTGGGGGGCTGTCCGCCCCTTGCGGATCGGGAAGATGCGCACCCAGAGGAAACGGATGCCCACCGTTGCGATGCCCGTGACGGACGAGCTAAAGAGCAGCAGGACCAGCAGCGCCATGAGGACGTAGTCGACGGGGAACACCTTTGCCGCCTTGAGGAAGATCCAGTTCATGGGCTGGAAGACATTGAGGTGACCCAGAATGTACCCGCAGTGCTGCTTGCAGATTGAATTTTTCGCCTTGTCGATTCCCGTGATGAACATGGATACCCAGACGAGCAAGACGATGAGTAGGGTTAGGATCCCGCAGAGGAGCTTGATGGGCCGGAGGACGGCGCAAACTTTGATCCACGCGCGGTATATCTTGCCCTCGCCTTCGCCCTGCGCCTCGGCGGCTAGGCGCTCGCGACGGACCAGGGTGCGTTCCTCGCGCACGAGCTGCTCGAGCTCCCGACGGTCTGCGGCCGGCATCCCGTTATCGCGGCCGGCATTGCGCATTTCAAGATGACGCTGGCGCTCCCGGTTCTGCTCTAGCTCGGACGCGGTATTCTGGTGGAGCTCTGGCGCCGAGATTGACGGCGCCGTCTTGATGATGGAGACCGGTAGGAGGGCTAGGCCGGCGCCGGTGTAGACGAGGTACAAGAGCGTACCGAGAGTGATTAATAGCCCGACGCCGAAAGCCAGCGCCTTCTCGCCGTTGTTCTCTGCCAGCAGGCTCTTGTAGTAGTCGAGGTCGATGTGACCAATGCTCCTATCCGAACTAGGGATAAAGAAGCCCAGAAGGAAGAGTATAACGACGAGGATCACGAATCCAAAGGTATACTTGAGGGCGCTGAAGAGGCGACTGCCCAACGAGCGCCCCTCCTCGACCTCGACCTCATCGTACTCTTCGTACCAGAAGTACCCGAAGGGTATGACCACGAGGCAGAGGAGCGCATCGAAGCTGTAGAGCGAGTAGTAGACAATCCTGAGGGTCTTGACAACATTGTTGACGCGCTCGACGGTCGCCCAGTCCTTCTTTACGCCGAGAGAGCTGGTCGTTGACGACACGAGGGCGGCGTCAACCGGGAGCAGGAGGACCGTCGCGAGGAGAGCGGTGATGCTGAGGATTGTGATGGTGCTCACGACGGGGGACCGCTCGCGGGGCGTCTGCCAGGTGAGGGTCGTGATAACTGCCGCGAGAAGCGAGAGGCCGACTGCCACGGCGTAGGCGATCCATATCAGGGTCGCTTGGACGTAGCCCGCCATGGTTACGGTGCCGTCAATGTCCGTCAACGTCGATAATTCGGATATGTGCTGTATTTGAGCGTAGATGACCGGATGCTCTTCCTAATACAGCATCGTTGTCGAGGTGGAGAATTTGGCGGAGAAAACTGGCGTAAGAAAGTGGGATGAGGGTGGTGCTCCATGCCAGCTGCGCTGACCTGTGACGCAATGATGTCGCGCAAGTGAAAGCTCCTGTCCCCTCCGGAGAGCTCTTAACACCACCGGATATAATGATATTCTTCAAACCGGGCACTGTCTCAGTGTCATACAGCCGAGTGGGGCCATGCCAGTTGCCGCCTCAGGCACACAGCGCTTATCAGATCCACACGGATTTTTGCGGGGCACCGAACGGCTCCAGAAAAAAAGTTAGCTTCGAGAGACAGACGTGCGCCGCGTCGCAAGACAGAAACCAAAGCCCTTCGCTCTGGCTTGAACACCGCCAAACCACAATATCCACACCAATGATATTATTATAACGATCCGGGCCGAATCTCTTTCCCTTCCCTCTAATCGCCTATCGAACATGAACGCCAGCGCCCTCCTCCAGGCCCAAGGATGGCGGGGCGAAGGCCACACACTCCACGCGACGAGCGACTCTATCGGCCTCAAGAACCGCCTGCTCGTTAGCCGGAAAGCCAACACCTCTGGCCTCGGGGCGTCACAGTATGCGAATGACCAGTGGTGGCTCAGCGCCCTCGACGAGCAGCTGAGCGGCCTCAGCACGAAGAACGGGAAGATCGTCGGGACGGCCAAGGACGGAAAGCTGGATAGGCTGAAGGATGGCGCGGGTCAGTCGGAGTTGTATAAGTT
Source organism: Sordariomycetes sp. B11D1 (assembly GCA_025503055.1). Classification (NCBI taxonomy): domain Eukaryota; kingdom Fungi; phylum Ascomycota; class Sordariomycetes; species Sordariomycetes sp. B11D1. The sequence continues at coordinate 205,602 of JAMFQS010000017.1, forward strand.
CTTTATCAGTGGGGGATTGTTGCAGGGGACGCTCGATAAGCTGCCGACGGAGACGGGGGACAAGGACGGTCAGCCAGCTAGTGATGGCCAAGCTGCGATAGACTTGAAGCCACGGAGCTTCTCGATAAGCGGCAAGAAGCCTAAAGCGAAGAGCACGGTGAATGGCTCAGAAAAGGAAACCAAGGAGGAGCGGCGAGCGCGGAAGAAGGCGAGGCAAGAACGGCGGGAGCAGAAGCAGGCTCGGCGAGAACAAAAGCAGGCTCGGCGAGACGCGCGGAAAAAGAAGTCACCAGATGTGAATGGTGTCAATGGCGTTTCCGAGATGGCAGGCGAAACGAAGGAGGAGCGCAGGGCGAGGAGGGAGGCGAGGAGGAAACGGAAGGAGGAAAAGCGGCGGTCAAAGAAGTAAACATTCGGGTGGCATACGGGCATCTATGGCGTTTCGTTACGTCGTCTTTTCATCTCCGTTTTGGATTGGTCATGTGGTGTTTGGAGTTGGCCATGGCAGGGCTCATCTGCATAGATCATACGTTTAGAGCCTTCTCACAATAGACAGCGATACCCACGGCCTGCGCGTGTCAGGTCTCCTTCCGGGCCTTTCCCGGCTTGTTTGATAGCAGCCACGGTCTCCGATCCCAGAAGTCGTCCTTGATGATGTCCAGGTGCTCCACTAACACCCTTGCCTTCTGGCGCTTCTTTTTGTCCTTCTCGGCCTGCGTCTTGGATTGGACAACTGGCTGTCCGAGGCTCTCTGTCTCGTGCTCCGTCTCGTGGCTCCCGGGATCCACGAGCTCGTACTGTGATTGTGTCAGCCTGTGTCTACACGGGACGGCAGGTCATGCATGAGCATACATCTCGGAAGACTACGCTTCCCTTCTTGTATATCTCGGGCTCGTTGTTATAGTTGATGCCGAAGCGCGAGAAGAGAATCTCGTTCTTGTCCTTGGCGAGGGTTCCCTGGACGTCGTTAGCGTATAGAACCCCGCTCGTGGGACGGGTCGCTGCATACCGCTAGGATATTCTCAGCTTCTTTATTGTCATGCCCTCCTTGTTGGATCAAGGCCCAGAATGAGGTATTGTAGAGGTTATTTATGTGGCCTAAACAGTATTAGCTGCTTGCGTAGAACAGTATCGCGCGTCCACTCACAGTCGACCTGTCTCCAGCTCAGGTAGTCACGGAGATTGTGTATGCTCGGGTAGCAGACGGCCCGACCGTCGAAACTGGGAAGGGGGGGAAGTAGAGGCGTGTCTGGGAAGTGTGTAGGCCAGTTGTGTATATAATATGCAGTAAAAGTCGAGACAATTGTCGTTACAAGCTTGCTGCTGGTGTGTTAGATTTCCGAGTCGAAATTTGTCGCGGGGCTCGTCTCCTGACCTGGCTCTCCGCTCGAAGAGAAGTGAGGACTTGTGGAAGACAAAGCTAGGGGGCTGTCAGTGAGATGTGGTTAATACTCTACCGACAGTCCAATCGAACCTATATTCATCGCTGACACCGTAAGCAAGGGTGATGTCTGGAAGTTCCGTCACAACAGCGCGAGCCGCCGCGTTCATGAGGTCCAGGGCCCTCCTGTCATTGGGCTTTTCGAACTCATATTTTGCACATAGCCTTGAGGAAACCAGGTCAGATCTATCCCAACAAACCTACAATGGGACCAAGCTCATACTTTGTGAAGCCCCTCCCGTCTATGCGGACGACGATCCAAGTGTTTGGGAGGAGGTAGTCTGGTTGCTCAAACGCCCTCACGTATTCAAACCTAGGCTCTGCCGGTTAGCCAAGACTAAATACTTGATATAAGTACAATCTGAACGTACTTGGAGTTTGCCATCTTGAGATTGGAGGCCAGTTTACCGACCGATCTGATGTGGCTGAAGCTCTCAAAACTGGCGTTCACTCTGGTGTCGACTGTGGTGAGCTTGGAAGGTGGGGTGGCTCTGGCAGGGGAGGGACGTTTTGGCGGGGTCTTTTAGCTCGACCAGCCTCGCGGCTACATAGAGTCGCGACTCTCAACCACCCCAAACCCAGACCTCTAAACACGAGATCTTCCGCCCCGCGGCCTGCCCGCGACCCGCGACCACGCCACAATGAACCTACTACTATCTGACGAGTACCTGCTCCAGGACTACCCCGAGTACATCACAAACACCGTTCGATCGGGTCACTCGACATGCCTACGGTTCAATCGCAAGGGCGACTACCTCGCGTCCGGTCGCGTCGACGGAACGGTGGTTGTCTGGGACATCGACACTATGGGTGTCGCCAGGAAACTGCGAGGTCATAATAGGAGCATTACCTCGATCAGCTGGTCACGGTGTGGGCGGTACCTGTTATCCGCGTGTCAAGGGTGGAAGGCGATACTCTGGGACCTCAAGGATGGGCGGAGACATCGAGAAGTCAGGTTTCGCGCGCCGGTTTACATCGCAGAGTTGCACCCGTGGAATCAGTACGTGCTACCCGTTCGGCGCGCTCGTGCCCTTTGCGCACCACTGACGCGATCCTAGCTACCAGTTCGTCGTTTCCCTCTTCGAAGAACAGCCGCTCCTAGTAGACATCTCCGAGCCCATCGATGTCAAACACGTCCTTCCATCGGTCCAGAAGCGAACGAATGTCGACGGTGACGCCGCTACGAAGGAGAAGCAGGCGAAAGAAGACGCGAAGCAGATGACTACCGTTACGGTATACACGTCGAGCGGTGACCACATATTGGCGGGCACAAACAAGGGCCGTTTCAACATCATCGACGCGAAATCACACGAGATCATATTTTCCGTTAAAATATGCGGCGCGGTCATCACCACGCTGCGGCTGTCGGGGTCTGGGAAGGAGCTTCTACTCAACGCGCAGGATCGTATAATACGGACGTTCCATCTCCCGAACTTATCGGCCGTTAATCTCGACGTCGATACGATTCAACTACCTCTCGAACACAAATTCCAGGATGTGGTCAACAGACTATCGTGGAACCACGTAACGTTTAGTGCCACGGGGGAATACGTCGCGGCGTCGACATACAACAATCATGAGTTATACATATGGGAGAGGGGTCACGGGAGCTTGGTACGGATGCTGGAGGGACCGAAAGAGGAGCAGGGTGTGATCGAGTGGCATCCCCACCGGGCCCTGCTCGCGGCATGTGGTCTGGAAACTGGCCGCATCTACATATGGTCCGTCACGAGTCCACAGAAATGGTCAGCCCTGGCGCCGGACTTTGCCGAGGTCGAGGAGAACGTCGAGTACATCGAGAAGGAGGACGAGTTCGATATATACGCGCAGGAGGAGATACACAAGCGGCGGCTAGACGCGGAAGACGAGGATGTGGACGTGCTCGCGTTGGACCCATCAACGCTGGCCGAGGAAGACCAGGGCCAATTCCAAATACCCATCCTGTTCAACCTTGGCGAGAGCGATAGCGAGGAGGAGTTCGTCACGGTCTCGACTGGTACCATGCGGCGTAGGAGCCCCGGTGAAGACCAGACGGACGAGACGACGAATGGGGCCGAAGAAAAGACGCCAACTTCTAAGAAGGGCGCAGGTCGGGGGCGAACGAAGAAAAGGTGAACGTTGGCGTGCTTTTTGATGGATAATCGTGAAACAGCTTAGTTAGAAGGAAGAGTTGCAGATACCAAGCTTGGTGGTGACGATTGTAACAATAAGAGAGGGAAGGAAATAACAATGAGTAGCAGGATACCATAAGATTAAAGACTAAAATAGGCATCCCGGGATGTCACCGCGAAGCTAAAAGTTCACGCGTATCTATTGGCTGGCGCAAACAAGAATGTTGACGGGGGCTGAATCATGGTGCTTGGAATGAGGAGCCGGATCGGGGTAGGAAAATAGAAGGGTACCAGATAGAAGTACTTAAATTTCCCGCCATTCTTGGGCGTTTGGCTTGTCTTGAAAGTACCATAGCGTCATTCCTCCCCGGGGACACAAGGCTGCAAGTGGACGAGGCAGCAGTGTGGAAATAGTGGGGCATTTCCTGAAGAGGCTTAGTTCCTTGTCGCCGACCTGATCCAGCCTCAAATCCCGACCTCTTGCCTCCGTGAATTTTTCAGCAACGTAACCTCGACAACCCCCCCCATCATCAACCCGACCGCATCCCAACACGCGTCAGGACACCGCACATCGTGTTCCTGGCCCATCACCGACCGTAGCGACGACCTCGAATCGCGTACCCAGCGCCTCTCCCGGCATTCGAGCGACGGTGGCGACTGCGACGACACCTGCATAGGTTTCTTCCTCGGCCGCCGGCCAGGAAGGGCGCCGTTCCTCAAGCGCCATCCCGCATCACCCACCGGCGCGTTTTCCATCACCGAAACGATCGTCATCTAATTCTTGCGCCTTCTCTTCGTCGTATCCGCCTTTTTCTCGCAACATTTCGCGCCTGCGTCGGCCTGATCGCGCGCCCGCTCTTTTCGCCCGACGCGCCTATTTGCCACCTCCGCATCCGACCGCCCAACCCACGAATCCGATAATCATCAGCAAAGATGGCGAACCTTTACTTTACGCACTCGAGCGCGCCGCTCAAGACGGTGGAGGAGATTCAGTTTGGTATCCTCGCGCCGGAGGAGATCAAGAACATGAGCGTGTGCCATATCATCTATCCCGAGACCATGGACGAGTCGCGGATGAAGCCTCGTGATGGAGGCTTGAACGATCCGCTCCTCGGCTCCATTGACCGCCAGTTCAGGTGCAAGACGTGCACCCAGGCCATGTCGGAGTGCCCAGGTCACTTCGGCCACATCGAGCTCGCGAAACCCGTGTACCATCCCGGCTTCATCAAGAAGGTGAAGAAGGTGCTTGAGATGGTCTGCCATAACTGCAGTAAAGTCAAGGTGGATAGGGTTAGTAGTAGCAGAGACCTCTCTACTCTCACCGCGTCTTGCTAATCCATGCTTCAGAATGACCCGGAGTTTGCCCGCGTCGTTCGACTTCGAGAGCCGAAAGCGCGTTTCCACAAGGTTTGGGAGCTTGCCAAGAAGAAGAACATTTGCGATAACGAGCCTCGGGAGAAGCCAGACGCGGGTGTCTCTGGTGGGCAAGAGAAGGTTGTGATCAACCACGGTGGTTGCGGGAACATCTGCCCTGAAATCCGTCAGCAGGGTCTCAACATATTTGTGAAAGGACTGCCGGATCAGGAGGGCGGCCCCAAAAAGAAGGGGAAGGACTTGACCCCCATCTCTGCGGAGCAGGTCTTGAACATCCTCCGCCGCATCTCGGATGAAGACCTGCGGGACATGGGCCTCAATGCTGACTACGCCCGTCCCGAGTGGATGATCACAACTGTCCTTGCGGTCCCCCCTCCTCCCGTTCGGCCAAGCATTTCCATGGATGGCTCCGGCGGCGGCATGAGGAACGAGGACGACTTAACCTACAAGCTAAGTGACATTATCCGGGCCAATGGAAATGTGAAGCAGGCTATTCGCGAAGGGTCGCCGAACCACATCCTGCGCGATTTTGAGTCGCTCCTACAGTACCATGTCGCTACGTACATGGATAACGATATCGCTGGTCTGCCCCGCGCGCTTCAGAAGAGCGGTCGCCCCGTCAAGGCTATCCGTTCGCGCTTGAAGGGCAAGGAGGGACGTCTGAGAGGTAACCTCATGGGCAAGCGTGTCGACTTCTCGGCCCGTACCGTCATTACCGGTGACGCCAACCTCTCTCTCGACGAGGTAGGCGTCCCGCGCAGCATTGCGAAAACCCTCACGTACCCGGAGACTGTGACGCCCTACAACATCGCGAAGCTCCACCGCATGGTGCAGAACGGTCCCAACGAATACCCCGGCGCCAGGTACGTCATCCGGTCAGACGGCACGGGCGTTACTCGAATCGACCTTCGGCATCATCGTCGTGCTGGTCAAATTACGCTTGAATATGGTTGGAAAGTCGAGCGGCATCTCATCGACGGTGATTATATTGTCTTCAACCGTCAGCCGTCACTTCACAAGGAGTCCATGATGGGTCACAGAGTACGTGTGATGCCTTACTCGACATTCCGACTCAACCTCTCGGTTACGTCTCCTTACAACGCCGATTTCGATGGTGACGAGATGAACCTGCACGTCCCTCAGAGCGAGGAATCTCGCGCAGAAGTCAAGGAGCTGTGCATGGTGCCCCTGAACATTGTGTCTCCACAGCGGAACGGACCCTTAATGGGTATCGTCCAGGATGCACTTGCCGGTGCCTACAAGCTTTGCCGACGCGACACGTTCTTGCACAAGGAACAAGTCATGAACATCATGCTTTGGGTTCCCGGCTGGAATGGCATCATCCCGTCGCCTGCTATTCATAAGCCAATTCCTCTCTGGACTGGCAAGCAAATTATCAGCATGGTGATTCCGTCCGCCATCTCCCTCTCCAACATGCCCGACAGCAAGGAAGACGCGCCCTTGAAGGACGAGGGTCTGCTCATTCAGGGGGGCCAGCTCATGTACGGTCTCCTCACCAAGAAGAACATCGGTGCTACTAGTAACGGTATCGTGCATCTCGCGTACAACGAGCTTGGGCCCGAAGGTGCGATGGCTTTCCTTAACGGGGTTCAGCTAGTAGTGAACTACTGGTTCTTGCATGTCGGCCATTCCATCGGAATTGGTGATACTATCCCGGACAGGGTGACGGTCGAGAAGGTCCAAGTTCATATCGAGGAGCGTAAGGACGAGGTTACCAGACTCACCACGGAAGCCCAGACCAACCAGATGGAAGCGTTGCCCGGCATGAACATCAGAGAAACCTTTGAGAACAAGGTTTCAATCGCGCTCAACAAGGCTCGTGACGACGCTGGTACCACGACCCAAAAGAGTTTGAGGGATCTGAACAACGCCGTTCTCATGGCTTCGTCCGGTTCAAAGGGCTCGTCCATCAACATCTCGCAAATGACGGCACTCGTCGGTCAACAGATGGTTGAAGGCAAGCGCATTCCCTTCGGGTTCAAGTACCGTACTCTGCCGCACTTCACCAAGGACGACTACTCGCCCGAAGCGCGAGGGTTCGTGGAGAACTCGTACCTCCGTGGCTTGACGCCTCCCGAATTCTTCTTCCACGCCATGGCTGGTAGGGAAGGTCTGATTGATACTGCAGTGAAGACGGCCGAAACAGGTTACATCCAGCGTCGTCTCGTCAAGGCCCTTGAAGACGTCAGCGCAAAGTATGACGGAACGGTCCGAAACTCGTTGGGCGACATTGTTCAGTTCCTCTATGGTGAGGACGGCCTCGATGCGATGGCTATCGAGAAGCAACGTATGGACCATCTCTCCATGTCGACTTCAGCATTCGACGGGCGGTATCGCCTCGACGTCATGGCGAGCAAGCGGCCCAAGGAGCTGGACGCGCTCGAGTACGGACATGAGATTGCTGGCGACCCGGCGGCTCAGCTACTGCTGGATGAGGAATACGATGCGCTCATGGCGGACCGCACTGTTATTCGTAAGATCAATGAACGGACCAAGGGCGATGAGTCGATGCAACTGCCCTTGAATGTTGCCCGCATCATCGATTCGGCCAAGAGACTCTTCAACATCAAGGAGAGCCAGAGGAGTGATCTGCGACCGGAGGACGTCATCCCCGCCGTTCAGAACATGCTTGCACGCATGTCTATTGTCCGCGGCTCTGACCCCATCTCGAAGGAGGCGGACATGAACGCCACCATCCTCTTCAAGGCGCAGCTCCGCTCGCGCTTGGCCTTCAAGCGCATCGCGACCCACCAGAGGCTCAACAAGCTCGCCTTTGAGCACGTACTCGGCGAGCTTCAAGGCCGATGGGACAGGTCTTTCGTCAGTCCGGGCGAGATGGTCGGCGTGCTGGCTGCGCAGTCCATCGGTGAGCCGGCGACTCAGATGACGCTGAACACGTTCCACTTTGCTGGTGTGTCATCCAAGAACGTGACGCTGGGTGTGCCTCGTCTGAAGGAAATTCTCAACCTCGCGACCAACATCAAGACGCCTTCCATGGTGATCTACCTGAACGACTTCAACGCCTCTCAGGAGGCTGCCATGGCCCTTCGTAACACGGTTGAGTACACGACGCTTCGCCACATCACGGCCGTTACCGAGATCTACTACGACCCGGACATCATGTCTACCAACATCCCTGAGGATATGGATATCGTCGACTCGTACTGGATGACGGACGACACGATGCGGCATACAATTGACAACCAATCTCGCTGGCTCCTCCGTATCGTCCTCGACCGACAGAAGTTACTCGACAAGGGTCTCGAGATTGACGATGTAGCGGAGAGGATCCGTCAAGACTATCCCTCCGATCTTGCCGTGGTCACGAGCGACAACAACGCCGAGGAGCAGGTCATCCGCATCAGGACCATCTCGTCGGATGACAAGAATGATGACGCAGCTGGCATTGAGGACGATGTCATGCTCAAGCGTTTCGAGGCTCATCTTCTCGACACTCTCACGCTTCGTGGTGTCCCCGGGATTGAGAGGGCCTTCTTGACGAAGGGCGACAGGCTTATCACGACCGAGGATGGCTCCCTCTTGGCCTCCAAGACCGATCCCCGCTGCGAGGAGTGGTATCTCGATACCTCGGGAAGTTCTCTGCGAGACGTTCTTGTCATCGACGGCGTGGATACTACGCGCACCTCGACGAACCACATCTGGCAGATATTGGAGGTCTTTGGCATTGAGGCGGCACGTCTGGCGCTTGTGCGCGAGTTGACTCAGGTGCTCGCGTTCGACGGTTCATACGTCAACCACCGTCACATCGCACTCCTTGTGGACGTGATGAGCTATCGGGGATCCATCTCGGCCGTTACCCGGCACGGTATCAACCGAGCGGACACTGGCGCACTCATGCGATGCTCGTTCGAGGAGACTGTCGAGATTCTGCTAGAGGCTGCAGCAACGGGAGAACTCGATGACTGCCGAGGCATTTCTGAGAACGTCATGCTCGGCCAGATGGCGCCCATGGGAACGGGTCACTTCGAGGTGCTCCTCGATCCTAAGATGCTCGAGACGGTCATCTCGGACAACTCCCGCATGGGTCTGATGCCCGGAATGCCGGTCAAGGGAGGCCAGACTGAAGGCGCGGCCACTCCCTACGACAGCGGGTCTCCGATGGCGGACTCGGGTTACGTCTCGCTGGGGCCGGGGACGCCCGACGCCGGCAACTTCTCGCCCATTGTTGGCGCGGGAAGCGAGTCACCCGCCGGGTTCCAGACATCGTACGGCGACGGGTACGGTTCGGGATCATTCAGCCCGTACTCGCGAGGCGGCGCGACCAGCCCATTCGCGACGTCGCCCACTTCGCCGCTTGGCGGGTACGGCGGCTACTCGCCGACGTCGCCGAACGCGGGATACTCGCCTACGTCTCCTCTCCTGGACCCCTCGGGCGGGCGGTTCGCGACGTCGCCCTCGTTCAGCCCCTCGTCGCCGTCGTTCTCGCCGACGTCGCCGATGATGCGGCCGACGAGCCCGAGCTACAGCCCGACGTCTCCGACGTACTCACCCACGTCGCCGACGTCGCCCAGGCACTACTCGCCGACATCGCCGAACCAGTTCAACTCGCCGACGTCGCCCAACTACTCGCCGGCCAGCCCCAACTACAGCCCGGCGTCCCCCAACCTCCACGCAGCTGGGGCGACCTCGCCGTCGTACTCGCCGGCGTCGCCCAAGTGGTCACCCACTTCGCCGCAGGCGTACTCGCCCACGAGCCCGACATTCCAGCGGAGCCCGGGCCAGCAGCAGTCGCCGACGAGCCCCAGCTACTCGCCGACCGTAAGTTGAAAAGACCCTTTGTTTAAGTGTGTATCTAATGCTGATTGTTCTACAGTCTCCCCAATGGTCGCCCCGCACTCCTGGACCGAACCAGAACCAGTAAGGTCTCTCGACCAAGCCGGATGGTTGCGGTTTTCTCTCATTTCGTGTCGATGCTAGATGCATCCGGCATTGTGTATTCTCATCTTTGCGTTTTCTTGTCCTTACAAATTTCGTTTCCGTGGCGTTGGTGATGCATCATGACAACGGTCTGTCACATTGTTTTTATCTTGCCATTTTGATAGTTTCTTTTTCTTTTCTTTCTCTTCGACGCCCGCGTTGCTTGTTGCGGGAAAAAATACAGTATAGACCCGAGACGTCGACACTAAAAAGAGAAAACCGGTGGTGGCGGGTAATGTAGGGTGAGTGAGGGGAGAAGGGGAGGGGGACGTAAAAGGCGAGGGAAGGGGCAAAGGGGGGAAAGGGAGGGTCCAATTAGGAGATGCGAGTTTGTTTAACATATCGCCTGAGGGCGAAGACGAAAAATGAACACTACGATATTCGATGAGGAGAGGGAGTTTCGAGGGTGCGATGAGTGAGGTGAGATCCGTGAGAGGTGTTGATGGCGTAGAGTAGGCCAAGTTTGTCGGCACCGGTGGCGGGCGGATGAGTGATGCTCTGAGACGGATCATTCGTTTGCGGTGCTGGTGGTGTGTTCATGTTTACACAGATTGGACTCTTGTTCATAAGGAATATCCGTTTCATGAAGCCTCAAGTCCGCTATTCGGCGACGTGCCGTCTCGCGCCAGTCCGTGAAGCGTACTGACTCCCGCCTCCCGGAGTCCAAGCGAAGAGGAAAAAGTGCGAGCCCACCCCTCCCGTCTTCACTGGATCTCCCACCCCTCCTCCCTCGCGGAGGGAAAGCAAGCGACGTTAGCGAGATCCGGCGAGGCCCGAGCTGTCGTCTTCCCAAGGCATACATATCCCCCCCCCCCCCCCGGGCGAGATCCAGCGTCAGCCTCGAGGCCCCACACTGAGCACCCCACTCCGCTCCTTTTCTTCCTTGTTACTTTTTTTCCCTTTCTCAATGTGAGTTGCGCTCGGGTCTGGAGTGAGATGCGAGGTGCGTCTGACGCGGCCGCAGGGCGGGCTTCGTTGGCGGTCCCTTGCTGGCCGGCGCTTAAGGTGCATATGACCGGGGAGGGGCGGGCATGCGGGTGGGTTGGTGGGGCGTGGGGTGTGCGGACGTTGATGTGATGCGGTCGACAGATGGGGTCTAGCTCCCTTGACGACATTGTGCAGGGGATCCGGTTTGTGGAAGTTCGGATATCCCCATCCCAACAGCGCTGGCATCTGCGTTCCGATCTGCAGCCTCCATCCATCCCGCAGGTGGTTTCTCCGTACTTACCTCACCACTCCACACATCAAGACTACACACCATCACCGCCACTTCTTCCAGTCTTCTTCACTCTCGCCCCGACAAGTCGACACACGCCGCCATGCAAACCCTCGCACCCTCTGCAACCGGCCGGCCGAAAGGGCGGTGGGGGCCGGGTGCGACGCGCACAAACCCCGTCTCCGCAGGCCCCGCTCCCGTACGCGCCGGCCCGGCAAAGCGCTCGGCGTGTGTCCTTTCGCTTACACGCGCTTGGGGCGGGGATTCCGAAGTGACCTCGCTTTCCGCGGTGACTTTCGTGTTGGCTCTAGGCCTAGACATGTGTATGTATCTGCGTATGGTTGGTGTTACTGTGGTTAGTGCGCAGTTAGTCAGTGGTTGTTTTGTGATGCGGTGCGTGACACGGAGGCGGCAGGATGGGAGAGCCGCGGCAAGCAGATTCTGGGATGCCGACGGGTGTGCCCGTTGCATCCATTTGCACCCCTCCCGAGCCGAGCGAAGAAAGAATGCAAAATCCTCCGGCCCCCAACGGCCAGCTGCCCTTCTTTTTCCTACCCCTCTCTTCATTTCTCCTGTCGCCAGACTCCTTTTCCTTCCGACCCTGAAGATTCTACCCGTTTCCTCGCCGGCCACCAACCATGACGCTGCAAGGAAGGGTGTGGATGAGGATGGAAGGAGAGAAGGGGACCAGGGGAGGGTGTAAGCAGGACAAGGTTAGCTGCATCTCCGAGCGGCCCCGTCACACAAAGAAGAAGCCGGAAAGAAGGGCGGTGGAAGCAAAAGCTCCCCGGGGACACGCGACGCCGGATCTTATGCGGGCAGCCTGTTTCTGTCCTCTCCCCTATTCCTTCTTCACCGCCATGCTTCGTGTTCCCCCTGATCTGCCTGGCGCCACCTTTCGTCTCACGGTCTCTAGGGGAAGCCCCAAGCTGTACGGCAGTTTGTTGGGTGTGGGACGTGGCACGGGGAGGAGGTCTCCCGGCTTTGACAGCTCGTGCGACGGTATGCCGCGCACGCAGCCGCTTTTGTGCCCGCGTGCCGAGATGCCTGGCCCGCGATTGCTGCTAGTCTGCCCCGCGAGAAACGTTGCAAAATGCCGCATGTAAATCTCCTCGTCGCCTCGGCTTACTACGACATGTTGGGGGCGTCGATGTTGACGATTCCGGGGAGGGTGGGCTGCGTGTTAGTCCATCTTTGCATCCCTGCCCCCAACCCGGCTGCAGCCCGCCTCCGCGTCCGGTGAACAACCAGGTCCCGCTCCCTCACCCCTTTGCCGAAATCCTTTGAAGGAATCATCAGATGTAAGCCGGAGCGATCCAAGCGTGGAGGACCCTCGTCATAACTCCGGAGGCGGGATCGCTGCGCCCGGAGGATCAGTCCCCATATCCGTGGCCCGCAGGAAGTTGCACGCCACGAGCTCGACGTTGGCGCCCGGGCTAGCCTGAAGCGTACTAGCTCGGACCGCGGGTCCCACACCTGCGGCGCGGCGCGGCGCCTCAGAACCAAGATGGAAGAGTGTCGTGGCTTGCCAACCTCCACCGAGGCCCGCATTAGCGCCATTTCAGAGACTCCGGTCCACACTTGGGGAGTACCGGGGTTGCTTTTCCTCTGTGTAAGCGCGCTAAATCCTCCACTGCGATGCGACGGCCGGACAAACGAGCCTCCGTTTCTCCACACAGACATCTTCTCGTCCCAACATGGAAAACCGGTGAGCTTCATTCCCGAAATCAGACGAGTGGTAAGAAAGACTTCTTCCCCCGGCTGGCTTGGCACTGGCCGGGCTCGCTCGGCGATGCCGGAAGGGGGATGGGAAAAGCACCAGGACGTTCACCGCCGTGAGTTTGACTCCCATCCGGACAAGGCGAAGGTGGGCGAGCGAAGCAAAGCGAAAGCCGAGTCCGCCTCGTGAAAAGCGCCCCGCTACCCTCCCAATCCCCATCCCCCCCGCAGAAAAAAAAAGGGAGACCGAGACCACGAACGGGACTTTCCCATTGGCCTCGGCCGCCGCACTCCTTCTGGCCCCCAACCTGCAGCGTCATGCTTATTAACCGCCTTCCCGCCGCAGAGTATCACCAGAAAAAAGCCTTGCTGTGGCCAATTCTTCAGGCCTTCTCGGCCCCGGCGGCCCATGTGCTGGCCGCATCGCGTGAGGCCCACGGGGGAATCTGCCGGGGGCCCAATCACATGATGGGGCGCTCATGCATGCGGGGCCCAGTTAAGGCTGCAGCCTCAGTCTGAGCTGAAATTTACTAGCCTCCCTTGCTAGGTTGCGGTGCACCTTCTTCTCTTGACTCTAGGCGGTCTGCGGATTTGCTCAGCGTTGGCCTCCCACGTGCTATAGCAGGCGTGTTAGTGAGGCGAGACAGTAGTACCCAGCACACTTCGGCGTCGGTGTTGGGCGGTACACCGTTTGCCTGGCGGCCGGCCCCCACCCGGCCCGGAGACCCAAGAGGCGACCCGACCCGTGTAAGTCGGGCCACGCCGAAAATTGAGATACCCTCTTTTCAACCAACATATGAAAAGCCCAACAAGGGGGGAAAAAGTAATGAAATATGAAATACTCGGGAAACCCATTCGGACCGGTGACTCAAAGGCGAAATATACCTCCTTCGTGACATCTTGGAAAGCCGAGGCTTAATTGGAGCGTGTAGTAAGAAAACGGTAAAGCTGAAAAAAAAGGAAGGAAAAGACAAGGCGGAGCTCCGGCTTCAGTAAATCCGGGCACAGACACCGACACCGGACCTCCACATGCTTTGACTTACTGTCCTCCATTACTCGTTCCCCTCCCCCCCCCTCCCCCCTCCTGCGGCGCGCGCCGGCGCAGGAATGACGAAAAAAAGAAGAGAGAAAGAGGACCCCTTGCGTCAGGCCCCGTCACCGTGTGTCACCACGCCATTCGCCGTCTAGCCGCCGGGACGCAATATGCGGCATACACACTGCGGAGTACCACCCCAGCGACCCACCAAAAAAAAAGAGGCACGAGCAGAACGAACGAGCCGAACCATGCGCGGATCTCCCGTCCATCCCCATTCCAACTCGTTAAGTCGTTACTCAAGAGGGTGGCGGGGTGCAGGTGGGGGCGGTGGAGGGGAGGCGGGGGTAAACCGGCGTTCTTCATGGAGGGAAGCAAAGGAGTAGGAGACACCCGAAAAGAAGAAACGTGGAATATTTGGCGTTCTCGAGAGAAACAACGCCTTCCGGTGGCTTGCGTTTTGCATTCCGCCTTTTATCTTGGCCACCACCGCAGATATACCCTCGTCGCGCAGGTATACCAGCGGAGTCCTTGCAGATTGGAATGATCGTTTCGAGACACTCACTAGGCGGATATTGTTTCACGATGCTTGTTTGCGGAATGTAGAGGTCGAGATGTGTGATATTCAAAATTCTTGGATGTAGTCAAAATCTCAAAAGCCCATCCAAGAAAAACCGTGTCGAGGGATCGTAAGAAGAGAAAGTAGGTGGGCAGAAGTGAAGCAGACATCGTGGAAATGTAAGGACGGCCAAGAAAGAAAAACATTGCAAATAAAAAAAAAAAAAAAAAAAAAAAAGGTCCAATGAATGTTGCCGAGTGAGAAACTAGAAGATGGGTGCGGAAGTTCGCCCATCGCGCCTTAAAACAATCTTACTTCCCGTAAACACACAATGGGCCCAAGGGGGTGTCATCCGCGAATACGAGTGGCCCTCCCCCCAAAGAAGTGAAAAAAGGGAAAAAGGGAAAAAGGGAATCCTCTCGTACAGGTCCCACAGCTGTTGCCGCAGAACTAACCCCACAGCAGAAACCCGTCGACACGAAAAGAGGCAGAAGTGACAAGGATATATCAAAAAAAAAAAAAGACAAAAAAAAAGGAAGGTATGAAAATAACAAAAAGTCCCCGGTCCAAGCCAAAGAGAAGAGGAAAGATAAAAGGAGTGTAATATCAAAACGACGGATAAAAAGATAAGTGGGGCTCAAGCGAAGCAGCTGGGGCTGTCTCGCCCCCAACCTCAGGCCCCATATGAGGTTGCCCCAGAGCCCAAAGGCCTCTTGTTGTCATAACCGGGCTCGTAAAGCCCAGCACTCTATTATGTTGAATTTGACTCAGTCGTGTCACGGGCGCCGGGCACGTACTCTCTGTTGACCAGCAAATCCACTCCGCGCCCAGGTCAGCCGGATTTTGCGGGTCCTGCGACAGGAACGGGGATCGCGAACTGACCTACGCAGGTATAGCATTGGGGTTTCTGCAGTTGGGCCGGTTGCAGACGTCCGGATTGTTCGTGCTAAGGACTCGGGTCTGGTGCGTGGGTGATTTTGTGTCGTTGCACTGGACCGTCTGGCTGTCCTTGTCGCCGCAAACGTATATTGTCTCGCAGATGACGCACATGGTGGGCGGGTGGTGCGTGTCGCGTGGGTGTAAGAGGCAGCGGATGTAGTGTAGCTGGCGCGTTGTGGCAAGCTCAACCGCTATGAAAGAAAAAATGAGGAGCCGGGGTGCTGCAGGGACAAGACGGTCCGGGCAAAGCGATATGTGAAAAGGCAAGAGAATAAACGACGTGGTGGCTGGAATCCGTAGTCCTGGCGGTCCGGATGGCAGCACAGACAATGTTGCGCTTGTGTAGGCGGTGGGGGCAAACGTGTCCAAGACAGCTGGGGCAGCTCGCAGGCCGGGTGAATCTTGGGCAAATGTATGAAGAAAAAGTATGGTGAAAATGAGGAGTGGGAGTTGAGGGTGAGGATACCAAGTAATTCTCTCCCAGGCCGGAGGAAGTTCGTGATCTTATATATGTTTGTACATCCCGATGGAGTGGCTCCTGCGCACAAGATACAGCGTTGATAGGTTAAATGTAGCGACCGGACCGACTTAGGTAAAGTTCCCGGCTCATGCTCCGGAACGCCGTTTGCACTCCCACGGGCCCTCTCAACGAGGAGTAGTATTTCCACCTTTCCCCCCTTTCCGTCGCCTCTCTGGTTGATGACGGACACGGGTCCCGGCCGCCTGGGGTGGAGGCAATAAAAACGGCCCTTTCGGGATGCAGGTTCGGGCCACGGATGCGGGTGCGGTCTGCGAGAGCTTTGGTGATAGCTGCGGTTGGTTGTTGGTCACCCTGTCTAGTTCGTCTCTTCTCCCTTGGCCCCGGAATGGTTGGTCGAAGATGCGGCCTCCGAGTCGGCTGCAAGGCGCGGCGGGCGCGGGTGTGGTGACCTGCCGACTCCTCTCGCGGCACATCCGCCACACCCCCACGGCCAGTTGGTCGGCTTCTAGAGCCCCATGTGCCGCAGGGACGAGGTCTTCTGATCGCATCCGGCTAGTCGCAATAACGCCACTGCCGGGATGTTGTAAAGATGCAAGGCGCATTTGCAGAGGCAACATCCTGGGAATGTGGGGTTAAAGCTAATGGCGGGGGCGTGTTTCTCTCGAGGGGTGTAGCGACGGAGCAATGCAAATCCACCATCTATCCGGACCAAAAACTCCAAAGGCGGACCGGGAAACAATGGATGCCTATTCCTCACTCCGTTGGCCCTAAGTAGCCGGTGCAGACCTGCTCCTTGACGTCAAGCTTCATCGAAATGCTGAGCTCCCAGGGGGACGGTCTTTGGCGTTCGACTCTACCTACCCTTTCGATTGCATATCCTCGCTTCTCCATCACTTGCCTCTTGCTGCATTGAACCTCAGTGTACCGCGTCTTCAAACTTTCATCGTTTCTCTGACCCTCTCCAACCCGAGCAAGTGCGACCAACTTACAACCCAGTTGGGCCCATTTAGTGGCGCACTGTTATCTAGTGGGGAAAGCTCTTTCTCACAATCTCGGTCGAACCATGCAGGTGGCGATCGGGGGCGCAATGAAACCCTCCGAGAGAGATGTGGCCGTGGAGAAGTGGCCTTGGTGACGGGGCCGAACGGGGGTGGGCTTGAACAGGTCGTGTGGCCCGTCTTCTGGCATACTGTTCCTTCCGACTTGCATAGAGGTAGATTCAAGCACTCAGTACCAGGGGTGAATGTAGGCCTTCTCGAAGGACAAGGGTGTAATACCAGCCTGAATGCAGGACAGGACACCATCTATGGCCCGGCAGGTTGACGTATTGTAAATCCCAGGCCCTTGACGGGTGACCCGCCTCCTTGCGCTGACAGATATGGAACAACAAACGACCTATTGCGGGTAGTAAACAGCCAAGAAGCGTGAGAGGAAACACCCCGTCTCGCGCCATGAGAATACACGGTACATACAGAGGCATGAAGTCTCTGCTCCGAGCAGCCGGGAACCTGGCCGTCTGAACTAGGAAAGACCTGACGCATCGTCGTTGACGTCCACGTGAGTGATCACTCCATACCGGCGGTTGAGGAGTAGAAACGACTCAGGTGGGGAAGTATCCCCCTGGAGCAATGGCAGTGTCGCAGACGGAGAACGCACTCGAGATCCTAAAGCAACCCGCTCGGTCGCCCGTGTCACGGCCGGTAGAGTGCTTTTCAACTCGATTAGGAAAGTTGGCTCGATGCGGTCGCAGCTCGCTGCAGGCCTCCTGGGGAGGCAGCGGTGCCCGGTTTGCGTGGGGAAGTACATCCGTGGAATGTCGCTTTAACGCAACATGCCTCCTGCTGTTCACCCTGTTTCTAGGTGTCCGTTGGGAACATCTGTTCGAGATCCCGTGAGCGGCCCCTCCCACCCGTACACTTTCACAGCGTCACTATGACCCGCTTGCCACTTCCAAAATCACTTCTGCCGCCCCTGAAGCCACAACATCGATTTGTAGTTTGCCATGTATGTCCATCTCACGCGAGCTGTCCAAAAACCCAGGTAAGACAATGGGCGGGGGAACTGATCCTGTCTGTCCAGCATGTTCACACATGTGAACGATAAGCCAATACCTGGCGGCCCCCCTGTCAACACACGATGGCGCGGCCCGTCATGCTCGTACAAAACAGGGGGTTCGCAAGCTGGGAAGTGCTGTACGGGTAGGGATTAACCCCACACTTTCGGGGCCGGGAGCGAGGGCTGCAAGGGTATGAAGCCGTTGGTTATGTCAAGGGATCAAGCAACGGAGTGGGTGTAAGACTTGCTCTAGCGGGGTTTAAGCGTACCAATGGTCGAAGCAAGCCGAAATCCGGATAGCCAAGGCAATCGTGTTCTTGGACAGTATTGCTGAGAGGAAATTGCAGTGGCCGTGGAAGATAATCACGACTTTGGAAGCCTGCGACTGGACCCGGTGAAGTGGTAGGGTGATGTGATGAGTGCACTTCTGGCCAGTAAGAGAGCTGAACATCAGCCACAGCACCAAGTTGGACGAGTCGGGGGCGCCATGTAATGTGATTCGACACGATCCACACAGGGCCGCTTTCTGTGGTCGCACTGCTTCTCTGAAAACGGCTGCCCAGGTTATGGTAAGCGCTTTGGGGTCCTTTGATGATGAAGGGTGGAGTCGCCGCAGACAAATATTCACCTGAACCGGACGGCCAAAGAAGTGTCGTTCTTCTGCCTCTGGACAACCCTTCCGTCCTGATCGTTACAAATTGCAAGGTACTCCGTGCGTCCTATAGTCCCATATTGTGTAAGTGAAGGTCCAATACTCTATCTCCAAAAGCGTACATGGGGAGAACATGGGCATCAGTATAAGGAATACCCGATAAGGAAAAAGATACCTTGCCATCTTGCTTTGTTTCTAAGCCTACACAGTCTGTACTCAGCTCGGCGTTGCTTGGTAACAAGATGCGAGGTCGAGTGCATGCATCGGGGCCCAGCTTGACGTCGCCGAGCGGCAACGCGACCTATGAGAGACAAAAACACCGCGGCAACAGAATCTCCATCTAAGTCACATCCGAGGGAGCAACATAGTTGGGAGGTATGGTCCGCGCATATATGTTCGCGGCAAGGGCTCGATGGCGGAGGAAGCTTTGTCTATGCAGACCTGTGAGGCAAGATGATGTTGAAGAGAGATGATTTTCGTCGACAGATTTTCCGATGACGGAAACAGCCGGCGTAGATGCTTATTTCCAATCAGGGCAAGGACATTCGGCGGACTAAGACGGCCGTGCTCGTGGAATGGCAGGTAAACTGACTGGAAATGCACAGTTTCGATTGCACATGGTACATTGTATTCTGCGCTAAAGGCGCCAGACTCTATGTCGTACTTCCTCTCTCACACCATGAGCATACACGGTGTACGAATCCCGTCATTGCTTTCGGGGAGCTCCTGTAGTTAGAGGTTCATCCTTGCGCATGTGAAGGCTAGTTCGCAGCTCAGATGCAGGAACAACCCAGCCGCATTCGTTGTGAAGGAAGGAACGAAGACGCCGAATTGACGACGGTTTCTGTGTTGTATCGAGTACTCCGGCATCTGGAGGTTGTCGCCTCTTTCTACCGTCTCTTCGCACCAGCGGATTAGCGAAATCAAGGCTTCACCCACTTCATTCCAACAGTATCCGGCCTTTTCCTTTTTCCCCCGGTACTCTCTTGCCTCATGCCCACTGCATGCACCGTTGGTCCCCATTCGGCCGAGCCGCTGCCGTTATTGCTTGATTAAACGAAAGGCGCACCCATTGGCCTCGCTAACGTTACTCGAAGACGGCCAACAGGCAGGATTGGCGAGCCACCTCAACTTAGCCGCCGAGCCCACGGACCATGCTTTCATCACCGACCAGCCTTCACGCTATTTCCACGCCCCTTAAGCGATTCTCACTTTTGCAGTCGTCATCCCGTCACATGGCGAAGCCATCGCTACCCGTCATCCTGTTGTTCCTTCCAACTTGCTTTGGTTACTCCTTCTGTCCTTCCCACAGGCCACACCTCTCCAACCTCACGCGACCGTTCATGCAACCCTGCTCTTAGGATTGGAATGCAGCTTCCTACTTTTCGGGTAGATACTCAGGGTCGCACCTGCCTCGTGGAGAACCCCACTCTTTTCCCGTATTATTGCCTCAATATCACCATTACCGAGAGAGGGACTGGTGCCATGACAAACAGTAAGGGCAGGAGCTACTGATGTTGCCTGCAGTTTCTGGTATCTCGTTTGGGTTGATACCCTAGAGAATGAGACGACCATTATGTGCCACAGCCAAGGTTCCCGCTGGAAACCGGTCAGCGGCTCCTGGCTTTAGGGAAGGCACGATCGTATATCGACATCCCCTATCCGGATGTAGTTGACCGCTTCTATGATAGCGTCGCATTCTGTGCCGAACATCATGACTCCAATCCTTTACTTCATGAAGGAATCCGAGCCATGGCTCTGGCCATCTCGAGTCGGTGGCATGCATCAGTCCGAAGTTACATTCCCGCGATAAGCGACCCATCCATTCGCCTACACTCTGTTCCAATCTCCCCTCCACGGGCACCATTCTGTGATGACCTTCTCCACCGAGATACATCGGATCCGAGAAGGGCTCCAATGGCGGCTTGGTGTACCGTACCTTCTTATCTACCGAGGCACCCACCGCATCACGGCCCGCAGCATCTACTGCGGTGTTCCGGTGGGACGTTGGTTGATCACCAGATAGGAAGTACTCCTTCGTGGGAAGGTAACCCAAGACCCGACATGCGTCCCGTTTGGGTGATAAGAGGCCCGCTAAGCGCACCCCGCTGGTCGGAGACGGGCCCTCAATCCTTCCGATGAAAATGACGGAACGGTCCACGAGCCGCATCCGAGTTCCTCGATGCAGGCCTCGCTTATCACGCCTAGGCTAGCTACCCCTTGTCCGGGTATCCTCTTCCACTGCGACGGACCGGCGCCGAGCGTGCAGCCGAGCACTTCTAGACATGTGCGAATGCGACTGCTGGAACCAATCACGTTCCATAAAAGGCAGCCTTAAGCGCCGGCGCATCCAACTTCAGACGAACCCAGTGATACAGCCTCGCGACGAGCCGGTTTAACCGCGAGCGTTCATTCCCCGGTCGTGACGGGACCCGTTACGGTACGCCTAGTCTCTGTCGCGTGTTGGTCTTTTCACCAGTCTCGCTATGCTAACATGGAGAAATGCGGTTGGGATGTGATTGAGAACTTTACCCCTCTTTCCATTGTGGTGTAGTGGCCTCAAAAGTGCCAGGTAGATGTTATCATTGCTGACCGACATACGTTTCCGGCTTTTCCCCCGAGGTCAAGGCTTGGTCATGACCAGGGGAGGCTTCCTTGGAAGCACCACAAGTGTAAAGAGACGTGCATCCCGCCTCTTCCTGCAGCCCATCGTCAATATCTGGGCGCCACGATATGATTACGAGTTAGAGCGTAGGAGAAAATGGCCCGCTTTCCCGCAGCACTCCACCGCTATTGTCAAAACTTCCCCTCGTTCCGCGTAATATTTTCCTTTCTCAACCCTTCTACAGCTCTCTCCACGTTCCTCTGCATATTTCGGGTCTCATCGGTTCCTTCCCTCCGCTCTTTCCCGGCCGGTATATCCGCTCAAGAAGTCGGTGACCGGCATCGACAGGGTCATTTTGAGATCCGGAACAAGAACCTCAATAGATGGTCTTGATGCGGTAGCATATAGAAATCCCGGCCGTGCGATGCTAGAGTCATTCCTGCTGGCGAGTCGCTGGCAGTCCTTGCGCTTCTGTGGCTTTTCTGATCCCTCTTCGCAATGTCCTGTATGTCAAGATAAGTCTTGTCCCATTCTAATAACTTGTCTTGCTAACACGAAACAGTCAGACCTGTCTAATTCTTCCTCCAGTGCCGCCGAATGATGACACAACTGGGGGTGCTAGTGTTGCTTTGCCACGGGAAGGCATGAGCCTTGTGAGCACTTGGTCATGTCTGTCGTCGGGGACGGCGAGGGAAGCTCTGCGTCTCGTGCGACGTAAGATCCTTGACCATCTGTCCACAGTATCTAACCGGTACTGGATGCTGTTTACCACATGTCGGCTAGAGCTGCAGAGGCCCTAGGCGGTTGTTCGTTGTAGTCGTTACTGCTTACTAACTGCTGGAGACACAGTTCCGAGGAAAGGCTTACGCTGCATGCCTCGGTATCAGCAGTAAGTACAATGGGCCGCTCGCAGGTTTCGCTTCGACCTTTGTCTTCACATGACGAAGAGCTCCGGTGGAGTCACGGAATGAGTCCCGACCTCGATGTAGTAAGAATCCGGGGAATGGCGTGACGCTCTCTGCAGGGTAACACGGTAGAGGCGGACATGAGATCGATCGTCGGGACTTCTCGCGAGGCGTCCCGCCCAATCAGTGTCGAAAGCCATCACCGGGCCGTCCCGGGGATCATCGCCGGCGATGAAACGGCGAGGGCATGCCAATACCCTCGGGTATAAATCCTCGTACCCCCGTTCTCCGTTCCCCGTCCCACCCGTCCCTTTCCGATGCCCTCATCCTTTTACATGTGGTCGATCTGTATATTGACCTAGCCGCGTCACATCTTGTACCGTCTAGTGCAGGTGTGTGGAGTAGTGGCTTCTTGCCACCACCAGTTTCAGGTATCGTGAGCATACCATTGCTCCTGGAGGCGTTCGTGTGCAGGCAAGTGGTGCCATCGCAGTCGACGTCCAATAATACGGCTATCTTCGGGCAACCGCGTAGACCTGCCTCATAGGAATCGTATGTTCCGTCCGTCTCGGGCGTGCCATCGAGGTAGGTTGCGGACCTGAGATTGGCCAACCCCGGATTCTCTGCCCTACAATTCCCGATGTGAAGCACACACTGCTACCCAATCTGCTTACGAGACGCACAAAGTACCAGAGGATCTCGGAAGCCAGGCCGTTGTAGTGGAGGCCGGGCCCCGCCTCACCCGCCGGATGCCGAGAATTCCCTTCGCGAAGCACGGGGGAGCCAATGACAGGCGGCGTCCAAAGGTTCGGCCGAGGAGCCGATGCGTCTCGGCTTGGACTGGGCCATGACGTGGTACGGTACCTGTGGTACCTGAATGAGCCTCAAGCTCCACCCCCGGGCCCAACTCTATTTCTGGCTTCTCGATCGGGGGGCATTTCCAACGTCGTTTCGGGACGGTCATTGTTATGCGCACCAGACGGACGCCGCGGTCGTCTCGGGGGCTGCCTCGCATGGCTGAACAAGGTCGCGCGTGGCTCTAGGAATGTTGCTAGTTACGGCGAGCCGACGTCGCGGAAGCCAGCGGTGCTCGCGCCGAGTCCATGCTCATAGGTGGACAAGGCACAAACGCCTCGATTGGGAGGCGAGGAAAGAAACCGACAAGGAACTCGCGGTCGCGTCAGCCACTGCCCGACACTGTGGCAGTGGCAGTGGCAAGACAAGTCACCGCGGCGTCGCCTTTTTCCGCAAGGCCCGAGCGGGCGTGTGGGGCTGCGACTAAGAAGACCCATGTGAGAACGCCTGTCGAACCCCCTTGCCCAGCTGGTCATTCGGCAAGCTACAAGGGTGCTGTGCCCACCTGGGCCAATCTGGCTCGCTCCGGTCCTCGTGTGTCAATGATTCGGCGGCCGCAACCCGGCAGAGGAGAAGCGGGCCAACCACTCCCCAGGATTCTGGCGGGCCCGGAGGGGGGCGCGCAGGAGGTCGAGGCGAGGGGGTGTGGGGGGTGTGGGCAGTCCGTTTTACACACACTTTCACATTTCACCCCGTCCAGCACAGTGAGCGTGGACCTGGAAGCAGGGTGGGGACGGAGGGACCTCCACCAAGGGACTCTCACAGACGGGAGAGGGGAGGGATGATTAAGACGGGATGGTGACGGGGCAGAACAACAAGTACACCACCCTCGGAGGGAAAAAAAAACATAAAACGCGCCCCTCGAACCCCATTCCTCTCCCTCTTCTTCTCTTCTTTCCAACACCAGATCCTTTCACAAGAGACCACCGGCACACCTCGGTTATCCAGTTGAGAAAAAAAAGCTCCCACTTAGTCGCCTCTTCTTCCTCGACCAGATCACACCAGGACAAGCCCGGGCGGTCTCTTACACCTTCCGCCTCTACACCAACACAAACCCAACTTCACAATGGACGCCCAGAGCCTCAGCAACCTCCGCAAGTACGACATGCCCGCCTCCTTCCTGTCCCTAGCCCCGGCCAGCTCCCGCACCGCGAGGATCGTGCCCGCCCCGGCCGAGAGGCCCACGGTCAGCCGCGCCTCGAGCCTCAGCAGCGAGAGCAGCAGCTCGAGCTTCCGCATCCTCAAGCTCGCGCCCGTCCAGCAGGGCGAGCACACCGACTCTCACAAGGGTGACTGGTACGAGTTCACCATGGACCAAGGCCTCACCAGCCTCAGCCTGAACGACACGCCCTCGTTCCTGCCCCTGGCCCCGACCGGGTCCCCCGCCTGCAGGATCGCGCCCGCCGAGAGGCCCACGGTCAGCCGGTCGTCGAGCCTCAGCAGCGAGGGGAGCGCCACGAGCTTCCGCGTGCTCAAGCTTGCGCCCGTGCAGCAGGGCGAGCACGTCGACTCGCACAAGCAGGACTGGCACGATGTGGTGGTCTTTGAGTGAGACCCCATGACGTCTTACGACGGAAGCGAGTCTGACGGGACAGTGTCCGCCGCTTCTTTTGCTTAGTTTCCCTTCTTATCCTTTGGCCTTGTTTGGAGTTGTGGTACTATTATGAAACTATAAAACGGACATGGGATCGGCAGCATATCATCTTTGAATGCTCAAAACATCTTGAGAAAAACAGTTTATGAAAAAAGCGGAGTTTCCTTGCTTCTTCTCATTTCGGATCTAGCGAGCTTGGGAGTACTGGGTATGGACTTGGCGAATAACATGGCAGGAAAGAGGCATATATCTACCTCGTACAATGAAAATGATTTTACACAACGTACCTTTTTTTATCAAAAGCACACAAGCGATCATCTTACTCTATGGAGGGGGGTGTGATAGCATAGCGTGGGATTAGGCACCTTGGCGCGTCTTGAAGCCTCGGACTCATCCCCCGTAGCGCCCTTTCCTTTGCAAGCCTAGATCGATATGCTACGTATTTGTCGCCTTCTGACATTGGCATGGGAAATCTGCGCGGGGGCCGGCGCGAGGGTGGCTCGCGAATTACACGACCGAATACGAGGGCGGGTAAAAGAGCGAGATGTCCTGGAAAGGGGATCGCGGATGGAGGGGGGAACGAGGGGCAGAGGGGAGCTCCCCCCCCCCCCGAGCTGGTGTGGGTCGGGACAGTGGGGGTTTCTCGGCCTTCAATGCGCGGGAGCCGTGGGTGGTCAAGTGGGAAACGCCATGTCGCTGGCCAGCAAAGGGCCGGGGGGGTGCGGGGAGAGGGGGGTGGGGGGTGGGTGGGGGGGGTGGGTTGAGTGGCGGGGCCGGAGTTTTGTGTAATTATTGGCATTTCCCACAGATATCAGTGAGATGGGACGAGGCGGCGGGCACCGAGAGAAGAGAAGCGATGGAAGACTGCAGAGAAAAAGTCATGCCATCTTCGGAGCTAGCCCGATGGCGCACGCACGTAACGGGACCTGTCGTATTTTTGATTTTCTTCCTCTTGAAGTGCTTTCACTAGGCCAAGCCGTCTTGCGTGCATACTTGTGCCTGTACAAGCATGTGTAATCACTTGTCCCTTTTGGATACCCTCGGTACCGCGGTGGATTCAAGTCCCCTTTCACCGAGCCGCACTACTCCGTAGACTCCCAAAGGTGGGGTGCCAACGAATCATGGCCCCCCTTCTCTGGACAGGTTTTTTTATTCCCACACTTTTCTCTTATTCTTTATCCAGTTTCTGTTACGTTGGGGTTTAGATCCGCGTAGTGTCGCCTAGGCTGACGGACGGCGTAAAAGTACATGTAAGCGCACTGGCGCTGGGACAACGGCGGATTTGGGAGGGGGTTTTTGGGCGGTTTACGTTATGGGCAAGTGGGGAACCTTGGCTAACGGGCGCGGGCGCGGGCGCGGGCGAGGGGAAGGGGAAGGACCCTGGCTGGCTGACCCCTGGGTGATGTCAGGGCGGTGGGCGGTCTGGGGCAGGGCAGGAGACCCCGGGAGCGGTGGCGGTTTGCTTCCGGCAAGCCGCGGTGCCCGAGCAGGTATCCCCGCTGGGGGGAGAAACGTTCAGGTTCTTTCTTGTTCCTTGTATTATGCAGATGTATGTACAAGTCGTTGTGCGTACGAGGGCATGCGCGTGCATATGCCGGCGTTGACTTGAAGCAAGCCAAGGAGGAAAGAGTGGCGAGTGAGAGGGACGGATGGTGCAAAACCCTGACTTACACAGCGGCGGAAGTGGCAGCACTCTCGCATGCGGGCTGTGACGCGGACACGCCGTCGCATATGCATGCTGTTTGGCTCTTATTCGCTCGGGAATGCTGCGAGCTGGAAGTGGCTTTTGAACCGGGATGGGTTGTCGTCTTCCTCGGTGTTCTCGGAAAGCAAGATCGAGAAACATTCTCTTGCTTTTCTGGGCGTGGTGGGTGGGTTACAGAGTAACGCCGAATACAGACGGGAGCTCATTGCTTCCTTGCGTAACTGAGGATGTCGCAGGACTCGGGATCGTTGCTTAGGAGATGCCTTAAGTCCGAGACCTGGCGGGGAGCGCTTGGACACGCGTCCTCTCGCCGTGTTACAGAGCCCCGTGGTCACGTCATTCCTCGTCCACCGCCCGCTGATCAGTGAAGGGAAACTGCGGCGAACGGGACCAGGGAGCGAGGCTGCGAGGGATCGTCCCGTCCATACGTGGGACCTCGAGCAGGTTGAGATCGATGCTGTCCTCCCGCACCCTGCAGAGAAGCTCGAAATCAAGGCGACCTCGCGTCGCGAGGTGGCGGGGATACCCTTTCCTCCCCCCGCGTCCTCCATACAGATACAAGAGATAAGACACGCCCTCCCGTGCCTAGACTAGTGGATATGGCAAGCTAAGGGGGTGGTCAGGCGGTGGCTGCCCTTCCTTGTCCCACATCATACTGCCCTTTTGTACCACCACGCTGGGACGAAACGGGCGGTGGGCGTGCCGACCAGGTTTCGTGTGTCTGAGCGCGAGGTTCTGAGGTCCGGGGTTGATGCATGGGACTGCCCCTGGGCTTGGGAAGTTGGTGTGCGGGATTTGGCGTTGGACTGGTTCTTGGCGCGGCGAGGGCTCACACCCTGGTTCTTTTTTTTTTTTTTTTTTTTTTTTTCCCTCTTTTTCTCCTGCGTAAAAGGAGGTGTAAGAGGAACCCCCATCTTTTGGAGCCGCCGGATAAAAAAAATGTGGCCTTTCGTGGAGGTTTAGGTGGGATATAGCCAGTCCACTGAGAGCAAGGCTGTACGTAACGCAAATTATCTGCTCTTTTCTTCTCGCGGCGTGTCCGAAACGAGAGTGTTTGCGTCATCTGCCTGCACCCAGGGAACCTTGGAGGAGGATGGTGGTGGGTTGCGAGGGATCTGCCGCCCAGATCGACGTTGCAGACTCGACTTGGTGGGTTTTCAGAGGCCAAGGGGGCTGAGTGATGTCGAGCTTCAGGAACATTATCCACTGTCCCAGGCAGCCATTTGACCCGGGGACGGAGGCACGTGCTGACACCGAGCCACACCGGGGGCGCGATATTATG
The DNA here is from genome assembly GCA_025503055.1 of Sordariomycetes sp. B11D1. Classification (NCBI taxonomy): domain Eukaryota; kingdom Fungi; phylum Ascomycota; class Sordariomycetes; species Sordariomycetes sp. B11D1. The sequence goes on from JAMFQS010000017.1 coordinate 233,087, forward strand.
CGGGGCCCTGCGCCAGGGTTCGCGGGCGGTCACATGCCCCTCGGTGAGTGTCTCACCTCCAGCGCAGCCGCGACGTCTCGACCCCGCGAATCGCAATCTCACGCCAACCGCGTCAATCAATCTCCCGACCCAACCCCGAGCTTTACACGGCCGAACGCCAAAGAAGCCGTTGCCCCGTGACATCATCGAAACTTCCCCCGGAACGAACTCCCACCGAATGCCATCCTTCCACCGCTTCTTCGACCTCCCCCCGGAGCTCCGCACCCAGATCCTCTCCCACCTCCTCCCAACCCACCAGACCCTCCCCCTAACCTCCATAACCTCCCACCCTCCACTCCCCCTCCTACTCTCCCACCCCCTAATCCACGTCCCGGCAGCCCACACCTTCTTCGCCCTCAACACCTTCGCCTCCACCCCGCAGTCCCTAGCGCACCTCCCCCGCGCCGCGCTCCTCCGTCTCCGGAACCTGACCCTCTCCCTCCCTCGCTTGAGAGAGGCGCACGTCAGGACGATCATACCGCTCCTATCCGACGCGCTTCTAAACGGCTCGCTCCGCCGCTTGAGGATCGAGCTACGGGAGGGGGGCGTCTCGCTCCCAGGCGGCGCCGGGGCGGAGCTGCCCAGGGGCTTGTGCGTCGAGATCGCCCAAGTGCTGGCGGATCCGTACCTCGAGGGGGCGGAGCTGTGGGTGGGGGGCGTGCACAGGGCGGGCTGGTGCGAGTTCCACCCAGGGACGAGGTGCTGGGTGCAGGGGGGCCGCGGGGTGAAGAGGGGGGCGGTGGAGATTGATTGGAGGTTGATGGCGGAGAGGCTGGGGGGCGAGGTGAGCATTGTTGCTGTGGGGAGGTGATGGGGACGAGGGGCTCATCTCGATGATGGGTCTAGAGTTTCCTGTCGACCCCGACACAACACTCCTCTAAACCTTCATCTCCTTCTGTAAACCGAGGAACACATCACAGGTAACATCACTACCACCCATGCTATCACCACCAAGAAGATTTCAGACCAAACAAGTAACGACACAAAGCTTCGTTGACTCTACCATGTCACACTGCCTCAGCCTAGGTCATCTATAGGCCATGAGCAGCGACCAACGTGCCGGCCCAATAGGAAAACATCAATTCTTCCTTCCCCCTTGACAGCAGGCGCCCTTTGTCCCAACTTTTTGGTAAAGACATGACAAATAAAAGTAAGCAACAAAAATAACATGAAGAAAGACTATGGACCCTCAATCTTGCTCAAAGCTGGAAACATTCGTTGATATTGCCCTCCCCCCCGCTTTTCCTTCACTTTGCCATTGGAAATATCATCCATGTCCATTACCCCCCCTCGCCACGCTTTTGTTTTAGTCATGACATGGACATGAGGTTTCGAGTCTTTCAAAAGTCGTAAACCCAGGTAACGCCTTTCCCCCCGCATCCCCCGACAGCAGCTCACAGCCCCCTTTTACTTATCCCGTTTAGCGGCTGGACATGGCCTTGGTCACGAGACGCTTGAGGGCGAGCTCCTGCTTCTTCAGCTCCTCGGCGGTGGTGTCCTTGATCTCAAGGGCGCCCATCGCGTCGCTGATGGTGGCCTCGATCTTCTCCTTCTGGCCACGCTTGAGCTTGAGCGACAGCGAGGGGTCAGAGACGAGCTCCTCGACGTGGGTGATGTAGTTCTCGAGGTGCTGCTTAGCCTCGAAGCGCTTGTGGAAGGCCTCGTCGTTGCTCTTGAACTTCTCGGCATCTGTCCATCCGTTAGCAGCTGTGTCTGGGGTTTGGATTATCATGGTGGGAAGGTCTTACCGTTGATCATGCCCTCAATCTCAGAGGACGAGAGCTTACCAACAGAGTTGCTGATGGTGATGTTGGCGCTGCGGCCCGAGGTCTTCTCGGTGGCGGTGACCTTGAGGATACCGTTGACGTCGACCTCGAAGACGACCTCGAGGACGGGCTCACCAGCCTTCATGGGAGGGATGGGAGCGAGGGTGAACTCGCCAAGAGAGGTGTTGTCCTCGCAGTTGACACGCTCACCCTGGAAGACGGGGAACTGCACGGTCTGCTGCATGTCGGCAACAGTGGTGAAGGTCCTCTTCTTGATGGTGGGGACGGTCTGACCACGCGACACGACGGGCGCGAAGATGTTGCCCTCCATGGCAACACCAAGCGACAGGGGAACGACATCGAGGAGGAGGAGGTCGGCGGTGTCGGCCGAGGTGGCCTTGCCGGAGAGGATACCGGCCTGGACGGCGGCACCGTAGGCGACGGCCTCATCGGGGTTGATGCTCTTCTCGAGCTTCTTGCCGTTGAAGTAGTCCGAAAGGAGCTTCTGGATCTTGGGGATACGGGTAGAACCACCGACGAGGACGATCTCGTCAACCTGGCTCTTCTCGAGACCGGCATCCTTCAGGACGGAAGTGACGGGCTCAAGGGTGCCGGCGAAGGACTTGGCGTTGAGGTCCTCGAAACGAGCACGGGTGAGCTGGAGGGCGAAGTCCTCGCCGTCGAAGAGAGAGTCGATCTCAATGGTGGCCTGGGCACCGCTGGACAGGGTCCTCTTGGCGCGCTCGCAAGCAGTCCGGAGACGACGGAGGGCACGGGGGTCGTTGCCAATGTCCTAGAGAGGGGTGGAGTTAGTAACTGGTACTAGCGATGTGCAGCTGGGATTCCTTGTGTTGAAAACACAGAAGGTAGCGAAAAGACATGTTGCAGGCTTCTTACCTTCTTGGACTTGCGGGTGAACTCCTTCTTGCAGTGGTCAAGGAGGTTAGTGTCGAAGTCCTGACCACCAAGGTGAGTGTCACCAGCGGTGGCCTTGACGGTGAAGACACCGCCCTGGATGTTCAGGAGAGAAACATCGAAAGTACCACCACCGAGATCGTAGATGAGCACGTGGCGCTCCTTGCCAGACTTGCCGGCACCGAGACCGTAGGCAATGGCAGCGGCGGTAGGCTCGTTGATGATACGGAGGACGTTGAGGCCAGAAATGGCACCGGCGTCCTTGGTGGCCTGACGCTGGTTGTCGTTGAAGTAAGCGGGGACGGTGATGACGGCCTTCTCAACCTTCTTGCCGAGCTTGGCCTCGGCAATCTCCTTCATCTGTTGCGGGACACTCGTTAGGACCCTGGTCTGACGGAAATTTCCCACGTTTGCGGGGGCGGGGCCCACAGAGTGGGGTTCGTCCGGTCAAATTCTTACCTTGGTGAGGACCATGGCCGAAATCTCCTGGGGAGAGAACGACTTGGTCTCGCCGAGGTACTCGACCTCGACCTTGGGGTTGCCGGCATCATCAATGATCTTGAAAGGCCAGCTCTCGGCGTCCTTCTTGACGTTGGGGTCGTCGAAGGGGCGACCGATAAGACGCCTGTAAAGACCAGTTAGTCGTTGTTCCTTTGGATCTGACAAGGCCCAATCGAGCGCAAGGCGTCGATTGAGCGCCTGGCGTGCGGGAAAACGTACTTGACGTCGAAGACGGTGTTGCGGGGGTTCATGGCGGCCTGGTTCTTGGCCGCCTCACCGATCAGACGCTCCTTCTCGGTGAAGGAGACGAACGAGGGGGTGGTGAAGCTACCCTGCTCGTTGGCAATGATCTCGACATTGTTGCCCTCGTAGGTAGCGACACAGGAGTAGGTCGTGCCTGCGAAGAGAAAATTGTGTGAGCGACGTGCGATGCGGGGGAACGAGGGCGCCCGAGGGCGGTGAGCCCTGGCTCGTTCTTACCCAGGTCGATGCCGACGGCACCATCGTAGACTTCGTCCGCCATTTTTTCTGAAAAAGATCTGCTTGTTGTTGACAACTAAAGGATGCAGAAACGAAGAAAGGACGAGGGTGAGGAAGAGTTGGCGGGGATGAGGGGGGGTTTGTGTTGGGAGGGTTATAGGCCAGAGGTCCCGCCGTCTAAAAGAAGAATTTTTGGATTGAATTTTTTTTTCGTTTGCGGTAGCGGGGGGCGGGGCCAGCCCACCCACCCTGTTAGTGGGTTCGCCGCCGAGGCGCTAGACCTAGAGATGTGGCGGAAGAGGGGGGCCTTGTAATCAAGGCGCGAACCCCGAACATTGCCCACGCCCGAATATTGCCCACGTGCTGCTTCACGTGTTTTCGCGTCTGACGTGTTTTGCCATCAAGCGTCTAACATAGCGATACCTGCACGTACAGCACGGCTGTAGGGGACGCACTGGCCAGAGGCCGCTTCGTCGTTGCAGCCATTAGCGTCTTACTTCGCATTTTATGGCCAGCGCGAGCAAACACTATCTTACGCTCCGCCCCAAGGGTCAAGTTATGCCAGCCTGGCGACGTTCCTCGCATTGCTTCTCTCTAGTGACATCTACGAAAATGCAAAGACGATGGGCATGGAGTCCTAGCCGACCAACGCCACACCGTGGAAACGACTCCTGACCATTGTCGCACACAAGACAATGCGGCGGGGGTTCTCTTGGCATCCAGACTCCTGGTCCGGACCGATAGGTTTAAATCAAAAAAAAAAAAAAAAAAAACAAGCCATCACAATCTACAACACTTGCCGAGGCAAGCACAATGAAGTCTGTGGCCCGAAACACCTCGGTCCCAGTCCCGAAGGTATACTGCGCCTTCAGACACAAGGGTACCACATACATCGTCATGGAGAGGATCGCCGCTACGATGGCGAATGTTGGCTGGGGTTCTTGATCCCCAGGGCCCAAAACGAGAGTTCTGGAGCGGGTAAGATCGACGATGAACCAGCTTCGCAGCATCCCGCCACCAGATAATACCGGCGTTGCGAATGTCGACGGTGGACCTACCTTTGATGAGCGTCTTCCGAGGGGAACCGTCAGGGGCCCTTTTCGAACCATCAATGACTTTTATGGGGAACTCCGCAACGGGATCGTGGCTAGCCAGCTGGACGACAATTCTCTACCCGGCCTCCTCGAACTTTGTACTTTCCACGATGAGCCGTGGCCTTGGCCTGTCTTCACGCATGGCGATCTAAGCAGCTTTAACATCATGGTTCGCGATGACGAAGTCGTGGGGATCCTTGGCTGGGAACGTCCGGATGGACGCCACCATGCTGGGAGTATACCTCGGCCTGGAACGTCGCTCCCATGAATCAGTTTTGGCAGGAGGAGGTCGACAAGTTCTTGACACGCATGCGGCGAGAGTTAGAGATGGAAACTATCTGGCGGAGATTGTTTGCAGCAATCTAATGGCGCAGGTCGACCCAATCTCACAGAGTCGTCTCCTTCCCTTCCAGCAAGTTGTGAGCCAGTATCAAACTCGCCAGGTTCAGCCTAACCATCGTACCTGTGCCCCGCTGCCTTCTCCCCGACGCACCACATTGCTGTGCCACGTACCATCTGCCGGCTAAGTACAAAGGCTGTCAAGACCTCTAATCCTTCTGCAATATCTCTAGTGCCTCCTTCGCCCATCCGACGCAGGTCCGTCACGGCTCTGATCCTCGAACAGGCACATGCTGCAAGACGGATATGAGGCGGTCCATGCTTATAGTCTTAGCAACGGTGGCTAGGCCGCGGCGTGATTCGGGACGCGCTGCGGCCCGAGAGCGTGGCTCGCCGTCTCATTCATCGACGGCAGTATGGTGATGAATTGCGCGCGGCAGCGATGCTGCGGACGGCTCCGCGACGGCCCAGTCACACATCGGATCCCTGTCCCCTCTGCAACGCCTACGCCTTTTGGTTCTAGCTTATCGAGTCCGCGGGAATTTTGAAAATAAGAATCCCATCAAATTATACTAGATATGTCTTTCTCGGATTCGGTAGGATCAAACACACTCTGACGCCAGAATTATCCGCATCGTGGGGTAGACGTACTGTGAGTGTCCAGTGGACTCCGACAAGTCCCACTGGAAATGTACTTGTCGGGGGTGGGTTGGGACTCCGAAGACGGTGGGTCCACCGCTTACAAAACCGGAACCCCAAACAGTGACACTGTGAAATGTCTGGTCCGGGGAGTGCTTCGGTAAGACGGAGTTTTGCGTCCGTTCAACCTCGAATCGGGACAGAACGTGCTTCTTGTGCACAGGGGAAATTGTCTCTAATTTTATTTGAATTTATTGTTGGCTGCGAGCGTGCTGCTAGCGCCGGTGTGATTTGCGCCTTCTTGGGGACAGTAATACAGTAAATATCCGGCCCAAGGCCCCTTATCGCTATCGCGCCCGCCTCTTATATGGTAGCCTAATCTGAGCTCACCCCCTCCCCATCCAGCATATCCCCTGCGTATCATTACATAGTAAACATATCCGAAATCATCGTTATACTTGTACAGAGGGGATTATACCGACCCTCAGCATGCCGCCGTCTGCCACGGACCCCCGGCAGCTCCTGGTCGTGCTCAACCCCGCGCGGCGCAAGGCGCTCTACAACCTCGCCCATGAGATCATATCCCACATGCGCTCCCAGCTGGAGCTGGACAAGGGCGACGACGTCGAGCCGGATCCCGGGAGCTGGTCTGACGACGATACCCTTTACGACGGCGAACGCGGACAAGGCGGTCGCCACTCGCGGCCTCCCGTGCAGCAAGGGAGATCCGTGCCGCCGCCCAACCAGAAGCTGCTTACGCTGCGACTCGACGCTCTAGAGTTCATGAACAAGTGGGCTTCCGATTTCCTCAAGAGCCTAAAGGAGATTGTCCTCGAGCGCGACGATGCAAAGGTCCTGGATGGGAGGAAGAAGCGGCTCGAGCAGCTCGCTAGTGCCCCCGAACCCTCCTTTTACGGCGACGACCTCATAGGTTTCGACGAGGGCGGCAGCTCGAGCGCCGAGAGGCCAGACATAGCAGCACTCAACGCCCTCTATAGACCGACCCAAACCCGTCTGTCCACCCTGTCCTTCCACGACCGGAAAGATATCCTCGGCTGCGTGTTGCTCCTGCTCCTTGCCAAAGGCACCTACCCTGCCCACGCCCGAGTCTTTCTCCTTTATCTAACCTCGTCCCTGAAACTACCCGTGTCATTACTCATGTCGGAGGAGACAGCCGTCGCGGAGTCGCTGCTCGTGGCGTCGTCGGAGGCGGAGAAGAAAAAGGCCGCCATGTCCGCCGAGGCCGAGACGGAGAAGAGGCGCGAGGAAGGGCAGTCGAACCGGTTCTGGAAGGTTGGACTTGCTTCCGTCGCCGGCGCAGCGGTCATCGGTATAACGGGGGGCCTCGCGGCGCCGGTCGTCGCCGGGGCAATCGGCGGGCTGATGGGGAGTGTTGGCCTGGGCGGCGTGGCTAGTTTCCTGGGCATCTTTTGGATGAATGGCGCTCTCGTGGGCACGCTGTTTGGTGCGTTTGGCGCCAAAATGACGGTAAGCGAAGGGGGCGGGCGCGGGGGCCCCCGCC
>JAMFQS010000017.1:240391-260570 GCA_025503055.1 Sordariomycetes sp. B11D1
GGCTTTTTTTGGTTTAATGGCGCTCTGGGGGGCCCGTTGTTTGGGGGTTTTGGCGCAAAAATGAGGTTAAGCGACGCCCCCCCCCCCCCCCCCCCGGCATTGACTGCGCAGCGGCTAATTCCGGGAAGGGCGAGATGATGGATAGCTACGCCAGAGAGGTAGAAGACTTCCGCTTCATCCCCCTCCAAGAATCGTCGTCGGAACCCGAGGCAGCGCGGGAAGAGAGCAAATACAGGCGCCTCCGCGTCACGATAGGCATCAACGGCTGGCTCACGTCGGAAGACGACATCACGAAGCCGTGGGCCGGGCTCGGCGACGACACGGAGGTCTTTGCGCTCCGCTACGAGATGGACAAGCTTTTGGCCCTGGGCCGGGCTCTCGAGGGCATGGTCTCGAGCTACGCGTGGCGGACCGTCAAGGTCGAGATACTCCGGCGCACCGTCCTCGCGTCGCTCTGGGCCGCGCTGTGGCCCGCCTACGTCCTCAGCGTGGCCTCCAACGTCGACAACCCATGGAACCTCGCGCTCAACCGGTCCGAGAAGGCGGGAGAGGTCCTGGCGGACGCGCTCGTCAACAAGGTGCAGGGAGAGCGGCCGGTCACACTCGTAGGCTACTCGCTCGGAGCGCGCGCTATCTACACGTGCCTGCGGTCCCTGGCGGAGCGCAAGGCGTTCGGGCTGGTCGACACGGTGGTGCTCATCGGCGCGCCGGCGCCTTCCGATGCTCCCGTGTGGCAGAGGCTGCGCAGCGTGGTCGCGGGGAACATCTTCAACGTGTACACCGAGAACGACTATATACTGGGCTTCCTGTACCGCACGCACAGCCTGCAGCTCGGCGTCGCCGGCCTGCAGCCCATCAAGGGGGTCCGGGGCATCCAGAACCTCGACCTGAGCGCAGAGGTCAGCGGCCACTTGCGGTACCCGGCGCTCACGAGTCAGGTCCTGGCGCGGTGCGGTTTCGCGAACGTGCGGGGCGGGGACCGCCCCATTGAGCGCGAGGACGACCTTGGCGTCGTGGGGGAGGGTGCTAGTGGCACCGGTGATGTGGGTGAGCTTATCCAGGTTGACAGCTCGGAGCCTAAGTCGCTCGTTTCGCCGGAGACATCTGCGTTACTGGGGGAGTTGTCGCGCGGCTCTGGGAGCGCGAGGCTGGAGGTGCAGACGGCGCCTGGGAAGGTGGCCGTGGAGCAGGGTCCCGCCGTCCCCGTAGTCTCGGGACAAGAACCTGGGAGCGCCACCCCGTCCACCGCGGCGTCCGCCTCGACCCCCGCTGCGATGAGCAACGCCTCCACGGCACACACCACCCCCTTCACCTCCGCCGAAGAGGGGCCCAAGAACGCCGCCTCGTCCTCGAGCTCAGCGCGGTCCCTCGAGCTGCCCCTCCGCGGGGCGCCCGCCGCCACGGAACCAAAGAGCCGCGCGGGCGAGGTCCCGGTCGGCGCGCCGGACATGGCGCGCAGCCCACTGCACGATAGCTACTCGGCGACGCTGACGATTTGCGACGGCGCGTCGGACGGGGAGGGCGCCGGGATCCGAATGGTGAGCTACGACTCGGATTGAGGAGGGGAAGCGCCACCTGTGCGTATCGGGCATTTCTTTCCTCATTTCTTTTTTTCCCCTTTATGGCGTGTAGATTACAGAGCATATGAGATCTTACAGAGTAGCCTCGGGTATCGTGTCTGTTGTTCCTAGGTTGTTTCAGTCGCCTCCGCCGCCCTCTCCGCCCTCCGCCTCTCAACGTAGACGCCCAGCTCCCTCCAGATGGCCTCCTTCTCCGCCGGCGAGAGCGTGGCCGCAAGGCCACTCGTGCTCGATGCCACAAAGACCTTTGCGCCGGCCCAGTCGCCCTCGGGCGGGTAGCTCTCGCCCTCGTCCTGCCACCCGTACCTGAACTCGTCCTTCCTGATACCCCGCCCCTTGCGGACCCGCCACACGCTCTCCCAGATGCTCTTGCCGACGAAGCACACCACCTCCGCCTTGCAGGCCTTTGCCTTTTCACCCAGCGCCTCGACGCCGGCGTCCATCTCGGCTTTGCTTAGCTCCGCGCCGTTGCGGCTGGGTCGGGCCACGATGTTGGTTAGGCCGAGGGAATACTCCTCCGGCATCCGCTTGTCTTCGTGGGGAGGGACGAGGCGCGTCGTGATGCCGCTGCTGTAGAGGAGCTTCCAGAAGAGGTTGGAGGGGTGGGCGTAGGCGTGGCCCGTCCGCGCGGTCGTGATTCCCGGGTTCAGGCCGACCAAGAGGACGATGAGGGAGGGCCCGAGGGCGTCGGTCAGGCCGCGGAGGTGGGCGTAGGTCGAGGGGGGCGCATAGCCCGAGCTCTTCTTGGACCGCGACTTCCCTCGGGGGGAGGCTCTTCCGGATGAAGGCTTCGAACTGGGGCTTGGAGGGGGTCTCTGGCGGAGGGAGGGCGCAGAGAGGGGGCGTGGGAGGTCCGTCGCCGCCTTGCGCTTGGAGGGCGAGGGGGAGGGCGTGGGGGTTGAGGAGGGGGATGAGGCGCCGGTGCGGGAGAGGCGCGGGCTCCGACGGGGGGCGTCTTTGAAGGCGTAGTCTGCGATGTTGAGCCGGCCGGCGAAGGAGGCCTTTGGTTCCTCGTCCATGTTGGTCAATTCTCTTCCGCGATGACGGGTTGGTGGTTGAGGTGAGTGGCGATGTAAGCGGATGAGGAAAAAGGGTCTGAGCCGCGCCGTCCGGACACCCTCTCGCTCCTCTCTCTGAGATACCGTGATGGAAAAGAGAGAAGGGCCACGGGGAGGCCTGGTGGCGACGGTTTTGGACGTCTTATGTCGCCCTTGTTTTGCCTCGGTGGATGAGCGGGTTGGTTGCCTTGTCAGCCTGGTGCCTGTCGCCTGTCACTGTCAGGTACATGGTCCGCCTCAAGCACCCACCGTGCCGCGCCGACGCAACACTGTAAGACGGCGTCTTCTTCCGCCGACTCGGGCTCCTCCGAACGCCACCAGCCTGCCCCACCAGGCCGATCCAGAAAGGAAAAAATAGAGTTCACTGTTCGTGAGACCTGGGTGGGTATTGCGCTACTTGTAAGTCCAGGGTCGGAGGCGGCTTGAGACTAACTTCGTAACCGCGGGTAATTCCCGGGTCCGGGGCGCGGAGGTGAACTTCCGCGGACTTCGGAGTCGAGCTTCTTGTACTCGACGCGCACTGGCCCAGGCCAACAGTTCCATTGGGAAGAGGGCAAGGTTACGGACGAAACGGCGGCAAGCAATTGAGCGAGCCAAACATCATGGGCTCTAGTGTCAGGCCCAATAGAGCTTACAAAAGGCCCCGTTAATTAAGTGTAGAAAAAGACCTAACAACAGATATCAAACGGGTACCAAAGGGCCGACGACCTTCCATCCGCGGAGCACCCTCACACCTTCCTAAAACGCCATTCCCGGCCCCCGAAACCGTAACGGCTTCCTCACTACCGCCAAAGGGACTTAGTAAACGGCGAGAGTTCGGGTCCCCGGCTGCTCCGCGGAAATCAAGCTCACGTCGACCGCCTGACCAGGAATCGAAAAAGGGGATAAGAACAGGGATATACACGACCTTTTCTTCCAGTGGTATCTTGAGAAGAAAACAACGAAACGTGACTGACGAAATAAATTACTGCGCGCCCATTGCCGTTTGGAAACAGATGGTAGCAAAAGTTGAGAGGTCGAAAATTCGAACATGGCGGAAGAAGAAGAAAGAAGCAAGATAAGTTGGAAACGAACAAAAGGGGGGTAGTAGGGGTATTGAACGATCTGGTTTTCTTGTGAAATAATGACATTGTCTCGTCGAATCAATCGAGTGACAGCGTTAGATTTTTTGTCGTCTTTTTTTCTTCGTCGGAACTGGCGGGCGTAATCAACGCCGGCCTACTCCGCGTCTCATAGAGTCGGGGGAGTCGTCGCAATTAGTATGGCCGCGGGGCGCCGATGTTCCTGGCGCCAGGGCCGGTCGTGTCCTCCATGTTGCCCGTCAGCTCGGCGACTCGCGCCTTGATGCGAGCGACGCGGGACTCGATGGCTAAATCGCATTCGTTAGCAGCTACTCATGAAGAGCAACGGGAAAAGGAACGCAAGGTAAAGGCGGGCTACATACTCTCTTCCCCGCTGGTATCATCATCGACAATCTCCTGCTTCGGCGCCGGCGGAGGGGGCATGTTCTCCTTCTGCGCAGCCCTATGAGCAGCATTCTTCCGGATCTGCGCCCACCGCTCCAGCGCGGGCGGCAGCGCGGGTTCCGCCGGCCTGTCGCTGGGCTGTCCCGCCGGCTTCTCGGGCGCCGCAGGCGACACGTCCCTCGCGTGCCGGGCAATCGGCGGCGGCACAGCGTCGTCCTCGCTGTCGTCGGGCACGAAGGCGGGCTGCTCGGCCAGAGGGCCCTGGTCGAACCTCGCGAACTCGCTCTTGGCGTGCGCCACGTCGTCGGCGTCGGAGTCGGAGACCGAGTGCATGGAAGGGTTGTAGGTCGGCTCAGGGTGCGCAGCGTCCGGGGACAGGGATGGCTCTGGGTTCACGGGAGCCGGGGCTGGGGCCGGGGCGGCGGCAGCGGGGGCGGCAGCGGGGGCGGGGACGGGCTTGCGAGCCGGCGACGGCTGGGGGGAGGGAACGGCGGCGGGGGCGGCAGGGGTTACGTCGACCGGGGTGGGACTGGCGGCGGCCTCCCGCTCCTGGAGCATGCCGTTCAGGTCGGCGGCGGCATTTTCGGGGACCTTGGACGCCCGCCTCCTGCGCGAAAACATCTTCTTGAAGCCACCAGTGCCTGGGGGGGGCGCCGCAGCAGCGGGGGCCGGAGCGGGGGCGGGGGCGGGGGCCGGGGCCTTGTGGAGCTTTCCTCGCTTCTTACCCTCGGGGCTACCCTCGAGGGAGGCCTTGGCTTCGGGCTGCGCCGCAGCATCGTCGACCGAGTCCTTGGGAGGGGGGATTGGCGACGCCGCAGCCGTTCGTTCGGCCGGGTGAATGTCACTGGGTGCTTCAAGTGCCTGCTCCAAGTGCTCGTGCTGCGGCCCGGGGGCCTTTGGCGCAATCGTAGAAGAGGCGGGCACAGAGCCATTCATCGACGCATGTTCGTTTGTCTGCGTAGGAGACAGATTGGTGCCACGACCGGCATTGGTATCCGCCAAGTAGGCACCCCTAATGGCCTCCTTGTCGTACTTGCTGGCCCACTTCATCGCCTGCGACGCCTCGCTCAGGATGGCCGGCTGCAGAGTCATGACGCTGTTAGTCTTGTCCCGGTCCGCCTCAGCCCTGCCCCGTCTCTCCGCCTCGTGCTGGGCCCTCTCTTCCTGTGTCTTCTTAGCCTGGAGCTGCGCCGCGGCCGCCTGTATCCGGGCGTGCTGGTCCGGCCCGATGCTCGTCTTGCTGAGACCGAGCGGGTTGTTCTGGTCGAAGCCCTTTTCCCCCTTCTCGAGGGCCCGCTTGCCCGTCGACTTCCTCCGGTTCAGCCCCTTGTTGCGCCGCGTCCAACTGAACAAGCCCTTCTTCTTCTCGGCAATGTACGCGTCGGCATTGGGCTCCGGGCCGGAGCCCACCACCATCTCTTCCATGACCAGCCATCTGGCAGCCTTGATGCACGTTTCGATCACGGCACACCGGCCGAATGCCGCCTTCCTTTCCGCCGTCTCCTCGGGAGCTAGACTGCACATCCAGACCCACCAGAAGGCATCGTCCAGGTCGAACTTTGTGATGCTGGCGAGCTCGCCGGGCTCGAGCTGGCGCTCGGTTTCCAATCGCGGGCGGTGGGACTGCGAGCTCCGCTGCCGGACGGTCGTCTCGATGCGCGGTAGCGCCTTGTCGGGAGGCAACAGCATGTTCGTCGGCCGCGACGGCGAGTCGTCGACAAAGCCACTAGACATGAAGTCAGCCCAGGAGGGGGTCGTCGGTCGTCCCAGCCCGTTCTCGGAGGCCGGCGTGGACCTCAGGCCGACGGCCACCTGCCGCGGCAGGGCCACCTCGTCATCGTCGTCCTCCTCCTCGAGCGGGGTCGAGAATCCAACGTCCTCAAACCTGGACCACGACGCATCCCGCAGACTCGTCGAGTGCTTCGAGTTCGATACTTGCGACTGGTTCGTCGACGAAATCGCTCTCAGGACTCGGCGGCACTCCTCGGTCAAGGCCTTGACAGGGTCTTCATACTCGGCGTATGCGCTTAGACCGCTGCCGTCGTCGCGGTATTGGAAGTGGTTCGCGCGGCGCAGGAGGGAGAACGGCGTCGGCGAGACGGTGTCGACGTGCATGAGGACCTTGTTCGTGGAGGACTGCATGAGACTCGGCCGCTGGGGTGGGTATTCGGTTTCCTGCAGGAGCTTCTGTAACGACATGGGTAGCAACGTGATACCCGTGACCTTGCCCTCGGGGGCCAGGCTTCTCAGATAGGCGAAGAATAGGTGGCTCGTGGCGTCGGCAGCACTGCACGAGGCGGTATTAGCGATTTAGACCAACAGGGTGTTGGGGTATCGCGAGACAAGCAGCCACTTACGTTATCCAGGTCTTGTAACCCCCGTCGAAGCCATTGCCGTTATCCTTGTGCTCAAAGGCCCACCATGCAGCCATCCGAGAGAGTTTCCGCCCGCCAAAACCGTTCGCCTTGCCATGGGCGGCAATAGCAGACATGAGGTCGAAGAAGTCGAAGATGATGCAGGATTTGGCACCATTGTCGACGCTGAGGGGAATAAAGGTCTTAAAGGAATCGCGCGCCATATTCGAGTCTGGGAATCGTCAGCCGGATTGGCAGGGCAGCTTGGTCACGGGGGATGCACTGACCTTGCTCTCCGATCTTAAAGAGCTCATAGGCGTCCCAACCCACAACGCCACCGGTTAACCTGCTCCAGCACCATTTTACAATCCCAGAGATGACCTAAACCAGTGTTAGGACGATGAATGTGTATAGGCGGCGGCGGGCCCGAGCGACGTACCATAGGCTCCGTCATGCGCAGCTCCTGCGCCAGTGTCTCACCGCGCATGTTCTGGGCCGGATCGAAGAAGTGGCGGATAAAGGTTCGGACGGCGCTGGGGTCAGATGCGGGCCGGAAAGGTAGCAGAAGGAACGGGTGTCCAAGAGCTGCAACAAAGCTTGGGTTAGCTACGGCGCGACCAAGATACCATGCAACATGGAGCGCAAGGTGCTGGCGCAAGCGAGAGATCGTGATCTTGGCCACACATACCTCGCGACTTGAGCTCCTCAGTGCACTTTCTGATCAGCTCTTGGATCTCCTCCGGCTCGACATAGGTCCGCATGGAGTCGTCCTCCCAGCGCTTGACCGGGGCCTTTTCGAGGCCGTCCTGGTTCCCATTCTTGGACTTTTTCCCGCCCTCGCGGCCTCTAAGCCGAGAGAAGAAGCCTGCCATTGCGTATGGAGTCGTAACGTGATTCGAGCTTGAGTCGGACGTGAGACACGCCTCGGCGAGCGTGGTAAGGGTATCAAGACAAGTCGGCGGGTGAACGCGCTAGCGGCGGGCGATGGGGACGAGTTTCGGCCGACTGAGATGTCGTTAGCACACGATGGCGAGGCGCTGGGCGCGACGGACGAAGGTAAAAAGTAAGCAATGTCTCACGGAGACGCACCAAGGGAGCGGGTATCGTAGTGTTAAGGCTATGGTATGGCACCTGAGCTATAGGCGCGAGGAACGCAGATCCGGGTTGGATAAAGGAGAATAGTACAAGCGGAAATCAGATGACCGGACAATTGGACTCGACTTAGGACGAGGGTATCGGATTAGAGAAACGTCGCAAGAACAGATGGGACGTGGGCGAGAAAGCGGAGGGGCGCGGTACGAAAGGGACGTGGAGACCGAAGTGAAACAGAAGGGAAATGCGCGGAAGCGATCCCCGGATGGATAAGGCAATGTGGATGGCAAAGAAAAAAGAAAGAAAGAAGAGGGCTACAGCCGAAGTGGACAACAAGGAAAGTAACGAATGGCAGGGTGGAGAGGGAGAGGGAAGGAGGAACGAGCTGGGACGATTGGAGCCCAAGAATATCTGCTGTATTAAGATTCAGGGGTTCGATTGGGGGAGGGCTCATTTTGCGAGGGGAATCCCATCACGTTGAATTAATCTTGGGTCGATTTCAGGCCCGGCATTTTCGCTGGGTTCCGCCCTTAACCCACTTTGGGTCGTTCGCGTCCAACTCGCGCGTGGGGTACCGCGGACAAGGCAGGACAGAGGTCACTCCCCGGCGGATATAGGGCGGGGTGGTACAAGCGGGCTACTTTCATGCGCTGGAGCGCGGAAAGGGACTGCCGCTACGCACTAGCACATAGAGTGGATAGGTTATGCACGGGGTGGGGATCCTGAGGTGAGCCTTCTCCACACGTCCAGGAACGGCGTGGGCCAAGAGGTCTCGATGCGCCCGTCCTTTTCTTTTCTTTCTCTTTTTTTTTTTTTTTTTTTTTTTTTTTTTTTTTTTCCTTTTCGGCGTAGAGTGTCCCCTTCGGGGCTAGCGCGAGGTTTGTCTGTCTCGGGCTGCTGACTGCGGGTGTCAGCCTGTGGCGCAGGGGACAAGCTGTGAATCCCCTGATCCCCTGTCGGGATGTGACCTGGATGGAACTGGAACCACCACCACCGCCCTCCACTGGTCCCGGCAGCTGGATATCTTGAAACGCCTACACCATCGCTACCGGAGTCGTCCTTGATGCAAATGGTAACCCGCCGCGGCAAAGCGGCCTCGGGGGGCACTCGACTCGGGATGGGTGTCGCAGTGTCACCGAGGACGCGACGCGAGCCGGGCAATTGATGGGCGCAAGCCCGATGCGCTGCCTGATGGTGTGGCCAGGCCTTGAAGAATCGAGCGGCTGGGCTGCATCCGGCACCGAGGGTGCGCGACGTTGATGCAGCCGGCCAAGGTGGTACTGGCCAGCCGCAGCCTGGGCCGTACCAGCCACTTTGGGACGACGCAGAGTCGCAGCTACGCCGAGTGTGTCCCGTCTTCCCGCCACAAACTTCCGGGTCCTACTCGGAGGAGTTCTTGCGCTTCGCTGTCCGACGCCATCCAGACATCCTGTCTCGAGATGGCTTTCTAAGCACCACGGCGAGATAGTCCACTCGTACTTGCAGCCGTTATACACAGCCTGTCAACGGCAGCAAGTCGGACAAATCCCCGCCTCCCCATCGCCCCGCCAATACCCACCGCTCATTGGCGTCGTCGGGTCTCCACGGGCTGATGAGTTGGCCCCCCGAGCGTGCCAACGCATCCGTACCTGCGAGGGCATTCAATCGGCATTGGCCATTTGCACACCGCCGTTGGCCCGTCCCGAGACTTATGTGAGTTGGCAGGTCCGTTGTTGCATGGAAACCAGCTGGGCGTAACGACGGCGGATCGCACTTGTTCGGCCCTTGCTTGCACTGGAATATGGGCTGATGCTGGGGCCTGCGAGTCATCGAAGCGTGTGCTTGAATCATGGCTCGGTGAGCCGCTGCTTTCGAGCACGCTCAGATTCAACGCGAGTAGGGTCCTTTTGCACTCGGCGCTCGCCACATTCCGTTATGATGTCCCTCTTCTTCGCCCGTATTCGTCAACCCTCTAGGCCTCCTTATGGCCTATATTCAATACAAGAGCGGACTCGGTCAAGTATTACCCGCGGCTCTTCAAAGCAACATCCTAGTTTTCGGTGTATGTCGAGTTTATATTCGCGGTCCGCGGGGGATAACCGGCCGCTCTGCTGGGCAGCTTTCCAGTCTTGAAAGGTATCTGCGAGGTTACTTTGATGGTGGGCAAGTTTGGCGGTGCTGCTACCACATCCTGAACTATTATTCGACGTTCGTCATTCACCACGCCCTGGAAGAAGCAAAGTGAGAAAGGCCAAAATGAATGTACAGTCATGGCATGGCATTTACTACTCGTATAAGTCTCGTCCCTATTACCAATTTCCCTCCAACCCATCCATATCCACAGACTCCCAAAGAGGCAGACGTGACAAACAAAAGATGAAAAAAAAAAAGGGGGAGGGGAAAAGGAACAGAAAAACGCCCTCCTAATCCGAACCAACCAAAGTAATATCCCACAGTCCAACATATTGCAGACATCATTATCCCGTCTCCGACTACCCACGCCGAACCAGCATCATGGACTCGGGACGACAAGGAGATGTCCGATATAAACTTTTTTGTAACAGAGACGGAGAAGCAAGGCCCCCAAGGCTCCCAGGAGAAAGGGTTTACTCGCCGATCTCGACCTTTTTGTTCTCCTTGTCCTCGTCCTTGGATGCGTCGGTAACGACCTTCTTAATATCGACCACATCCTTCGCGACGGAGTCGGTCTTAACTGGCTTCGTAGTGGCGGCCTCGGCATTCGTGACTGGCTTCGCAACCGCGGCGTCGGTCTTCACGACCGACTTTGCCGCGACGGCTTCGGGCTTCTCCTCGGGCGTCTCCTCAGGGTTATCAGAAGTCTCCGGCTCAGCCTTCTTAGCCCCAGCCGCCTCAACCTCATCCGTCTTGACTGCCGCCTTGGCCTTAACCTCGGAAGCAGCCTTCTCCGCATCATCGTCACCTTTCACTGCCTCCTCCTTCTTCGCCGCCCCAAACTCAATCTTGGCCTGCTTCGGCCCAAGGCTCCAATCAATCTCGCTCCCAGCCCCGTACCTCTTCACCAGCCACTCATTCGCCTTCCTGAAGTGCCCACAATTAAAGAAGCCCCTCGACGCACTAAGCGGGCTGGGATGCACCGCCTTCAGCACGAGGTTCTTTTCCGCATCCACCTTCTTAACGCACATCCCCGCCGGCGTGCCCCAAGCCATGAAGACCACGCCGTTCGTGCGCCGTGCGGCGACGAGGTCGATGGCCCGCTGCGTGAGTCGCTCCCAGCCGCGGGTGCCGTGGCTCTTGGGATCGTGCGCCCGGACGGTGAGGCACGTGTTGAGCATGAGGACGCCGCGGTCAGCCCAGGGAGTTAGGAGGCCGCCGCGGTTGGGCGGAGGGGTGAAGTCTGGGTAGTCGTTCTTGAGGGCGATGTACATGTTCTTGAGCGAAGGGGGAGCCGGCGTCGGGGGCCGGACGGAGAAGGCGAGGCCGTGGGCTTGATTGTGGTTGTGGTAGGGGTCCTGACCGACGATGACGACCTTTACGGTGTGGAACGGGGTGTGGCGGGACCTGGGGCACTGTTATCAGCAATTGCCCTATATGAGATACTGGAACCGTTCATAGGGGAAGGGAGTTGGGGATAGCGTGTTGTCTCCTATGCGAATAGGTGTCCAATGTCCAAGGGCGGAGCGCTACTCACCACGAATAGATATCCTCCTTCGGCGGGAAAATCTTACGCCCAGACTTCTCCTCCCTCTCCAAGAACCTCTTCAACTCAAGGAACTCTTTGGTGACGATCTCGTCCTTGAGCACCGCCAGCCAGCTCTCGTCCATGGTATCGATCTCGAGCTTCAGGAGCTGCCTCTGCTCCTCGCTCAATCCCGCCACCCACTTCTCCTTGTTGAATCGCGGCGCCGGGGCAGCGGCGGGCGCGCTCTTCGTGAAGAAGGACGTTAGGGTGCCGCTTTTGGCCTTCTTGGCGTCCGGGGCGGGCCCGGTCGCCGCTTTACGCTTCAGGGTGGCCATTATGCGTGTGGGGAAGGTGTGGTTGCGTGCGAGGGTTCGTATCGGAGGGGTGCGGCGCGGGGAGAGGTCGTGGAGAACGCGGGTTAGGGTCGTGGTTCGGCGGGTTGGGAAGTACAACGTGGTGGCGTTGGAGGGGTGTTTGTTGTATTTGAGCGCGGTGCCAAGGGGATTGGGTTTTTGAAATGTTTGATCGATCTGTGACTGTGACCGAGGCCCTGAAATTCCCAAATGGGTGGCGGGTAAGGAGCGGTAAGGAGGGAAGGAAGGAGCTGAAGGGTGGGGCAATGCTGCAAGATCCCTGTCCGTGGGGACTAAAGCGCGTAAAGTGCCTTGAAGGAAAACGTCGAGAAAGCCTTATACTTGACCCAAGTTCAGACTTGAAAAGACGAGATCCGAAAAGGGCTCCGAAGCAACTCAGGATTGCCTTTCCGGAGCCTTTTTAGCCCATCGGGAGGAGAAGCAATTTGGCGCTTACATGTGCCGGTGCGGGCTGAAGCGGAAATTTGAAGGGGCTGCGTCGCGTCGAGGGCTGGAGACGCGTCGGGAACCACTTAAGGGCCGCTTACATTTAGCGACGCGTGGTTGCATCCCGCTGGGACGTCACACCCCGCGAATCATTGCTCCACTCCGGGGTTCCTGGATCCACCCGGTCAGGAGCTTCCTTGTCATGATTGCTTGCACTGCTCGATATTTGTTTGAATTTGGGGCTGTGTTGAGTTTGCTTGTCCTGTTCTGATGCTGGCCGAGCGGCGCGTACCCCGTGTATCGGGGGAAGGAATATATGCAGTCACGACACTAACAACGCAGGGGCATGCCGGTGTATGTATGCGGTGTGTGCTGTGCTGAGGCTGACCAGGCAACCCGACGAGTCTGCCTGCATCTCGGAAGTACTCACTAGCAAGACCGAATCTCGTCTGTCGTGCACTTCGGGTAGTCGATATATCTCAACGCGGCGCCTTCGCGAAGCACCGTCCGCAAAGGGCACCATCGCGACAAGCTTGCCCTTTACCTCAAGAGTCCGAAGACAAGACGATCATAAAGTGGGCCCCGCGTACAGGCGATCGGCTACTGCCACCTGCAGAGAAAGAAGTGGAGTAGGTCTCTTCGGCGAAATGAGCCTCCTCCGTCGGCCCTTGGACAACAGCCGCTAAAGATGCACCGAAATCCAACAACGTACAATCCGGGGCGGGGCCCTGTTCCGGTAGTGAGTTTAGAAATGTATCCAGTGGTGTGGTGCTAAGTGTGGCTCGCAGAGGGGGAAAGCACTCCCCTGAGGTCACGCCTTCCCTCTCAGCGGAAGTGGGCAGGCTCCTGCCAGTACCGCGCGTTACATACATGCAGTAGAGTAAAAGGATGAATTGGGGCGCGGAAGGAACTGCTATGGTATCCTTAACCCGCCGGGGAAGGGGGAAGGAGGGCGTGGGGCCCCGAGGAAGAACGGGTGCCAAAA
Source organism: Sordariomycetes sp. B11D1 (assembly GCA_025503055.1). NCBI lineage: Eukaryota > Fungi > Ascomycota > Sordariomycetes > Sordariomycetes sp. B11D1. The sequence continues at coordinate 253,367 of JAMFQS010000017.1, forward strand.
GTCTCATTGACCCGGGGCCGTGGCCGCCGACACGAGCATCAAGCAGCATCGTATAACGAATGATACATTTCAATTTATTAGAAGCAGAAAACCCGACGCCGCCGCTGATGCTCACTACTCGACATTCACCACACACACCCACCGACATAGAAGGAAAAGATAGAAGCCCTGTCCTCCGCTGACCAGAAGAATGTACGCACAGAGCTGTCCCCGTACTGAACTAAGTCTCACCTAGTCATGCCAAGAAAACCCTATGGGACGGATCCCCTAATGCCCGACGCCGCCCGCCACCCAATTGGCGAACTCAGGCTCCCCCGGCGCGGGGAAGACGCCCCTGTCATGCTGGGCCTGGGCCTCCTCATTCCCCTGTCCCTGCACCTGGCCGCCCCGCCTCTCCATCTCCCTCCGCTCCATCTCCCTCCGATTCTCCTGCTGCCGCATCTGCCTGTAATACAAAAGACCAACAAGCGCCATCGACAGCCCGAAGATGAATAGGAGCTCCACGTTCGCCTCGTCGTACGCCTCGTCGCCGCCGCGGTCCCCGATGGTATCGTCGAAGATGTCGTCATAGAGCCCCTCCTCATAGTAGAGTATGTCGTCCTGGATAAAGTTTGTTATCCACTCGGCTAGGGACCAGTCCTTCTTTGGCTCTGCGGGGACGTTAGCTGGGGAACTCCTTGGGGCATGTGGATGGGGCGGTAAAACTTGAACTTACTGGGATCGTCCTGGATGGAGTGGATCGGCCCGTGGGTAAAGGTATTCCACGCACTCCTGAGCCTCAGCTTCGCTAGGCTGAGGGTCACGGGAAGGTACGCCTCCACATTAACCTCGAGCGCCTGGTCGTAATACCTCTTTGCGAGATGGTAGTCCTGCTTCAGCCCGACGCCGTTCTCGTGCATCCACCCCAGGTTAAACAGCGCCTGCGCGCTCTGCGTGTAGTCCGCCGCGCCCTGATAGCATTGCACCGCCTTCGCCAGGTCCTTCTCCGTCCCGATCCCGTAGAGGTAATAGTCGCCCATCTTGACGAGCGAGTCGACGTTACCCTGGCGGGATGACCTAGTCCACTGGATGAGCGCCATGTTGGCATCCTTCAGAAGCGGAGAGGTGGGGGCTTCCTGCCCGGGGAGGGTGAGCAGTTTGGCGATGCTCTGGGGGAGTTCAAGAGCGGACTGGTTGGGGTCGATGAGGTGGGCGACATTGTTCTGGGCGCGTTCGTAGCCCTGCTCTGCCATTAGGAGATAGTGGAGGAAGGCCGTCTCGACGTCCCCGTCCTCGTACGCCTGGTTACCCGCAGCCCACGTCGACAACAGGGGCTCCGCCTTCTCCGCGACTCCCTTGTAATATTGCACCGCCATGCCGCACGACTTTTCCCTACCAACCCCGTGGAAGATCATCTCGGCGAGGTAGTAGTTGGCCTCGATTAGGCCGTAGCGCGCCGCCAGCTCAAAGTAGTTGCTAGCCACCCGGAGATCCTCGGGACCACCTTGGTCCAGGTACAGAACACCCAGTTCAACCTGCGCCGGGCCAAAGTCCTTATCAGCAGCCGTCTTGAAGAGCGCTGTCGCTAGCTTGAGGTTCTTGGGGACCCCATAACCGTGTAGGAGCATGTGCCCGAGGCCGTGCAGGGATTGCGCGTCGCCCAGGGCCTTGCCCCTGTCGAACCAGAGCTTTGCCTTCTCAAAGTTCTGGTCGAGGCCCTCGCCACGAAGATACATGCGACCAATGTACCCAGCCGCCTTGGCCGCGGTCCTCTCGATCCCAATCTTGTGGCTGTCAAGGACACGGCCGTCCTTCCTCCAGTAGCGTTTCGCCACCATCAAGAAGTACTTCTTGGCGAGGTCCAGGTTGCGCTCCAGGCCGCGCTGCCCCTCGTAGTACAACCTTCCGAGGTTGAGCGCGGCCTTGGAGTCTCCCTTTTGCGAGACAAGGTCCAGGTACTCGATCACGTCGTCAATAGCGGCATTCGCATCGGAGTGCGCGTTGACCCTGACTGCATTCAGCCCGGCACTAGCGGCACTAGCACCTTTCCCGTACGCTCCTCCGCTGTCGTCGGCTATGCGCCACGACTCATGAACCCACGACCTCCCTCCGGGTGGGCCAGACCGGTACCACTCGATGGCCTTGTCCGCTACCCGTTTGTAGTATTTGGACGCCGTCTCGCAGCTCTTTGGTGTGCCGATCGCCGCATGGTGCCGGAACCCTACTGCCATTTCCGCCCTGCTATCACCCCTGGTGGCGGCAAAGGTGTAGTATAGCATTGCCTTGGCCTGGTCCTTCGGTACCACGTTGCCGATTCCGGTGGAATGGAAGAAACCGAGCATGAACTGCGCCGTGGTATTCCCGTGTATGGAGGAGAGCGCAGAGTAGTGCGAGAAGGCGGTTTCGAAGTCCCGGGGATGGGAGTAGTTGCCGTAGAAGTTCATGTCGCCCAGGATATACAGGGCGTCGGAGTTGTTCTGCCGAGCAGCCTGCTGGAGGAGATCAACAGCGTCGTGGAGAGGCCCACTTGTTGTCGTGGGAGGCGACTGGGGCGAAGCTGGGGTCTCCAGACCCAGAACGGTTTTGAGCGCGAAGCTGAATACTTGGCCAATTAGGCTTTGCCGTTGTCGGTTGCGGTGAGGAGATTTCGGTATCCTCTGGAGCTGGGCCAGAGCGGCGTCGACGAGATCGGAACCTGTGACAAGTATGTTCGTTAGCAGAGAATCAAATGCACGCAGAGCAGCCGTATGCCCCGTAACTAGCTGGTGAACCGTACCTGGTTGCGGCGGCGGCGGCGGCGGCGGCGGCGGTTCCGCCCCATCGTGAACCTCGATCTTCGTCTGCCACTCGTGATCATTCGGTATCGCATTGTCCGAGTCGTGTGCCGAGTCGGGTGCTCTGTCGTCGCGTAGTATCTTCTGCTCCTCGGACCCGAGGATTGCTACCACCTGCGAAAGCACTGGCGCGGATTGTTAGCTTCCGCGGAACCGGAGCTCCAACGTGGCACGGTACTTACGGAGCAGGACGATTGAGCGCCTCATCGTCGGGCACAACCTATCAGATGACAGAGGGAGAGACAGTCCTGGTCATCCTTGGATGTAGAATGCCCTTGGGAAAGAGAAGTTGATATTAAAGTACCTAATGAGTGCAAGGTGTCATTAGGAATGACGTTCCCGGGACCACCGCGGCGCCAGCGACATTAGATCGATCCATTGCTGAGCTTATGTAAGATATCCGACAGGCCCCACTAATACCCACCTCATGACACAAGAAGAGCATGTTGACGACTTTGAGCACGCGGGGCCATTCTATGTCTTATTAAGAGAGGAACGGAAGTAGTATTTCCAGTGGCCTCTAAGGCTATTTCAGCGTAATCAAATCGGAATGTTTGTATGGCAAGGTGACTGATGCCCATTCTATCCGCGTACCTGCTGTCACAGGGCAGGACACTAGCCTGCGATAAGGGGTATATGTCCTGGCCTTATCGCTCTGTTCGCTAGGGAGCTATCACGCTTCCTTACGGAGATTCAGTCGGGGTCTCTGTTTCTCCCAAACCCGCATTTAATGCTGAAATCCTCGACACAACTCTTGTATGGCGATCTCGACAGGTCATCGCTAAGCGTCGCGTCTTGGCTCACGTTCTGTACCGTAGGGCAGAGGATCGAAATCACGACTGAGCCGGCGATATCGCCCCTGGCATGCGCACAAAGTCTTCGAAGTTTTGATGAATTTTTACGCCGAAGGTACTGAGATCGGGTACCAGCCGTTGCGGAAAACGCCCTGGACATGCCGCGCCTGGTTCAGAGTCAGGATAGTCGAGAATATCGCAAGGGGATCTCGACCAGCAAGGCTTTCAGGCGCACGCCTTAGATCTCAACGACCTTTTCAGGGTCAAACCCCGGTGCCTGCGAGAAATAGTTCCCTCGCTGGTTAGCCAGCAACCTCAACGGCCTCCTCTCCTCCCCCCTCTCCATTGAAAAGTCAAAGTTGAAGTGGGTATGCCCGGATGCCCAGACGGCAACCTTTTCGGCTCTCATACACATTTCCCCGCTCAGATCCGTGGAGAAGCCGTTCGTGATGGAACTCCCGGCGTGTCTAGGATCGTTGGCCCGGGGATCCAACGACGGGCTCCAGTGCGTCAGGATCAGGACGTTGCCTACGGTGTCGTCGTCATCTGCGCGGGTGACTTGGTCGTTTAGCCACGTTAGGTCCCGGGTGTGCGCAGTGTTGTGTGTGGCGACGTCCCATCCTTTGGTGCGGTAGAAGTCGTTTAGGCCCATCTCGACGGCTGCGGCGCCCTCATCAGGCACGCGAGAGAAGAGACTGCAGCCTAATACGAGTGTGTCCTTGCCATTACCTGCAGGTATGCGGAAGCTCTCTCGGTCCATCAACACAAACGCACCGAGTGCATCGTCCTCGTTCCGACGCTTGGCAGTGTCCTCCTCAAACGAGCGGAGTACGGAGAGAACTTCGGGCCAAGTCGCCTCGAAGGCCTCGTGGTTCCCCGGGACGAAGAAGACGGCCTTGAAGACCCGGAGCTGCTGCTTTAGGAAGGCGAGCATGTCCTCCCGGTGCCCCGGGTCACCGACATTGCCGATGTCGCCTACTAGGGCGAGATATGGTGCTTTCGGAGTGATCGTGTAGATGTCATAGCTGCGCGGAGTCTCGAGATGTAAGTCTGATAGAACCTGAATACGCGCTTCGGACATTGTAAAAAAAAAAAAAAAAAAAAAAAAAAAAAAAAAGAGGCATCGACATTCAGCGTCCAAGGTGTGCTGGGGAATGTATGTCATGGATGCTTGGGCAGAGTTGTAGGTTTTGGGTCGGTACCCCAGATCGGGAGCTTTAACCCCACCTTACACGTGGGGCAGGCAAGTACTCTACAATCGATCCCGCAGACAGCTGTATTCCTGTGCCTACATGCTTCTGCTGATTCCCAAGCAAAGGGAAATAGCTAGATATATAGTAATAATAATAGTTTAAATAGTACTTAGTCTTTTCTTTTATATTTATCTAGATTATAAGTTCATTACGATCTTATTATTCATCTATCATAGATCATAGGTTTATGGCGAGGACAATGAACATGGGCGAGCATGGCTATAGATATATGGGTACGGTCTTAGCGCGAATCGCCGATGGGTTTGCAGGCAGGAGCAGAGCGTCCTGTGGCTTCCACCGGACTACCGGCCGATGAGTTCGGCTGCACGGTGCTTCCCTAGCCATGCAGCGACGACATCAGATCGTTTGGTTGAATTTACGGTAGCGCTAGGTTGCAGATCAGGGCGTGTTATCATACTGGGGTTAGCGGATAGATTACCTCGGAAGAGTCAAGAATCTTGTTGCCATCTCTTCTTTCTTTTTTCCCGTACCTATATTAGTTTAGACAATAGCATGTCGTCCAATATAACTTCTCAGCTTCGAGAAGAATTAAAGACAATCCTTTATAACTTATTGAACTTCGTAGAAGAGGGTTCAAGGGTAGTAGGGTTTTTTTTTTTTTTTTTTTTTTTTTTTTTTTTTTTTTTTTTTTTTTTTGATTAGATAAAAAAGCAAAAAAAAAAATAGAAAAAAAAANTTTTTTTTTTTTTTTTTTTTTTTTTTTTTTTTTTTTTTTTTTTTTTTTTTTTTTTTTTTTTTTTTTTTTTTTTTACGTGCATAAACAAGGCTAAGCAGAATAGCAATGCTTTCCTCGATTCACTACGCCAGAAACAATACGATGTGATCGCAACCTAGCGCCAGGGTTGAGCGGATAAGAGAACTCGGTACCGCTTGGAACACAGTTGAGACTAGGCAGGACAAGTAATGCACCTCAATGACGCCTTCTTTGAGGGTCTCGAGATGCATGGATGCCCCTCGGCTGCCGCCCGATTAGGCTGCCTCGGGCTAGTTGGTTCTCGAGCAGACTCAGCTTCATTCTCATCTAGTAGACCATAACTTCGGATTGTCAATCGTGGAATGTTACTTTCCAGATTTTCGCAAATCTGCGGAGTAAAGTTTTTTTTTTAGATGTTGCACGGAGTACCTTGCATTGCCCCTCTGTGCTCACCCACCATAGTGCATGGATGCCTGGCTCACCCCGCTCACCCGGCTCGCGTGAGTAGACGAGCCAGGTGAGCCAAAATCACACATTCTGTGTCTTGGAGCTGCAGGTCGTGGCCGGTCAATCAGCTCTCGGGTCGGCCAGTTGACTGCAGCACGTGACGTATCTCACAAACGGCCACCGTAAGGATCGGAACGTAGACGGCGGACAACGTCTGTAATCAATTCGCTAGCCTCGGGGATAAGCCGTATACCTTGAGGAACTCGGAATCTATCGGAGCAGGGGCAATGGCTCGAACGTGGACGTCCCCAACTCACGCTTGAGGTGCGACGCGTCGACCGCTACGTGCTGAGAGCGACCCACAAGCCACGCGTGCCCCTGGCCCTCAGCCACACGACTACCGCCACGCGCGACCCCACAGTTAACAACACGCTGGCACAGAGAAGCGCAATTCGAACTTTCTTGTCGGGAGACTTCTATGCCACGTTGAAGTAAGAACCCTTAGGTGAAACGTACTAAGAAAAACTCGCCTCGCTTATCTCCGCCTCCCTATGGCTTACCTGAGTTCTGTCTTTCCCGCAGAGGGGTCAACAGTGCTCTAGATGCGGCCGACGCGTTGCTCCACCACACTTGACGGCCGCCGATCCGTATCATGACGACCGGCACGCTCAGCCAATCGCTTATATAAGACGAATACAGGAACTGCATTGGTTTTGATGCTAAGCGGGGTAATGCACTGAGGAACCAACATGCATAGGTGGAGGACAACTACTGTAACCGCCTCTGCGCCCGCTGAAGAGGCGGGGAATCAAAGCCCTTTGCTATGTCCTATTCTCGCTCAATCTCATTTGCGTCGGCCGTATTCCCCTCACAAGCATCGTTTGTTTTTTTGTTTTTTTTTCCCTCTCTTTTTCTTTTAACAAATTATAAAAGCGAAGTCTGCCAATTCTCCCATCTTATTTTCGAAACTCCTCGACATGCCATCTCAGACACCCTCGCTCTCGACATGTTTTGACGAGATCGCCGAATCAAATGGTAATAACGAATATAGTACCTGGCTAAATCAGCTCTTTGACGCAAAGGAATAACAGCGACCTTCGTCGCGAGTCGCCGGCCCAGGGGGGGGGGGGGGGGGGGGGGGGGGGAAAGGAAAGTTATTGGTTTTATAAAGGGGTGGTTTAT
>JAMFQS010000017.1:260580-299808 GCA_025503055.1 Sordariomycetes sp. B11D1
GGGGGGGCGGGACTAGGACATGTATAGGGTTTCTAAAGGGGTCGTTTAACTTTAGCTTCCGCTATAGCTTCGAGGAAGGGCCAGATGCTATTATCCGATATCTAAAGCCCGGATACACGGCTACGACTCTAAGGGTTAAAAAGGTTACGAACGAGGTCGAGGTCATCGGATACCTGCGCCAAAACACCACGATTCCCCTTCCACACGTGCACAGTTAGGGCTTAACGGCAGAGAGCCCGTAGGGACTTGAGCCGTTTGTGATCATAGACTTTGTTAATAGGACGCTTCTATCGAGCGTTCTGGTGAAACTAACGGAAGGCGATTAAGACGAGCACCTTTTGAATACGGATATCGACAATAATATACTTGACAAAACCTACCCCTAAATCGCTACCTACCTGCTTTAGCTCTCCTAATTCACGTTTCCCCGCATCAGAGCTATCTTAGAAGCGCAAGACTCTCCCACAGGCTAGTCTATCACTAAAAGACCCTAACCTATAGTATGAACGAACTAGCATCTATTACCAACTACCCTACGGACCGGTTTCGCACTGCCCCGTTCAATCATACGAGCGACTTTCTCTAGGGCGTCGCCAATGAACATCTCACGCATCTCTAGACCCAGCGCAATCTCGCCGATAATACAGAAATCGCTTAGAATCGCTTCATCGCCCGCCACCAGTTTGCACAGCTCATTCCAAAGTACTACATCGATAACGCGGCGTCTATCCTCTTCTATAATAATATGCGGCCAGCGAACATGCTCGGCGATCCAGAGACTCCAGATCACGTGTGACGGCCTAGGCCGCCACGGCCACTTAAGGTTGCAGCAGAAACAGGGCGCATACACCAGGATAACAAAGACAGCGCCCTGGCATCGGACTAATTAGAATACGGGCGACGTAGGCGAACGTCGCCTAGGCACGATTATAGAAGCGGGCGATATAGGCGACGAGCGCCTAGTATCGACTAAGGAATAAGCAATCGTAAGCGACGGTTAACCGCTATCGCTTAAGGAAAAATAACGAGAAAAACTATAGACTATTTAAACTATAGTTATTACTATATATCTAGCTATTTCTTTTTTACTTTTTAGTAGTTAATCTAAATATAGTCTTTATAATATTATTTATAAGTACTATAAACTTTTAGATATATATTTATATAATAATTTAACTAGATTACTATTTATCTTTAACCTACTTATTATCTAATAAGTACCTAGAAGACTAAGATCTTTATAAGTTAACTACTTTTATTTAGTAAGTACCTTACTACTAAATAGTATTAATAATAGCTTTTAAAGCTATTACTTTTAAAAAAAAGGCTAAGAGCAAAAGAAGCCTAATTTACCTAAGACTAGGTCTTATATAGAAGTAGATACTAATAATAAAGAAAATAATAATAATAAAAAAGAATAGATTAAGAAGCTTAAAAAAAGATTAAAAACGCTAAAAGGTATACTAGGTAATAGTAAAATATTATTTATTAGTAAGTAAAAGAAATAAACTAGCTTAAGAAAAAGATCTAATACCTTAAGAACTTCTTAGAAGTAAATATAAGATCTAAGAAGGTTTAAGTCGCGGCTAGGTTTTTTACTAGAGCAGCTTATAATTATAAAGATCTTAGTCTTCTAGGTGCCTATTAGATAGTAAGTAGGTTAAAGATAAATAGTAATCTAGTTAAGTTATTATATAAGTACGTATCTAATAGTTTATAGTACTTATAAATAGTATTATAAAGACTATATTTAGATTAACTATTAAAAAGTAAAAAGGAAATAGCTAGATATATAGTAATAACCGTAGTTTAAGTAGTCTATAGTTCTTTTCGTTACTCTTCCTTAAGCGATAGCAGTCGACTATTGCTTATAATCGCTTATTCCTTAGTTAATACTAGGCGCTCGTCGCCTATATCGCCTACTTCTATAATCGCGCCTAGGCGACGTTCGCCTATATCGCCTATATTCTAATTAGTCTAATACTAGGGCGCTATCTTTATTATCCTAGTATATACGCCCTATATCTACTATAACTTTAAGTAGCCGTAATAGCCTAGGCCGTTATACTATCCCTTCCTTTCTTATAAGAGTTAGCCTAACGACCTAAAACCTATTCCTTCTTTTTCCTTCTATAAGTTCTTACTTCTTTTATCTAGCGACTATAACTAATCGTATCTAAAAGTAGAAACCTTTTTCTTCTCGCTATTCTTTACTAGCTAAATATCTTAATAAGTTTAGGTCTAGCGATATACTATATTCTTATTATTTTTAGGCTAAAAAGGCCTATCGTTTTAACTTATCTTATTCTTCTTATTATAGCGAGTACGCTAAAGCAAAGAAATCCTATAATAATCCTACTATCGTTTCTTCTTATAGGTTCTTTATTCCTTCGTCCTACCTTCCTTCTAATTTTCTTCGTAGTATCTTATAATATAGTAGAGTAGCGAAAGGTACGTTAGGCTTACGAGTAAGTAGAATACGAGCTTTATAAGTTATTAGGTCGCCTTACGCGCCTCTACCGTTAAGAGTCTTCCTTCTAGGCTTATAGAGCAGAGTTATTTAAGCAAGGTCTATAAGAAGAGCGCGAGGAAGAGGCTAAGTTAGCTATTACTAAGCGCTAGTAGGTAATTAGCGAGCTTTAATCTTTTAGTACTTTTAGCGTATTAGACTAGGATGCCTTTAGCGTTAACTTTTTAGCGTTAGCGCTAGTTAGTCTAGGTTCTTCTAGTAGAACTAATTAAGTAGTTAGGGGTAGTTCGTAAGGTTTTTTAGTAGTTCTTAAGAGTTCTTAGCGTTAGGGTAGTTCTTTTACTTAACTAGATACTTAAGCTTTCGTTTTTCTTAGTTCTATTCTAAATTAAAGATCTTCTTAACCTTATATTTTTCTTCTTTAGCTTAAACTTTAATTATATTTTAAATTAGTATATCGTCTATTACTAGTTCTAGTAGTAAGATATAGAAAATTAGGTATAATCGTAATCTTTTTAGTAGTTATAGCTTATAATTTACTAATAAGATTTATTTTTTAATTTCGAATAGTCTTTTATATTTAAAGTTAAGCTTTATATTTAGCTTATTAGTCTTAAGGTTTTGCGTAGCTAAGTAGACTCTCTTCCTCTTTCTAAAAGTTAGTCCTTTAATCTTTTTTTAGTTAGTATATCGTATTATTCGTTTCCTAACGAATTATAGCTATTTAATAAGTTCTTAGTATAATTCTTATATCTTATTAGCTCTAAGTTTAGCTTTCTCTACTTATATCTTCTTATTTCTAAAGCTATATTACGTTTTTAGTTAAATCCTATAATTAGTATAGAATAGCGATATGCCTATACTTTCTACTATACTAGAATTATATATAATTTATACTATAGGTAATAAGGTAACCTAGTTATTCTACTCCTAGTTAAGGTATATCTAGAGATATATCTTAACGATTTAGTTTAGTTATTCTATTTATCTATCTATTTATAGGTAATAAGCCGTAAATAGTTTATAGTCTATACCTAGTTAGTCTATTAAACTTCTCTAAAACTTAGAGGCGAATATTAATCTTTTATCTATAATAATCTCTTTAGGTAGATAATAGTTAGCTATAATTATCTAAAAGAAAATATAGGCTAGCTATATAGCGTCTATTACTTTTTAAAATAGTATAAAGTATATATATTTAGTAAGTTAGTCTACGACTACTAAGATATTATCGTACTTTGTTTTTATTACTAGATCTTTTAATTCTAAGAGTTTAATTATAAAGTCTATTATAATTAACTCTTATAGTTTCTTTAGTATAAAGAGCGGTTATAGTTCTTTATAAGGTTTATATTATCTTACTTTGCTTTTTATATAGACGTTATATTTTTCGATAACCTTTTTAATATGCTTTTTTAGGTTTAGCATATTATATTCTTATTATATCTTTTTAATCGTTTTATAAATTCTAAGGTATCTATATATTAGCGACTTATATATCCGTATAATAAGTTCTTTATATATGCTTTCTAGGATAAATACTTTATCGTTCTTCTTTTAGAATAGCTCTTTATATTATAGTTAGCTTTGCTCTACTATACTTATAATATTCTCCTTTTCTTATTCGTATTCTTATATTAGTTATTAGGTCTATATAGTATCGTACTAGACTCTATAGGTAGCCGCGAACTAACATAGGCTTCTATTAGGTTCTTAGTATAAGATAGTTTATATTTCTATAGGTACCTTTTAAAAGTATTCTGCTTTTTAGCTAAGGGTATTAGCCTTTCTATTATCTATTCTTCTAATATAGATAATCTTAAAGTCGTAACTTACTAGTTCTTATATTTATTATACTTATCGTTTATTAAGGTCTTATTTCTTTATAAAACTAGAAAGATTCTTATAGTCTAACTAGATAAGGATCTAGTATTTAGCGCTAATTAAGAGATATCTCTAATCCTTTAAAGCTTCTATTATTACTATAAGTTCTATATCTAGTAGTAGGTATCGTAGTTCTAGTCCTAAAAGTTTCTTAGATATAAACGATATTAGATATAGCTATCCTAGCTTATTACGCTACCTAAGTTATACTCTTAAAGCGTAGTCTAATATATCTATTTCGATTTTAAACGGCTTATTTAGGTCTACTATAATTAGTACTAGTTCTAAGGCGATTCTATACTTAACTTCTTTAAATATATCTTAGCATTCCTTCGTCTATTTCTACTCTTAGTCTTACTTTATAAGGTCTATTAATAGTTTAATTATTTTGCTATAATTAAGTAAGAACCTCTAGTAGAAGTTAGCGAATCCTAAGAATCTACGAACTTCTATAACGTTCGTTAGTATTTTCTAGTCTAATACCGCTTTAATTTTCTTATATTATATACGTATTTCCCCTAGTTAGATCGTATATCCTAGGAAATCGACTTCTTTAGTATAGAAGTAGCTTTTATCTAGTTCTACTAGTATTTTTACTTCTTTAAGTACTTTTCGTACCTTATATATATATTCCTTATATTTTTTTTTATTCTTTAAGAATATAAGAATATCGTCTAAGTAAGCGATAACGAAAATATCAAGGTATTCTTATAAGACGTAGTTAATTATAGTCTAGAAAGCGGCTAGTACGTTAGTAAGTCTAAAAGGCATAACTTTATACTTAAAATATCTATATCGTATTTAGAACGCTATTTTCTATTCTTTGCCTTCCTTAATTCTAATAAGGTTATATACTCTTTTAAGGTCTAGTACTATAAACTATTATACTCCTTATAGTCTATCTTATAGTTCTAAGATTAATAGTAAAAGGTATTAGTTCTTAATAGTAATCTTATTAAGTTATCGATAGTCGATATATAGTTATAGTTTTCTATTTAGTTTTAGTATAAAGAAGATAAGGTATCTAGCTAATAACTATAATAGTTAGATATATCCTTTCTTTAGGTTTTCGTTAATATATGCCTTTAACTCTTTAAGTTATTCTATATTTAGGTTATAGATTAGGAAGAACTTTAGCTAAGTTCTTTCTTTAAGTAAGATCTCGTAATCCTATAGCCTATATTCTAATAGGCCGCTATCTAGTTCTCTTTTAAATAGTTTCCTATATTTCTAGTAATCTTATAGTACCTTCTAAAAGTACTTTTCTAGAACTTCTATTTCTATTATCGCTAAAATATAAGGTATATATTGTCTTTTTCTTTTTTTAAGTTCTCTTTTAGGTAACGCGTCGTTCTTAATTAGATCCTTATAATATATTAGTATCTATAGATTTATAAACTTACTTACCGCCTCTATAAAGGTCTAGGTAGAGGCTAAGTCTCTTCTTATCTTATAGCTTTTTAATAGTTAATACGATTAAGTATCGTTTTACTAAAGCTAATTAATAGCCTAGTTAATTCTTAGGTTACTCTTTTATAACTATAGAAGTCTAAGTATAACTTAGTGCCTACTAGTATTTATAATATCGAACTAGACGTTTTCTATCTTTCTACTAATCGTTATTTTAAGTTATATAGTCTTAAAACGAACGCGACCTCTTTTATAGTTAATTAGTTTTTTATTAATAGTTATAAAGCTATATAGGTACTCTTTCTTCTAATAAAATAGTCCTAACTTATTAACTATTCTTAGTAAAATATATACGCCTATAGCTCTACTATCGACTATAGCTATAACTATTTGTCTATTTAGCTAAATCTTTATTATTAAATATCTATTACTTCTAGTTACTATTACTATAAAAGTTTTCTTACCTTTCTTCTTTCCTTATAGTATACTCGTTATAGCTCCTACTTCTTTCTACCTTTCTAGGCTACTTTAGATTACCTTATTAGCTTATACTATAAGCTTCTTTGCTTTGCTCTAGGTATTTTTAATAATCTTAGCTTACTAGTAGATCTCTTTCGTTAAGTCTTAGTTTTATTATTATTTATTATATAACTTATATAAAAAGCTACTACTTATCTTTACTATTATTAAAATAGCTTTTTTAAAGCTTTTAAGTCTTTTTTTAATTTATTAGAGTAGTTTAAAAATATCTTTTTTTTTATTTATTATTTCCTAAAATAGTTTCTTTTCTCTTTTTATTACCTATTTTTCTTTAATAAGTTTAATATCGTCTTAAATATTATTAAAAGTAATACTTTATATATCTTATTTATATTATACTTATTTTATTTTATCGATAAGTTCTTTATATTTAAAATATACTTTATTACTCTTATTTTCTAAAGTATAAGACTTTTTTCCTTTATATACTAGTAATATTCTTTTTAGAATTCTACTTCTTTTTCTTTATTCTTTTTAATCTTTTAATACTTAAGGCTATTTTTACTATAAATAGCGTATATAAGCCTTTACGCGTCTTCTTCTAATCCTAGATCCTAATTATAGTCTAGTTCGAAGTATTTCTAGTAGTATCGGTCGTAATATGCTTCTACTTTATCGATTCTTAGGTTAATTCTTACTACTTTTTTAGCCTATTTAAGCGTATTTTTATACTAGCGTAGGTTATCGTATCCTAGTATTCGTTATTAGAATTCTTTATTAGACGTATCTTCTTCTAAATCTTTAAGGTACTATACTTCTTTATCGTTATTATAGTCTTATAGCATATCCTTATCTAAGTTATAAGCTATAGTTACTACGATAATCCTAGTTATTAGTTTCTTTAGGTACTAGCCGTTATCTTCCTTATTTCCTTTATAGTCCTAGTAATTATCGTTATAATACGTCGTCTAGCTAGTATTTATATAGGTTAGCTCTATAGCCGCGAACTCTTATAATTTAGGTAGCTGTCTTTAGGGTAGTCCTTCTTTATTCTTTAAAGGTCCCCTTTACTCTTTAGGTCGCTTAGGTTATTAGTAGTTTCTAGCGAAGTGCCTTTCTTTACTATAGTTAAAATAAGCGCCTTTCTTAGGTCCCTAACCTTATTTCTATATCGCGTTAATCTCTATAAGCCTTAAGTAATATCCTTATAAAGTATTTCTATTCTAATACTTCCTACTTATATTTAGTTAGTACTTCTTTTAGAGATTTAATCTATAGTTTTCTTTCTTTTTTATTTATTATTTATAAAGTATATTATTAATTAAGACTAATATCTTAATATACTTTATAAGGTTAAAAGGTATAGGTCTAACTTTAATAACCTTATCTTTAACCTCTTTTTTTAGGCCTTAATAGAATATATCGATAAGTACTTTATTAAGGTATCTAAGTATTAAGGATAGTTACCTAAACCTAATAGCATACTCTAAAGCTAATCGTTATTATCGTAGGTAATATAGCTTATTTTATACTACCTTTTCTTTATCTAACTTTTTAAATACTTTTTTAATAGCGTTTTCGTAATTATCGTATATAGCGAAAATCGTCTTAGTAAAGCTATTCTAGCTCTTATACTTATTTTCTAAGAAGTCCTAAAGAGTTAGCTTAAACTAATTATAAGCCGCTCTAGTAAAGAATCTAGCTACGACTTAAACCTTCTTAGATCTTATATTTACTTCTAAGAAGTTCTTAAGGTAGTCTTTTATCTATATAAGGTAAGTATAGAGTTTTACTTAGCTTCTATTATACTTATCTAGAAATAGAATCTTAATTTTAATAGCTATAGCAGTATTTATCTTAAAAACTATAAGGTTTGCTATAAGCCTTTATCTTTTAATATTAGTAAGTTAATAAAAGAGTTATTAGATCTCTTTCTTAAGCTAGTCTATTTCTTTTATTTACTAATTAATAATATCTTACTATTATCTAATATACTTTTTAGCGCCTTTAATCTTCTTTTTAAGCTTTTTAATCTACTTTTTCTTATTATTATTATCTTTTTTATTATCGGTATCTACTTCTATATAAGACCTAGTCTTAGGTAAATTAGGCTTTTTTTGCTTTTAGCCTTTTTTTTTTAAAGTAATAGCTTTAGGGGCTATTATTAGTACTATTTAGTAGTAAAATACTTATTAAATAAAAGTAATTAACTTATAAAGATCTTAGTCTTTTAGGTATTTATTAGATAATAAGTAGGTTAAAGATAAATAGTAATTTAGTTAAGTTATCGTATAAGTATATATCTAAGAGTTTATAGTACTTATAAATAGTATTATAAAGACTATACTTAGATTAACTATTAAAAAGTAAAAAGGAAATAGCTAGATATATAATAATAATTATAGTTTAAGTAGTTTATAGTTTTTTTCGTTATTCTTCTTTAAGCGATAGTAGTCGACTATCGCTTACGATCGCTTATTCCTTAGTTAATACTAGGCGCTCGTCGCCTATATCGCCTACTTCTATAATCGCGCCTAGGCGACGTTCGCCTACGTCGCCCGTATTCTAATTAGTCCGATGCCAGGGCGCTATCTTTATTATCCTAGTATATGCGCCCTGTATCTGCTATAACCTTAAGTGGCCGTGGCGGCCCAGGCCGTCACAATAATTAGTTCGAACTAACTTTTTAGGACTTCTTAGAAAATAAGTATAAGAGCTAGAGTAGCTTTACTAGGACGATTTTTGCTATATACGATAATTATAAAAACGCTATTAAAAAAGTATTTAGAAAGCTAGATAAAGAAAAGGTAGTATAGAATAAGCTATACTATTTATAATAATAGCGATTAGCTTTAGAATATGCTATTAGGTTTAGGTAATTATCTTTAATACTTAAATACCTTAATAAAGTACTTATCGATATATTCTATTAAGGCCTAAAAAAAGAAGTTAAAGATAAGGTTATTAAAGTTAGACTTATACTTTTTAACCTTATAAAGTATATTAAGATATCGGTTTCGATTAATAATATACTTTATAAATAATATATAAAAAAGAAAAGAAATTATAGATTAAATCTTTAGAAGAAGTACTAACTAAATATAAATAAGAAGCGTTAGAATAGAAATACTTTATAAAGATATTACTTAAGGCTTATAAAGATTAACGTAATATAGAAATAAGGTTAGGGACCTAAGAAGGGTACTTATTTTAATTATAGTAAAGAAAGGTACTTCGCTAGAAGCTACTAATAACCTAAGCGACCTAAAAAGTAAAAAAGACTTTTAAAGAATAGAAGAGGACTACCTTAAAGATAGCTACCTAAACTATAAGAGTTCGCGGCTATAGAGCTAACCTATATAAATATTAGCTAGATAATATATTATAACGACGATTACTAGGACTATAAAAGAAATAAAGAAAATAATAGCTAATACCTAAAGAAACTAATAACTAGGATTATTATAGTAACTATAGCTTATAACTTAGATAAAGGCCTACTATAAGACTACGATAACGATAAAGAAGTATAGTACTTTAAGGATTTAGAAGAAGATATATCTAGTAAAGAATTCTAATAACGAATACTAGGATATAATAACCTATACTAGTATAAAAATATATTTAAGTAGGCTAAAGAAATAGTAAGAATTAACTTAAAGATCGATAAAGTAGAAGTATACTATAACTAATACTATTAGAAATACTTTAAACTAGACTATAATTAGGATCTAGGATTAGAAGAAGATATATAAAGGCTTATATATACTATTTATAGTAAAAATAACCTTAAGTATTAGAAGATTAAGAAAAAGAAAGAAAAAGAAGTAGAATTCTAGAAAGAATATTATTAGTATATAATAAAAAAACTTTAAGAATAGAGAATATAGAGGAACTAAGAATTAGAACGCGAAGAGTATAAGAGTAGGTATAGAACTATATAGCTTTTAAAATATAAAAAGCTAATTATTACCTTTAATAATATTATAGTATATAAAAAAGAAAAGTCTTAAACCTTAGAAAATAAGAGTAATAGAATATACTCTAAATATAAAAAACTTATTAATAAGATAGAATAAATATAATATAAATAAGATATATAAAGTATTACCTTTAATAATATTTAAGACGATATTAAGCTTATTAAGGAAAAATAAATAATAAAAAGAGAAAAGAAACTACTTTAAGAAATAATAAAAGAAAAGATATCTTTAAACTATTTTAATAAATTAAAAAAAGACTTAAAAGCTTTAAAAAAGCTATCTTAATAATAGTAAAGATAAGTAGTAGCTTTTTATATAAGTTATATAATAAATAATAATAAAACTAAGACTTAATAAAAGAGATCTACTAATAAGCTAGGATTATTAAAGATACCTAAAGTAAAGCAAAGAAGCTTATAATATAAGCTAATAAGGTAATCTAGAGTAGCCTAGAAAGGTAGAAAGAGGTAGGAGCTATAATAAGCACGCTATAAAGAAAGAAAAAAGGTAAGAAGACTTTTATAGTAATAGTAACTAGAAATAATAGATATTTAATAATAAAGATTTAGCTAAATAGATAAATAGTTATAGCTATAGTCGATAGTAAAGCTATAGGCGTATATATTTTACTAAGAATAGTTAATAAGTTAGGACTATTTTATTAGAAGAAAGAGCACCTATATAGCTTTATAACTATTAATAAGAAACTAATTAATTATAAAAGAGGTCGCGTTTATTTTAAGACCGCGTAATTTAAAATAACGATTAGTAGAAAGATAGAAAACGTCTAGTTCGATATTACGAAAACTAGTAGGTACTAAGTTATACTTAGACTTTTATAGTTATAAAAGAGTAACCTAAGAATTAACTAGGCTACTAATTAGCTTTAGTAAAACGATACTTAATCGTATTAACTATCGAAAGGCTATAAGATAAGAAGAGACTTAGCTTTTACCTAGACCTCTATAAAGGTAGTAAGTAAGTTTATAAATTTATAGATACCGATATATTATAAGGATCTAATTAAGAATAATACGTTACCTAAAGGAGAACTTAGAAAAAGAAAAAGACGATATATACTTTATATTTTAGCGATAATAGAGGTAGAAGTTCTAAAAGAGTACCTCTAGAAGGTACTATAAGATTACTAGAAATATAGGAAACTATTTAAAAGAGAACTAGATAGCGGCCTACTAGAATATAGGCTATAGGATTACGAGATCCTACTTAAGGAAAGAACTTAGCTAAAGTTCTTCCTAATCTATAACCTAAATATAGAATAACTTAGGGAGTTAAAGGCATATATCGACAAAAACCTAAAGAAAGGATATATCTAATTATTATAGTTACTAGCTAGATACCTTATCTTCTTTATATTAAAACTAAATAGAAAACTATAACTATATATCGACTATCAATAACTTAATAAGATTACTATTAAGAACTAATACCTTCTATTATTAATCTTAGAACTATAAGATAGACTATAAAGAGCATAATAGTTTATAGTACTAGACTTTAAAAGAGTATATAACCTTATTAGGATTAAGGAAGGCGAAGAATAGAAAATAGCGTTCTAAATACGATATAGATATTTCGAGTATAAAGTTATACCTTTTAGACTTACTAACGTACTAGCCGCTTTCTAGACTATAATTAACTATATCTTATAAGAATACCTTAATATTTTCGTTATCGCTTACTTAAATAATATTCTTATATTCTTAAAGAACGAAGAAGAATATAAAGAATATATATATAAGGTACTAAAAGTACTTAAAGAAGTAAAAATGCTAGTAGAACTAGATAAAAGCTACTTTTATACTAAAGAAGTCGATTTCTTAAGATATACGATCCGACTAGGGGAAATACGTATATAACGTAAGAAAATCGAAGCGGTATTAGACTAGAAAATACTAATAAACGTTATAGAAGTTTATAGATTCTTAGGATTCGCTAACTTCTACTAGAGGTTCCTACTTAATTATAGTAAAATAATTAAACTATTAATAGACCTTATAAAGTAAGACTAAGAGTAGAAATAGACGAAGGAATGCTAAGATACGTTCGAAGAAGTTAAGTATAGGATCGCCTTAGAACTAGTATTAATTATAGCAGACCTAAATAAGCTATTTAAAATCGAAATAGACGTATTAGACTACGCTTTAGGAGTATAACTTAGGCAGCGCGACGAGCTAGGACGGCTATATCTAATATCGTTTATATCTAAGAAACTCTTAGGACTAGAACTATGATACCTGCTGCTAGATAAAGAACTTATAGTAATAGTAAAAGCTTTAAAGGATTAGAAATACCTCTTAATTAGCGCTAAGTACTAGATCCTTATCTAATTAGACTATAAGAATCTTTCTAGTTTTATAAAAAAATAAGACCTTAATAAACGATAAGTATAATAGATATAAGAACTAGTAAGTTATAACTTTAAGATTATTTACGTTAGAGGAATAGATAATAGAAAGGCTAACGCCTTTAGCTAAAAAGTAGAATACTTTTAGAAGGTACCTATAGAAATATAAACTATCTTATACTAAGAACCTAATAGAAGCCTATATTAGTTCGTAGCTACCTATAGAGTCTAGTATAGCACTATATAGACCTAATAACTAATATAAGAATACGAATAAGAGAAGGAGAATATCGTAAGTATAGTAGAATAAAGCTAATTATAATATAAGAGCTATTCTAGAAGAAAAACGATAAGGTATTTATCTTAGAAAGTATATATAAAGAACTTATTATATAAATATATAAATTGCTAATATATAGATACCTTAGAATCTATAAAATAATTAAAAAGATATAATAAGAATATAATACGCTAAACCTAAAAAAGTATATTAAAAAGGTTATCGAAAAATATAATATCTATACGAAAAGCAAAGTAAGATAATATAAACCTTATAAAGAACTATAACTATTCCTTATACTAAAAAAACTATAAGAGTTAATTATAATAGACTTTATAGTTAAACTCTTAAAATTAAAAGATCTAGTAATAAGAACAAAGTATAATAGTATCTTAGTAGTCGTAGACTAATTTACTAAGTATACGTACTTTATACTATTTTAAGAAGTAATAGACGCTATATAGCTAGCCTATATTTTCCTTTAGATAATTATAGCTAACTATTATCTACCTAAAAAGATTATTATAGATAGAAGATTAATATTCGCCTCTAAGTTTTAAAGAAGTTTAATAGACTAACTAGGTATAGACTATAAACTATTTATAATATATTACCTATAAATAGATAGATAAATAGAATAACTAAACTAAATCGTTAAGATATATCTTTAGATATACCTTAACTAAGAGCAGAATAACTAGGTTACCTTGCTACCTATAGTATAAATTATATATAACTCTAGTATAGTAGAAAGCATAGGCATATCGCTATTCTATGCTAATTATAGGATTTAACTAAAAACGTAATATAGCCTAAGAAATAAGAAGATATAAGTAGAGAAAGAAAGCTAGACTTAGAGCTAATAAGATATAAGAATTATACTAAGAACTTACTAAATAGCTATAATTCGTTAAGAAACGAATAGTATAATATACTAACTAAAAGAAGATTAAAAGACTAACCTTTAGAAAGGGGGGGAGAGTCTACTTAGCTATACGAAATATTAAAACTAATAGGCTAAGTATAAAACTTAACTTTAAATATAAAAGACTATTTAAAATTAAAAAACGAATCTTACTAATAAATTATAAATTATAACTACTAGAAAGATTATAATTATACCTAATTTTCTATATCTTATTATTAGAACTAGTAATAGATAATATATTAATTTAAGATATAATTAAAGTTTAAGCTAAAGAAAAAGAATATAAGGTTAAGAAGATCCTTAATTTAGAATAGAACTAAGAAAGATAAAAGCTTAAGTATCTAATTAAATAAAAGAACTACCTTAACGCTAAGAACTCTTAAGAACTATTAAAGAACCTTATAAACTACCTTTAACTACTTAATTAGTTCTACTAGAAGAACCTAGACCGACTAGCGCTAACGCTAAGAAGTTAACGCTAAGGGCATCCTAGTCTAATACGCTAAAAGCACTAAAAGACTAGAGCTCGCTAATTACCTACTAGCGCTTAGTAATAGCCGACTTAGCCTCTTCTTTATGCTCTTCTTATAGACCTTGCTTAAATAACTCTACTCTATAAGCTTAAAAAGAAGACTCTTAATAATAGAAGCGTATAAGGCAACCTAATAACTTATAAAGCTTATATTCTACTTACTTATAAGCCTAACGTACCTTTCGCTACTCTACTATATTATAGGATATTATAAAGAAAATTAGAAAGAAAGTAAGACGAAAGAATAAAAAACCTATAAGAAGAAACGATAATAGGACTATTATAGGATTTCTTTATTTTAGTATACTTATTATAATAAGAAGAATAAAATAAGTTAAAATAATAGGCCTTCTTAGCCTAAAAATAATAAGAATATAGTATATTGCTAGACCTAAACTCGTTAAGATACTTAGCTAATAAAGAATAGTAAAAAGAAAAAGGTTTCTACTTCTAGATATAATTAGTTATAATCGCTAGATAAAAGAAATAAGAACTTATAAAAAGAAGAAAAAAGAATAGGTTTTAGGTTATTAGGCTAACTCTTATAAAGAAAGAAGGGATAGTATAACGGCCTAGGCTATTATAGCTACTTAAGGTTATAGTAGAAATAAGGCGTATATACTAAGATAATAAAGATAGCGCCTTAGTATTAGACTAATTAGAATATAGGCGATATAGGCGAACGTTGCCTAGGCGTAATTATAGAAGCAGGCGATATAGGCGACGAGCGCCTAGTATTAACTAAGGAATAAGCGATCGCGAGTAATAGTCGACTACTATCGCTTAAAGAAGAGTAACGAAAAGAACTATAGACTATTTAAACTATAGTTATTACT
This sequence comes from Sordariomycetes sp. B11D1, assembly GCA_025503055.1. NCBI lineage: Eukaryota > Fungi > Ascomycota > Sordariomycetes > Sordariomycetes sp. B11D1. The sequence continues at coordinate 275,752 of JAMFQS010000017.1, forward strand.
ATATATCTAGCTATTTCTTCTTTACTTTTTAGTAGTTAATCTAAGTATAGTCTCTATAATACTATTTATAAGTACTATAAACTCTTAGATATATACTTATATAATAACTTAACTAGATTACTATTTATCTTTAACCTACTTATTGTCTAATAGGCACCCGGAAGACCAAGATCTTTATATCACGGCGCTTATAGACCTCGAGTTCACGAACGCGATGCCGGCCTAGTTCACGTACAACCCGCCCTAGTGGCTATTGTTATCAGGACCGGAGTCGAGGCTCGATCGCAGAGTTATAGACGAGTTCGTGGCTTGCTATAAGCCGAGGATAGAGCAGTTTCTACTAGCACTGGAGCGTGTCGAAGAGGGTTCGCGGCTGCCGAATCATAGCGGTCCTGCTCTTTCTACTCGTACGCGCGAGTCCTGGAAGACAGGCTGTTTCTGTATCAATTACTCGGCGAGGAAGAGTTTCGATATCGATGTTGTTTACTAGGCGGCGATGCACTATAAGGATAGGAGTGGCAGTAGCGAATAGCTACTTGACGACAAGTCACGCGCCGAGATAAACTCATTATTTGAGACGAAGATAGAGCAATTAAAAGCGTACAAAGAGGAGTATAGTATTATGTTTTCTTAAGGAGTATTTATATTAGGAGACGACCTCTATTGCGATCAAGCGAATGGCAACGCATATTAGAAATCCTGCCAACCCAGACAGAGTTAATCATCGTGACGATTAGTTATACAAAGACGTCATCTCGTTCGCTAGGCAAAGTGTTTTTATCTACGTCGAGCCCGCAAATATAACGAAGGACCGAGGTTTAAGATAAAAAGCGTCGACTTGAAATATGTTGTCTTGTCTACCTATCCCTAGGCTTGTTAATATGTAGCACTCGTCTCCGCTCGCTATAAAGAAGTTTACCGATCCTATACTCCTCTGGATCAGAATAAGTGGCGAGGACGGGCGGAATGTACGTTAGGGGACTTGCCGAAGATCAGAGTGACCCACGAGAGTTATGTAGTCTTATCACCACCTCGTCCCCTACGTTGCTACGAGTCCTCTCCGGCCCTATTCATCGCCTCTTCTATCTCTCGTTTCTTCTTAACCTCCTCACGTCTTTTCTAAGACTCGACGGCGGCCTTGCGCATGCGTTCCTCCTCTTCGTCCTTAGGGATCTTAATAAACCTACCGCTATTAGACATATTCGCTAGGGATATGTTTACGGCTATATCGTAGGAAACGAGTAAGGCAAACGATTAGGGGGTTGGGATATAAGATGTCCTTAGAGGTAGAGGGATAGCAATAATAGGCCTCCTGAACTGGATAGGCGGCTAGTCATTTATACTTGATTCTAGTATTACGAGTCTTTGCTGCCTGGAGCTAGTCGACACTTATTTGTTCGAACAAAGCGTAGCTGACGAAGCATATTGATGGGCAGACCAACAGTAGGTTATATTAGGAGGTAGGATGCTGCGTTAGTCCTAGGCTCCCTGACCCAACGTCAAGCGTAAGGCTCCGCTCTAGAACTTGAATTAAGGGGCTCGGCTCGATTTAGTACGCCTCTCTATATATAGTTTCCGCACACTACCCCTAAATCTAGGAACGAGGCCGCCAAGCCCCATACATCTTGCAAAGTTATGGCCAATCAATGTCCGGCGTTAAGGGACCAGTTAAGAGCGCCTGGTAGCCGCTCAAATAACTAATCAAAAGCCGAAAGCTACGTCCATTACATGGACCAGAAGAGGAGCGTCTTTTGTCAGTAGAGTAGGGCCCGCGGAGTAGTCGAGGGTGTTTGCGTCTAAGTAGTCTTTAAAACTAGGGCACTATAGGTCCAAAGATAAAAGGAATCACGGATAATTTCACAATTTAGTATAGCTAAGCTTAAGCAATTAGCAGCTAAGGCATCTCTTACTGCCTTATCCTTGACATAGTATAAGTTCCCTTTCGCCGTTCCTCCTTCTATGAATGATCTAGTAGCGCCTTCCAGGACGCCTATTTTAACGAGAATGTCGAATTCGGCCTGTAGAACGTCCTCCTCGAAGGAGAGAGCAGGAGGAGCTCTTCCGGCAGTTCTCTCTCTGGCGTCACCCGCGATCCCCGTGGAACATGGTGACCGAAGAGGTGTGGGCGAGACTCCCCCCGACCAGGAGAGTGGCTAAGCGGGCCGTGGAACTTCTGTGGCAGCTGACAGAAGAGTTCGAACGCGGTGATTTCTTTGGCTGGATTAACTTAAGACGAGGCGGGTATGTTCTGCGCGCTCGAGGGCCACAGCAGCTCGGTCACCCAGTGTCATTCTCGCCCGATGGTCGCCTGCCCCGGTGGCTGCCGCGCTTGGAACCACCGGACTTAGTTCAGGTCCTTCTTTTCCTTCGAGGCTGATAATCATCGTCTCTAGCAGCAGAGCTCGCTATTTCAATGCTTTCCTACTAGTAAATCAGGCCTTATCTCTAGACAATAGTCGATTAGGAAAGGAGGATCGCCGTCGCCTTTTAAGTTTTTAACTAGATCTTATACTACTAGCTAGACCTTACTCCCGTACCTTTTATATCTCTTTAGCCTGATTAGGGAATTCCATAAGTCTTTCGTAATATACTAATAATAATATAGATCCTAACGCGTCGGAAAGCTCGTCTATTACGAAATCACGTAGTATAAGTCGGAGATTCTATAACTAGTTCACTCCTTCGCCGGTAGGGGATCGGAATAGCTACGCGCATATTAGCCAGATCCTCTATCATAAAAGTGCATATACCTAGTATGCGATCTCTATTTGTATACCAAGTATCTCTTTACCTTCTTCCTGCGCGTGCTTCGGTCGCCATAATAACACTGCCAATGGCTTTATACCGTAGTTAATATCGATCCTAACTACCCCCTTGATATCGCCGTTCGGATGCTATATATAATCCTAAGCTCTAACTCCGGTCCCCTTCGTATAAAGATCTAGTCTTCTAGGTGCCTATTAGACAGTAAGTAGGTCAAAGATAAATAGTAATCTAGTTAAGTTATTATATAAGTATATATCTAAAAGCTTATAATACTTATAAATAATATTATAAAGACTATACTTAGATTAACTACTAAAAAGTAAAAAAGAAATAGCTAGATATATAGTAATAACTATAGTTTAAATAATCTATAGTTCTTTTCGTTACTCTTCCTTAAGCGATAGTAGTCGACTATTACTCGCGATCGCTTATTCCTTAGTTAATACTAGGCGCTCGTCGCCTATATCGCCTATTTCTATAATCGCGCCTAAGCGACGTTCGCCTATATCGCCTATATTCTAATTAGTCTAATACTAAAGCGCTATCTTTATTATCTTAGTATATACGCCTTATTTCTATTATAGCCTTAAGTAGCTATAGTAGCTTAGGCTATTATACTATCCCTTCTTTTTTTATAAGAGTTAGCCTAATAACCTAAAACTTATTCTTTTTTCTTCTTTTTATAAGTTCTTATTTTTTTTATTTAGCGACTATAACTAATCGTATTTAGAAGTAAAAACCTTTTTCTTCTTACTATTTTTTACTAGCTAAGTATCTTAATAAGTTTAGGTCTAGCGATATACTATATTCTTATTATTTTTAGTCTAAAAAGGCTTATTATTTTAACTTATCTTATTCTTCTTATTATAGCGAGTACGCTAAAGTAAAGAAATCTTATAATAATCCTACTATCGTTTTTTTATAAGTTCTTTATTCCTTTATCTTACTTTCCTTCTAATTTTCTTTATAGTATCCTATAATATAGTAGAGTAGCAAAAGGTATATTAGGCTCGTAAGTAAGTAGAATACGAGCTTTATAAGTTATTAGGTCGCCTTATATGCTTTTGCTATTAAGAGTCTTCCTTCTAGGCTTATAGAGTAGAGTTATTTAAGTAAGGTCTATAAGAAGAGCGCGAGGAAGAGGCTAAGTTAGCTATTACTAAGCGCTAGTAGGTAATTAGTAAGCTCTAGTCTTTCGGTGCTTTTAGCGTGCTAGACTAGGATGCCTTTAGCGTTAACTTCTTAGCGTTAGCGCTAGTTAGTCTAGGTTCTTCTAGTAGAACTAATTAAGTAGTTAGGGGTAGTTTATAAGGTTTTCTAGTAGTTTTTAAGAGTTCTTAGCGTTAAGGTAGTTCTTTTATTTAATTAGATACTTAAGCTTTTATCTTTCTTAGTTCTATTCTAAATTAAGGATCTTCTTAACTTTATATTTTTTTTCTTTAGCTTAAACTTTAATTATATTTTAAATTAGTATATCGTCTATTATTAGTTCTAGTAATAAGATATAGAAAATTAGGTATAATCGTAATCTTTCTAGTAGTTATAGCTTATAATTTACTAGTAAGATTTATTTTTTAATTTTAAATAGTTTTTTATATTTAAAGTTAAGTTTTATACTTAGCCTATTAGTTTTAATATTTTATATAGCTAAGTAAACTCTTTCTTTTTTTCTAAAGGTTAGTCTTTTAATCTTCTTTTAGTTAGTATATTATGCTATTCGTTTTTTAATAAATTATAGCTATTTAGCGTATTTTTAGTATAATTCTTATATCTTATTAGCTCTAAATCTAGCTTTCTCTACTTATATCTTTTCGTTTCTTAGGCTATATTACGTTTCTAGTTAAATCCTATAATTAGTATAGAATAGCGATATACCTATACTTTTTATTATATTAGAGTTATATATAATTTATACTATAGGTAGTAAGGTAACTTAGTTATTTTGCTTTTAGTTAAGGTATATTTAGAGATATATCTTAATAATTTAGTTTAGTTATTCTATTTATCTATTTATTTATAGGTAATAAGCTATAGATAGTTTATAGTCTATACCTAATTAGTCTATTAAACTTCTCTAAAACTTAGAGGCGAATATCGATCTTTTGTCTATAATAATCTCTTTAGGTAGATAGTATGTGACGGCCTGGGCCGCCACGGCCACTTAAGGTTGTAGCAGAAACAGGGCGTATGCACTAGGATAATAAAGATAGCGCCCTGGTATTAGACTAATTAGAATACGGGCGATATAGGCGAACGTCGCCTAGGCGCGATTATAGAAGCAGGCAATATAGGCGACGAGCGCCTAGTATTAACTAAGGAATAAGCGATCGTAAGCAATAGTTAACTACTATCGCTTAAGGAAAAGTAACGAAAAGAACTATAGACTATTTAAACTATAGTTATTACTATATACCTAGCTATTTCCTTTTTACTTTTTAGTAGTTAATCTAAGTATAGTCTTTACGATATTATTTATAAGTATTATAAACTCTTAAATATATATTTATATAATAACTTAACTAGATTATTATTTATCTTTAACCTATTTATTATCTAATAAGTATTTAAAAGACTAAGATTTTTATAAATTAACTACTCTTATTCGGTAAGTACTTTACCGCTAAATAATACTAATAATAGCTTTTAAAGCTATTACCTTAAAAGGAAAGGGCTAGAAGCAAAAGAAGCCTAATCTACCTAAGACTAGGTCTTATATAGAAATAGATACTAATAATAAAGAAGATAATAATAATAAGGAAAAGCGGATTAAGAAGCTTAAAAAGAAAATTAAAGGCGCTAAAAGGTATATTAGGTAATAATAAGATATTATTAATTAGTAAGTAAGAGAAATAGACTAGCTTAGGAAAAAGATCTAATAACTCTTTTATTAATTTGCTAATATTAAAAGATAAAGGCTTATAGCGAACCTTATAGTTTTTAAAATAAATACTACTATAGCTACTAAGATTAAGATCTTATCTTTAGATAAGTATAATAGAAGCTAAGCGAAATTCTATACCTACCTTACGTAGATAAAGGACTACCTTAAGAACTTCTTAGAAGTAAATATAGGATCTAAAAAGGTTCGAGTTATAGCTAGGTTCTTTACTAGAGCGGCTTATAATTAGTTTAAGCTAACTCTTTAGGACTTCTTAGAAAATAAGTATAAGAGCTAGAGTAGCTTTACTAAGACGATTTTCGCTATATACGATAATTACGAAAACGCTATTAAAAAAATATTTAAAAAGCTAGACGAAGAAAAGGTAATATAGAATAAGCTATACTACCTATAATAATAACGATTAGCTTTAGAGTACGTTATTAGGTTTAGGTAACTATCCTTAATATTTAGATACCTTAATAAAGCACTTATCGATATATTCTATTAAAGCCTAAAAGAAGAGGTTAAAGATAAGGTTATTAAAGTTAGACCTATACCTTTTAACCTTATAGAGTATATTAAGATATTAGTTTTAATTAATAATATACTTTATAAATAACGTATAGAAAAAAAAAAACTATAAATTAAATCTCTAAAAGAAGTACTAACTAAATATAAGTAGGAAGTATTAGAATAGAAATACTTTATAAAGATACTACTTAAGGCTTATAGATATTAATATAATATAGAAATAAGGTTAGGGACCTAAGAAGGGCGCTTATTTTAACTATAGTAAAGAAAAGCATTTCGCTAGAAATTACCGATAACCTAAGCGACCTAAAGAGTAAGGTAGACCTTTAAAGAATAGAGGAGGACTACCTTAAGGATAGCTATCTAAACTATAAGAGTTCGCGGCTATAAAGCTAACCTATATAAATACTAGCTAGACGACGTATTATAACGATAATTGCTAAGACTATAAAAGAAATAAAGAAGATAATAGCTAGTACCTAAAGAAACTAATAACTAAGATTATTATAGTAATTATAGCTTATAACTTAGATAAGGACCTACTATAAGACTACGATAACGATAAAGAAGTATAGTACCTTAGGGATTTAGAAGAAAATACGTCTAATAAAGAATTCTAATAACTATAACGGCCTAGGTATGAAGATCTTGGTCTTCCGGGTGCCTATTAGACAGTAAGTAGGTCAAAGATAAATAGTAATCCGGTTAAGTTATCGTATAAGTACGTATCTAAAAGTTTATAGTGCTTATAAATAGTATCGTAAAGACTATACTTAGATTAACTACTAAAGAGTAAAGAGGAAATAGCTAGATATATAGTAATAACTATAGTTTAAATAGTCTATAGTTCTTTTCGTTACTCTTCCTTAAGCGATAGCGGTCGACCGTCGCTCGCGATCGCTTATTCCTTAGTCGACACTAGGCGCTCGTCGCCTATATCGCCCGCTTTCCTAATCGCGCCTAGGCGACGTTCGCCTACGTCGCCCGTATTCTAATTAGTCCGATGCTAGGGCGCTGTCTTTATTATCCTAGTATATACGCCCTATTTCTGCTATAACCTTAAGTAGCCGTAGCGGCCTAGGCCGTTATACTATCCCCTCCCTCCTTATAGGAGTTAGCCTAACGACCTAAAACCTATTCTTTCTTCTTCCTTCTATAAGTTCTTGCTTCTTTTATCTAGCGACTATAACTAATCGTATCTAGAAGTAGAAACCTTCCTCTTCTTGCCGTTCCTTACTAGCTAAGTATCTTAACGAGTTCGGGTCTAGCGATATGCTATATTCCTATTATTTTTAGGCTAAGAAGGCCTATCGTTTTAACTTATCTTATTCTTCTTATTATAGCGAGTACGCTAAAGCAAAGAAATCCTATAATAGTCCTACTATCGTTTCTTCCTATAGGTTCTTTATTCCCTTATCCTACCTTCCTTCTAATTTTCTTCGTAGTATCCTATAATATAGCGGAGTAGCGAAAGGTACGCTAAGCTCGCGAGCAAGTAGAATATAAGCTTTACGAGTTATTAGGTCGCCTTACGCGCCTCTGCCGTTAAGAGTCTTCCTTCTAGGCTCGTAGAGCGGAGTTATTTAAGCGGGGTCTATAGGAGGAGCGTAAGGAAGAGGCTAAGTCGGCTATTACCGAGCGCTAGTAGGTAATTAGCGAGCTCTAGTCTTTCGGTGCTTTTAGCGTATTAGACTAGGATGCCCTTAGCGTTAACTTCTTAGCGTCGGCGCTAGTCGGTCTAGGTTCTTCTAGTAGAACTAATTAAGTAGTTAGGGGTAGTTTATAAGGTTCTCTAGTAGTTCTTAAGAGTTCTCGGCGTTAGGGTAGTTCTTTTACTTAACTAGATATTCGAGCTTTTATTTTTCTTAGTTCTATTCTAAATTAAAGATCTTCTTAACCTTATATTCTTTTTCTTTAGCTTAAACTTTAATTATATCTTAAATTAGTATATTATCTATTACTAGTTCTAGTAACGAGATATAGAAAATTAGGTATAATCGCGATCCTTCTAGTAGTCGTAGCTTATAATTTACTAGTAAGATTCGTTCTTTAATTTTAAATAGTTTTTCGTATTTAAAGTTAAGTTTTACGCTTGGCCTATTAGTTTTAATATTTCGCGTGGCTAAGTAGACTCTCTCCCCTTTTCTAAAGGTTAGTCCTTTAATCCTCTTTTAGTTAGTATATCGTACTATTTATTTCTTAACGAATTATAGCTATTTAGCGAGTTCTTAGTATAATTCTCGTATCTTATTAGCTCTAAGTTTAGCTTTCTCTACTTATATCTTCTCGTTTCTAGGGCTATATTACGTTTCTAGTTAGATCCTATAATTAGCGTAGAATAGCGATATGCCTATGCTTTCTACCGTGCTAGAATTATATGCGATTTATGCTATAGGTAGCAAGGTAACCTAGTTATTCTGCTCTTAGTTAAGGTATATCTAGAGATATATCTTAACGATTTAGTTTAGTCGTTCCGTTTATCTATCTATTTATAGGTAATAAGCTATAAATAGTTTATAGTCTATACCTAGTTAGTCTATTAAACTTCTCTAAAACTTAGAGGCGAATATCGATCCTCTATCTATAATAATCTCTTTAGGTAGATAATAGTTAGCTATAATTATCTAAAGGAAAATATAGGCTAGCTACGTAGCGTCTATTATTTCTTAAAATAGTATAAAGTACGTATACTTAGTAAGTTAGTCTATAACTACTAGGATACTATCGTACTTCGTTCTTATTGCTAGATCTTTTAATTCTAGGAGTTTAACTATAAAGTCTATTATAATTAACTCTTATAGTTTCTTTAGTATAAAGAGCGGTTATAGTTCCCTATAAGGTTTATACCGTCTTGCTTTGCTTTTCGTATAGACGTTATATTTTTCGATAACCTTCTTAATATGCTTTTTTAGGTTTAGCGTATCGTATTCTTATTATATCTTTTTAATTATTTTATAGATTCTAAAGTATCTATATATTAGCGACTTATATATTCGTATAATAAGTTCTTCGTATATACTTTCTAGGATAAATACTCTATTATTCTTCTTCTAGAATAGCTCTTTATATCGTAGTTAGCCTTACTTTACTATACTTACGATATTCTCTTTTTCTTATTCGTATTCTTATATTAGTTATTAGGTCTATATAGTATCGTACTAGACTCTATAGGTAGCCGCGAACTAACGTAGGCTTCTATTAGGTTCTTAGTATAAGACGGTTTACGTTTCTATAGGTACCTTCTAAAAGTATTCTGCTTTTTAGCTAAAGGCGTCGGCCTTTCTATTATCTATTCCTCTAACGTAGATAATCTTAAAGTCGTAATTTACTAGTTCTTATATCTATTATACTTATCGTTTATTAAGGTCTTATTTCTTTATAAAACTAGAGAGATTCTTATAGTCTAACTAGATAAGGATCTAATACTTAGCGCTAATTAAGAGATATCTCTAATCCTTTAAAGCTTCTACTATTACTATAAGTTCTTTATCTAGTAGCAGGTATCGTAGTTCTAGTCCTAAGAGTTTCTTAGATATAAACGATATTAGATATAGCTGTCCTAGCTCGTCGCGCTGCCTAAGTTATGCTCTTAAAGCGTAGTCCGATACGTCTATTTCGATTTTAAACGGCTTATTTAGGTCCGCTATAATTAGCACTAGTTCTAAGGCGATCCTACGCTTAACTTCTTCGAATATATCTTAGCATTCCTTTATCTATTTCTACTCTTAGTCTTGCTTTATGAGGTCCGTTAATAGTTTAATTATTTTGCTATAATTAAGTAGGAACCTCTAGTAGAAGTTAGCGAATCCTAAGAATCTACGAACTTCTATAACGTTCGTTAGTATTTTCTAGTCTAATACCGCTTTAATTTTCTTACGTTATATATATATTTCCTCTAGTTAGATCGTATATCTTAGGAAATCGACTTCTTTAGTATAGAAGTAGCTTTTATCTAGTTCTACTAGTATTTTTGCTTTCTTAAGTACTTTTAATACTTTATATATATATTCCTTATATTCTTTTTCGTTTTTTAAGAATATAAGAATATTATTTAAGTAAGTAATAATAAAAATATTAAGGTATTTTTATAAGACGTAGTTAATTATAGTCTAGAAAGCGGCTAGTACGTTAGTAAGTCTAAAAGGTATAACCTTATACTTAAAATATCTATATCGTATTTAGAACGCTATTTTTTATTTTTTACTTTCTTTAATTCTAATAAGGTTATATACTTTTTTAAAGTCTAATACTATAAACTATTATACTCTTTATAGTCTATCTTATAGTTCTAAGATTAATAGTAAAAGGTATTAGTTCTTAATAGTAATCTTATTAAGTTATTAATAGTTAATATATAGTTATAGTTTTTTATTTAGTTTTAGTATAAAGAAAATAAGGTATCTAGCTAGTAACTATAATAGTTAGATATATCTTTTCTTTAGGTTTTTATTAATATATACCTTTAACTTTTTAAGTTATTTTATATTTAGGTTATAGATTAGGAAGAACTTTAGCTAAGTTCTTTCTTTAAGTAAGATCTTATAATCCTATAGCCTATATTCTAGTAGGCTACTATCTAGTTCTCTTTTAAATAGTTTCCTATATTTCTAGTAATCTTATAGTACCTTCTAAAGGTACTCTTTTAGAACTTCTACTTCTATTATCGCTAAAATACGAGGTATATATCGTTTTTTTCTTTTTCTAAGTTCTCTTTTAGGTAACGCGTCGTTCTTAATTAGATCTTTATAATATATTAGTATCTATAGATTTATAAACTTACTTACTACCTTTATAGAGGTCTAGGTAAAGGCTAAGTCTCTTTTTATCTTATAGCCTTTTAATAGTTAATATAATTAAGTATCGTTCTACTAAAGCTAATTAATAGCCTAGTCGATTCTTAGGTTACTCTTTTATAACTATAGAAGTCTAAATATAACTTAGTACCTACTAGTATTTATAATATCGAACTAGACGTTTTCTATCTTTCTACCGATCGTTATTTTAAGTTATATAGTCTTAAAATAAACGTAACCTCTTTTATAGTTAATTAGTTTCCTATCGATAGTTATAAGGCTATATAAGTACTTTTTCTTTTAATAAGATAGTCCTAACTTATTAACCGTTCTTAGTAAGATATATACGCCTATAGCTTTACTATTAACTATAGCTATAACTATTTATCTATTTAGCTAAATCTTTATCGTTAAATATCTATTATTTCTAGTTACTATTACTATAAAGGTCTTTTTACCTTTCTTTTTTCTTTATAGCGTGCTTATTATAGCTCTTACTTTTTTCTACCTTTCTAGGCTATTCTAGATTGCCTTATCGGCTTATACTATAAGCTTCTTTGCTTTACTTTAGGTATCTTTAATAATCCTAGCTTACTAGTAGATCTCTTTTATTAAGTTTTAGTTTTATTATTATTCGTTATATAACTTATATAGAGAGCTATTACTTACTTTTACTATTATTAAGATAGCTCTTTTAAAGCTTTTAAGTCTTTTTTTAATTTATTAGAATAGTTTAAAGATATCTTTTTTTTTATCTATTATTTCTTAGAATAGTTTCTTTTTTCTTTTTATTACCTATTTTTCTTTAATAAGCTTAATATTATCTTAAATATTATTAAAGGTAATATTCTATATATCTTATTTATATTATACTTATTTTATCTTATCGATAAGTTCTTTATATTTAAAGTATACTTTATCGCTCTTATCTTTTAAGGTATAAGACTTTTCTTTTTTATATACTATAATATTATTAAAGGTAATAATTAGCTTTTTATATTTTAAGAGCTATACGGTTCTATACCTACTTTTATACTCTTCGCGTTCTAATTCTTAGTTCCTCTATATTCTTTATTCTTAGAGTTCTTCTATTATATACTAGTAATATTCCTTTTAGAATTCTATTTCTCTTTCTTTATTTTTTTCGATCTTTTAGTACTTAAGGCTATTTTTACTATAAATAGCGTATATAAGCCTTTACGCGTCTTCTTCTAATCCTAGATCCTAGTTATAGTCTAGTTCGAAGTATTTCTAGTAGTATTAATCGTAATATGCTTCTACCTTATTAATCTTTAGGTTAATTCTTATTACTTTTTTAGCCTATTTAAGCGTATCTTTATACTAGTATAGGTTATTATATCTTAATATTTATTATTAGAATTCTTTACTAGATATATCTTTTTCTAAATCTTTAAAATACTATACTTCTTTATCGTTATCGTAGTCTTATAGTAGGTCCTTATTTAAGTTATAAGCTATAGTTATTATAATAATTTTAGTTATTAGTTTCTTTAGGTACTAGCTATTATCTTTTTTATTTCTTTTATAGTCTTAGTAATTATCGTTATAGTATATCGTCTAGCTAGTATTTATATAGGTTAGCTTTATAGCCGCGAACTCTTATAGTTTAGGTAGCTATCCCTAGGGTAGTCCTCCTCTATTCTTTAAAGGTCCCCCTTACTCCTTAGGTCGCTTAGGTTATTAGTAGTTTCTAGCGAAGTGCCTTTCTTTACTATAGTTAAAATAAGCGCCCTTCTTAGGTCCCTAACCTTATTTCTATATTACGTTAATTTCTATAGGCCTTAAGTAGTATTCTTATAAAGTATTTCTATTCTAACGCTTCTTACTTATATTTAGTTAGTACTTCTTTTAGAAATTCGATTTATAGTTTCCTTTCTTTTCTATATATTATTTATAAAGTATATTATTAATTAAGACCGATATTTTAATATACTCTATAAGGTTAAAAGGTATAAGTCTAACTTTAATAACCTTATCTTTAACCTCTTCTTTTAGGCCTTAATAGAATATATTAATAAATGCTTTATTAAGGTATCTAAGTATTAAAGATAGTTACCTAAACCTAATAGCGTATTTTAAAGCTAATCGTTATTATTATAGGTAGTATAGCTTATTCTATACTACCTTTTTTTCGTCTAGTTCTTTAAATACTCTTTTAATAGCGTTTTTATAATTATTATATATAGCGAAAATTATCTTAGTAAAGCTATTCTAGCTCTTATACTTATTTTCTAAGAAGTCTTAAAAAGTTAGCTTAAACTAATTATAAGCCGCTCTAATAAAGAACTTAGCTATAACTTAAACCTTTTTAGATCTTATATTTACTTTTAGAAAGTTCTTAAGGTAGTCTTTTATTTATATAAAGTAAGTATAAAGTTTCGCTTAGCTTCTATTATACTTATTTAAAAGTAGAATCTTAATCTTAGTAGCTATAGCAGTATTTATTTTAAAAACTATAAGGTTTATTATAAGCCTTTATCTTTTAATATTAGTAAGTTAATAAAAGAGTTATTAGATCTCTTTCTTAAGCTAGTTTATTTCTTTTACTTATTAATTAATAATATCTTACTATTACCTAATATACCTTTTAGCGCTTTTAATCTTCTTTTTAAGCTTCTTAATCTACTCTTCCTTATTATTATTATCTTTTTTATTATTAGTATCTACTTCTATATAAGACCTAGTCTTAAGTAAATTAGGCTTCTTTTACTCTTAGCCTTTTCTTTTTAAAGTAATAGCTTTAAAGGCTATTATTAGTACTATTTAGTAATAAAGTACTTACTAAATAAGAATAGTTAACTTATAAAGATCTTAGTCTTTTAAATACTTATTAGATAGTAAGTAGGTTAAAGATAAATAGTAATTTAATTAAGTTATTATATAAGTATATATCTAAAAGTTTATAGTACTTATAAATAATATTATAAAGACTATACTTAGATTAATTATTAAAAAGTAAAAAAGAAATAGCTAGGTATATAATAATAACTATAGTTTAAGTAGTTTATAGTTCTTTTTATTATTCTTCTTTAAGCGATAGTAGTCGACCGTCGCTTATAATCGCTTATTCTTTAGTCGATACTAGGCGCTTGTCGCCTATATCGCCCGCTTCTATAATCGCGCCTAGGCGACGTTCGCCTACGTCGCCCGTATTCTGATTAGTCCGATGCCAGGGCGCTATCTTTGTCATCCTGGTGCATGCGCCCTGTTTCTGCTGCAACCTTAAGTGGTCGTGGCGGCCCAGGCCGTCACAAAGAGGAGAACCGAGGTCCTACGCTAGCTATCTACCGAGCGATACCTCTAATACCACGAACAGGCGGAGGAAGGCGTGCTTAAGGGAACTAGCAAATGGTTATTTTTAGACCCTATCTTTGCAAAGTAGAAAGAAGATAGTAGTTCGTCTATACTCTAGCTTTATAGCATTCTAGGATCTAATAAGAGCAAACTTATATAAGTACCCGTGCTTACCCCACAGTGATCAAGAAGCTAGGGGTCAGATCTATGATCGTTAAAGACGGCCTAGCAGCTTATAGGGATAACCAGGGCCTCAAAGCCTACCGCCGGCATACTTCTATTGCTCTCGCAGCCCTGCTAAGCCAGGGCGCTCCGACCCTAACGAAGTGTTAGCAAGCATTGCTCGCCAGTTCTCTAGTCTTAACCCCGGCCTCTCACTGCTCTAGCCGACAGTCGAAGAATATATAAAGCGAGAGAGAGAGGCCTTCGCTAATAAATCACTACGGCGATAAGAGAGTTGCGATCTTATCCTCTAGCTAGCCAGACACTACCCTATAGTAACTATTATACTAGATGCCCTTAGCGACTTCTATCTAGCTACGCGCTATTAGCTCCTAAACGCAATAGAGTCTATCCTTAGCAGCTCTCCTAGCCTCGTTAAGATATCCGTTACTAGCCGTAATAATTAAGACATCGTATATAAGCTCTAAGCATACCTTAAACTTAAGCTATTATTAAATAAAAACTCGGATAATATCGCGAGGTTCGTTAAATCCGAGGCGGATCTAATAATTAAGGGTAGGGCTTTGCTATTGCATATCATAAGAAAGCAAGAACTATAATAGAGAATCATCAAAGAGGTCACTAACGGTGCATACGGTATGTAAGTCTGTTCCCGAAATAGTAGCGGGATAGTACTCATAGCGCTGCGGCAGGCTCCGCTAGGCTGCCTTATAACTACAAGCATTGTGCGATCTTTAATCCGATGCCGTAGTATACGAAAAGATCGGGCGTCTACCGCCTATACTAGAACATCTTTATTAGGAATACCTCGCGAAGCTCGAGAACTAATAGGCTGCGGCCGACCGCAAATACGCAAGGCATACCCTGGCATGGCTCCTCTATGCCTATAGAACGCCTAAGTCGGTTAAATTCCTTACGGCTATCTCGATTACGGTGCCTTTAGGCGGTCATCTAACGAAAGAACAAATTTAAAGTCTTTGCCACAACTTCGTTATTTTCGATCAGGCACTAGACACCTTCCGTTTCGCATATCTCTCGGTTAGAGAAGTCTTAGAGAAGCAGGCCGCATAAGCTTCCTCGTTGACTAACGCTTAGGCGGCAGGAGCTTGCCTCCTGACGCTAACTGGCTGCGCCGGCGCTTACTCGTCAATATACCTTCCTTTAGAGTCGGAGTATCCCTTTGACCGGAACAACAGAATCACCTCGTACGCAGATGTATACTAGGCGCCGCATTGTCAGGCAGCGGCCCCAGAAAGAGGTCAGGGCCAGCTTAAAACACTCTTATCTGAGCAGACTAACTCCACAATCGCCATTTTTTCTATGGTCGATGCGATTAAACAACCTCCTATCTAATTTCGACTTCCTGATACGCCGAAGATTAAAAAAATTACAGGTCGCAGTCTTCGCCGATATCTACTACGTGTACTTTTGACATTCCCGAAGTTATAGGACAAAGAGACGCTAGCTTAGTAGATGCTAACCTTACAAACTCTATAGGCAAGAATTGTCTACACGTTGCGGCGGAATACGGAAGTTGCGGGATATTAAGGATATTAATAGGGATCATTTCTATCAAAATCATAGAGGTAGTAGTCAAAGCTGTAGCAGGGAATGAAGTGAATAGGAAAGAGGTGATAACACTTCTTCTTTATAAGCAGGGAGATAATATCGAGATTATAGAGGAGGTGGTCAAGGCTATAGCCGGGATCAGGGGAAATAAGAAAAGAGGTGATAGCACTTCTTCTTTAGGAGGTGAGAGGCGATATCGAAATTATAGAGGAGGTGGTAAAGGTTATAGCCGAGAATCAGAAGAGTAGGAAAGAGGTGATAACTCTTCTTCTCCAGGAGAGGGGAGATGACATCGAAATCACGGAGGTAGTAGAGGCTATAGCCGGGCATAAGGGGAATAGGAAAGAGGTGATAGTACTTCTTCTTCGCCAGCGGCCTTCTGCTATGAGGGCCTATGTCAAGGAGGAGGTATATCTAATTGCCTCTGCTTGTGGCCAGCTCGCTGTCATTAACCCCCTCTCTCGTCACTTCAGCTACTGCCCTATTAAGGAGGAATGGGTTACGACCGCTAGGTTTTATATAACCGTAGACGTGGCGAGCACCATCATTGGTCAAGTAGTGGCCAGGTTGTGGCCGGCTGAAACCAAGAGAAGAGGGGGATGGGAGAAGTAGCTCTACTACGCAGAAGGGACGAGTGCTGTCCAAAGGACTTGCCATGCGGGGGTCACCGCGGTGTCAGGATGGCACAGGGTCCATGGCACGTGACTGAAATCCGGGGAATCAGAAACGGCATTCCCAGCAGCTGCACACGCATTACAGCGGCGCGATAGCAGCAGGGTCCCTGCCCATTAAACCTCGAGATTCCGAGCCGCATGGCATCCTCGCCCGACCAGGGTGCGGCCACGTGCGCCGGCCTCGCGGAGTCCACGCGAGAACCACACACGAGCTCAGTCGATACGCAGCCGGCGGCGACGACGTCCAATGATGGCATGCGCAACAGCGAAGACGACAGGACGGGGGAGGCCGACTCGGCGACTTCGCCGATGATGGCCCCTCCGGTGAGCACACCACCGCCGTACTGGCAAGTCCAACACTCCTATAACGACCCCGCCGAGTCGGCGCCCGAGGCCGGAGGCATCACAATGCGAGACAACGAATCGGAGGACCAGGGTGGGCGGAACAGCGCCTGCTGGGCGCGGAGCGTCGAGATACCGGACTACGTAGTTGTCAACGGCAGCGCGACCAACATTGGGGCCTTTGTGGTTTTTAATATCCGGGTGGAGACGATCAATGTCAGTGGATGGTCCCCCTCTTCCCTCTCCCTTGCTCGCGAGGCCTCCGGGACTTGTGCCAAGCTTCATCTCGCCGTGGACAGACGCTAATGCGGCGTGCAGGGCGGCCACATGAATATACGGAAACGGTATTCCGAGTTCGACGACCTACGGCGGCGGCTGATGCAGACGTTCCCCAATTTTGCGGCCGCCGTGCCGCCACTGCCGCCCAAGAGTCTGATATCCAAGTTCCGCCCGCCGTTCCTGGAGAAGAGGCGGTCATCCCTCCAATATTTTCTTAAGTGAGTCTTTCTCTGCCCCGAGCTCGCTGCGCCGGGATTCGGCGGAAACGGGCGCGAGCTCGGAGTTTCTTCCCCTTCAGTGTTGGCTGAAAGAGCTGGGGCTGACGTGGGTCACAGTTGCATATTGCTCAATCCGGAGTTTTCGGCATCACCCGTCCTTAAGGAGTTCTTGTTTGCATAGAGATTATAGCGTGTGCATGGGTATTCGGTCGTCTCTCTTCTCCCTCCTTTGATACTTGTTCTGGTCTTGGGATGGCGGGCATGCCGAGGTCACACAGGGCGACAAACAAGAGTGATATCCCGGTGGGTACACGCTAGCCATCTGGCCCCAGAGGGCTGAGTGAACGAGTCGCGCTTGCGATTGCCCTTCTTTCTCGGCCCCGCAGTGTGAGTTTAAGCTCAAGCTCTGAAATCGCGTCTGCCCCTTGCATTATTCCCATGGCCCGTAGGGCTGAGTCCCCGGTCGTCAAAGGGCTGACGCCCGTCTGATCCTGGATCGGCCCCCAGCGAGTCCCGGTGAGGAGGGAGCCGATATTATGCACTCGGAACAGGCCCCAGTACTTTTGGTGCTTCCCAACCTGCTGATCCCTGCGCGTATCGACCCAGTCAAATCAGCCTAACGTGCCGTCGGCGACGCTGGTCCCGCAGCATGCCGCGTAACCACCACTGAGCCATCCTCCATGACGCGGCGGCACCATTGGCCCTCTTGGCCTCTCACCACGATCATCTGCTTCCGTGTTTTCCGGTCCTACTACCTTTTGAGAATATATTCGTCCATTCGCACCCCCCTCTCGCCACCCACGCCAGTTTTGCGACCCCACCGATCCCCAATTCCTTGAACCAGAAATGCGGCTTCCTGCATCGGCTCCGTCATTTCGACCCCGCCTTCCGAATCACGTATCATGACCGAGGATCCGCAGGTCCTGACGGTACAAGTAGCCGATGCGACCGCGGAGATCAAGCCACCGCCGCCGGAACTCAGTGCCGCCGAGGTTCGCTTGGAACCAGGGCACCCCACCACAAATACCACTAATACTGCAATCTCCGCGACGTTAAACCAGGGCGCTGACGTCACGCTCCGGCACGGCGGCCAGCTGCATTACTTTGAGTCGCTAATGCCCCCGTCGCTCTCCGACTTTGAGAAGATAGCGCACGTACAGCAGCAGCGCGAACTGGAGCATCGTCGAGCCCGACCGAAGGAATTTCGCCGCAGGAGTTTGGGGCGTCATAGTTCGCGCGCATCATCGGATACTAGCCGCCCGCTGCCAAGGGACGCCATCATGGCGGCCGACGACAACTGCGACGGCTTGTCGCGAGAAGATGCCGCCACGCTTATCCAGAAGACATACCGTGGGTACAAAGCGAGGAGGGAGCTTGCGGGGTTTGGGCTGAGCGCGTCGACAAGATGGGTTAGTGCTGTGAGGGACGCGCAATGGTTGGAGCTCACGAGGCCGAAGACGGCTTCGACGCAGGGTGCAGAGGGGGAGAGACCGGCGACTTCTGGGAGCACGCAGGGGGAGTCGTCCGAGGCGGCGAGGCAGCACTGGAAGAAGGCGGCTGCGATACTTCGGCGCGCGGGCCACAACAACGACTCGGATTCGACCTCTAGTAGCTCCTCCTCCTCCTCGTCCTCCTCCTCCGACGACGAGGAGAAGCGCCTGAAGAAGCAGCAGAAAAGGGGAGAGAAGCTTGGGAACGAGTCGCGCATGATGGCGCTGCAGTATTTCTTGGAGATGGTCGATCAGAAGCACAGGTACGGGTCGAACCTGGGTGTGTACCATGAGGTGTGGAAGAACGCCGACACCCACGACAACTTCTTCCATTGGCTGGACTACGGGGAGGGCAAGGACCTCGACATCGTCGCGTGCCCTCGGGACCGCCTGGAGCGGGAGCGCGTGCGGTACTTGTCGCTAGAGGAGCGGCAGTATTACCTCGTCGAGATTGACGACGAGGGGCGCCTCTGCTGGGCGAAGAACGGGAAGAGGATCGACACGTCGCCGGAGTACAGGGACAGCTTGTACGGCGTCGTCCCGATCGACGACCCTGCGCCCTCTTTCCGGCCCGTGACGCCCCCTGATGAGCGCGCGGCGGCCCTCGAGCGAACGGGGACGTCAAGCACGTCCTCCGCCGAGTCGGTCGAGGCGGCGGACCGCGCCGCGAAGTACACGAACCCGAGTTTCGACAGCGCCAAAGGTCCCAAGAAGCTCCAGCACCTATCCGCCACGACGATAACGAACCGACTCCTCCGCAAGACGGTGCAGAAGAACACGTGGATCTTCGTCACGGACACGAATTTCCGGCTGTACGTCGGCATCAAGGACTCGGGGAGCTTTCAGCACTCGTCGTTCCTCCAGGGGAGCCGTATCGGCGCGGCGGGGCTGATCAAGATCAAGGACGGGAGGTTGACAGCGTTGAGCCCGCTGAGTGGACACTACCGGCCCCCCGCGTCCAACTTCCGCACGTTTGTGAAGAACCTGAGGGAGGCCGGGGTGGATATGGGGCGCGTGTCGATCTCCAAGTCGTACATGGTGCTCGCGGGGCTGGAGATGTATGTGCGGAGTACAAAGAAGGGGAAGGCGCTGTTTAGGGGCCTGCTGAAGAGGCAGGAGAAGGTGCTGCATCCAGAGGCGGCGGGGAGGAGGGAGGAGGCGGAGATTGATCAGAGCGAGAGCGCGAAGAGGGAGAGGGAGGTTGTGAAGGAGGAGAGGGAGAAGGAGGGAGTGGAGAAGGCGGAGGAAAGGAAGAGGAGGGTTAGTAGCGGGGCTGCGCTGTTCGAGAGGCTGAGTATTTCGCGGAATCCGGAGACGGGCAAGGAGGGGCAAGTTGTGAGGGGGGCTGAGGCTGGCGCGAGTGCGTAATTCTGCGTCTTTTGGGTGGCGGGGTGTATATGCAATAGATACCCACGTATAGTCGAGTCTACTATTAATCCTCATCTGTTTCATCGCTTCATTCGATTCCCTCGACTGGGTGATAGACTGAACTGGCAGCTATGATTGTCTTCGCCAGACCCAGGGCATTCACATGCACATACGGAATGATAGCGTGAACCGTAGATGTGCCTGCATTTTGCAAGGATAATAGTCTATTGGTGGTAATCCGTACAAATGAACAATTCCGGGCCTGGACCGTTTTTACACCCCCGTCCACGACTGCGACCAAGCAAACTTACACCCCTCCAACTCCCCAAAGCGGCGCCCCCTTACGCCTTCCAGACCCTCTTGATCGCCTCCGTCATGCCCACATCATTCGTCTCGAACTCGTACAGGCCGACGCCGGCGATGATGGTGGCGGCGCCGAGGCCGTAGTTGAGGGCGCGCCGCGACTTGGGGTACTTGCGCGAGGGGACGTAGTCGGTGATGATGTTCTGGAAGCCCATGTGGGAGTGGAGGAGGAGGGAGCCGCAGAGGACGGCGTCGAGGCCCGGGTTGAGGGAGCCGGCGGCGAAGGGCGCGAGGGTGAGGGGCACGAGACCGAGGGCGAGGGCGCGGTCGAAGGTCCAGTGGTAGGAGCCGTGGGCGGGGTCGCCGTGCTGCTCGGGGATGGGGTCGTTGACTGCGGGTTGCGGGTTAGTGGCTGGGTGGGTTAAAGGTGGGTGTCGGGGTTCGGGGCGTGGTTACCTGTGCGCTTGACGACCTCTGAAGATGATGTTAGCTTGCGTACAGCGCGAGAGCAGGGCAATTGAGGAGCAAGGAGAACGTACGGGGTCCCGCGGGGAGGAGGTCCCTCTTCGCGGTGGTGTGGAAGGCCGCGGTCCTAGCGGTGTTCTGCTGGAGAGCTACGCGGAGCGCCGGGCGGGCGCCGGAGAGGACGGGACGCGCGATGGACGCCATGTTGTGTGGTTCCCGAGGCTGCTGGTCGGTTTCCTTCAATCTAGATTCAAAGACGTGTGATCTCGGGGAGAGCGGGTTGGCAATCGGCGTGGAGGGAAGTTTCGCGGCCTCGGGACGAGTTGGTCGTTGGAAAGAAGTCGAGATATTGTGACGGAAGGTGGTTTCTCGGAATTCAGAATGCCTGATTGCCGAGGATGTGGAGGTGGTAATCGGAAGCGGTGTCATTGGTCGGGATTTCGAGGTTCCGGTCTTGGCCTGGGATTCAAGGCGGCAAGCGGCTTCGGGTGGCGGCTGATGTCGGGAGCGCTTTCACGTGAGAGCGCGGCGAGACTTTTTTGCGGGTGGCACGCGACAGGTGGCAGCACTGGCGAAAATTTTCGGCGCAGCACCGAGAGCTTCACGCGCGATAGCTCCTGCATTCAGTATCCTGTGTGGCCATGCTTATGCGCCCCGTACAGTTTCGCACATAGGCCTTGTCTCTGCGCGCAAACTGTCTTCGTCATGGCGCCTCGAGCTTTCCGGGCCCTCGCCCTTACGAGGAGAGCCCGTGCGGGTGCCTGCGAGCGGGCACTCTCTCCCATCTTCACACAGACTCGCGGGATCGCGCAGTCGTACCTGGCCAAGGTCGAGGCGGCCAAGGAGGACTGGGCCAAGCGGGCCGAGGATATCGAAGCGGGGAGGAAGCAGCATGTGTGGGACATCTTCACAGAGCGAGGCTTCCTCAAGGACGTCGCAGGGTATGTGCCCACTACCGCCCATCCCGCCCGTCGCATCCCTCTAACGAGTTTACCCCAGGCGCCCTGAGCTCATCCGGAAGCTCATTCTCAACAAGCGCATCGGCGCGTACGTCGGCATCGACCCCACGGCCGAGTCCCTCCACGTCGGCCACCTCCTCCCGCTGATGCCCCTCTTCTGGCTCTACTTCAACGGGCTCTCGACGACGACGCTCATCGGCGGCGCGACGGCGCGCGTCGGCGACCCGACGGACCGGCTGCAGAGCCGCGAGGTCATGTCCAACTCGGACATTGCCAGGAACATCACCAAGATCCACTATCAGCTCAAGAAGGTGTGGGCCAACGTCGAAGACATAGGGAGGAAGTACGGGTACAACGGCGAGTGGGCAGGGCGCCCGCACCTGCGGAACAACAACATGTGGCACAACTCCCTGCCGCTGTACGACTTCTTGAAGAGGCTCGGGAGGAACATTAGGATAGGGCCCATGCTGTCCAGGGAAACGTATGTTTGCTGCTTCACTTCATACCCGGGGTTGCGCCAGTGCACGGCGCTGCTTGGATGCAGTGCTAACGCGGGAACAGGGTCAAGCGCAAGATGACCGAGGGAGACGGCATGTCGTTTGCAGAGTTCACCTACCCCCTGATCCAGGGCTGGGACTTCTGGCACCTGTACAACAAGAACGGCGTCCAGATGCAGATCGGCGGCTCGGACCAGTACGGCAACATCGTGTCGGGCATCGAGATCGTCAAGACTATCCGCGAGACCGAGACGGCCGACCACCTCCGGATTCCCACCGACTGGACCCACGAGCCCGTGGGCTTCACCGTGCCGCTGCTAACTGACTCGTCGGGCGCCAAGTTCGGCAAGAGCGCCGGCAACGCGGTCTGGCTCGACCACGCCATGACGTCGCCCTTCGAGTTCTACGGCTACTTCGTTTCGCGGCCCGACGAAGACGTCGAGAGGCTGCTCAAGCTCTTTACGTTCCTCCCGCTGGCCGACATCTCGACGCTCATGCAGCTCCACCGCGAGGACCCGCCCAAGCGCGTCGCGCAGCACGTCCTCGCGTTCGAGGTGACGTCCGTCGTGCACGGGCCCGAGGTGGCGCTACGCGAGCAGATGCAGCACCAGCTCATGTTCGGCAAGGCGCCCATCCAGCTACCAGAGGGCATGGTCACCGCGGCGAAGGGCGTCAAGCCCGCGAGCTTCAAGCCGGTCGAGGGGCTCCGGACGACGGCGAACGAGGCGACGCAGGACTCAATGAAGCTGCCCGAGTCGCTTATAAACGGGAAGTCGGTCGCGC
Source organism: Sordariomycetes sp. B11D1 (assembly GCA_025503055.1). Classification (NCBI taxonomy): domain Eukaryota; kingdom Fungi; phylum Ascomycota; class Sordariomycetes; species Sordariomycetes sp. B11D1. The sequence goes on from JAMFQS010000017.1 coordinate 299,168, forward strand.
GGATCCTGTTTGCGTGCGGGCTGGCGTCGAGCGTTACTGAGGGCACGAGGCTGGTGCAGCAGGGCGGCGCGTACGTCGCTGCGTCGCCGGGCGCGCACATGAAGAAGCTCACCCCGGGGAGCCTTGACTGGACGCCCGTCAAGACGTGGTTCCCGTCCGACACGCAGCGGTTCCTGATTGACAACAAGCTGTTGATCCTGCGCAGGGGCAAGTCTAATGTGCGGATCATTGAGATGGTGAGCGATCTGGAGTGGAAGGAGAGCGGGATGAAGTACCCCGGGGAGCCGTACACGGGGAAGCTGAGGCAGGTCATGAAGGCGATGAGGGAGGAGGAAATGGCCAAGGCGGAAAAGGGGGAGGAGGGGGAGGCGGAGAGGAAGCCGTTGAAGGTTGTGCCGAATAACCCGGACATCCACTTCCCTACGAAGCCTAAGAAGGGGAAATGAGCTGTTGTGAGGGAGGGCGGGTTTCCGTTTTGGCGTGTTTGATATAGATGTATCATAGGGTGGGTTATCGTGCTTGTGGTGTGTGTGTGTGTGTGTGTGTGTGTGTGTGTGTGTGTGTGTGTGTTTGGGAGGGGGGGGGGGGGGGGGGGTGGGTGTTTTAAAAATAGGCGATCAAAAAAAACCGGGGGGCGAGAA
>JAMFQS010000017.1:299818-335353 GCA_025503055.1 Sordariomycetes sp. B11D1
CCCCCCCCCCCCCCCCCCCCCGCCCCCGCCCCCCCCCCCCCCGGATTGTAAGAATAGGAGCTGCATAGAAAGCGAGGTGCGAGAAACTTTGTCTTTGTATTTGTATATCCTAAAACACATAGAGCACTCGGCCATTCCACACATTGCCCGTCGCGACATTGCGTCCCAGTCTAACTCGAGCCCACCTACTACTACCTGTAAAACACCGTGAGGTCCCCCGCAGGCAACTCCAGCCCCTTCAACCTCTCCGTGATCTCCTCGTCCGTAAGGTTCAGCTCCGTGATGATCTGGTCAAAGCAGTGCATCCCATCCGTATACCTCTGCAGCGGGTCCCCGCCCGCCCTAGGCGCCGCCTGCCCCGTCGCCAGCGCGGCGATGTACTGCTTGGACACGACGAACTTGTGCACGCGGTAGAGGCACCCCTTGATGACGCCGAACTGCACGAAGCGCCGCACGTCGACGTACCGGAGGACGTCGAGCCCGGACTCGCGGTGGGCCTTTAGCCACTCTATCACGGAGCGCCCGACGCAGAAGGAGGTCATGAGGCGGATGAGGTGGTAGTTGCTGGGGCGCTGGCGGGAGTGGATGCAGGCGTAGGCGGCGCACTCGTCGACCATGCCGTCGACGTTGGAGACGAAGTCCGCGACGCCCGGGCGGGGCGCGTAGCACGAGGTGAAGAAGAAGATGTCGAGGAGGAGGATGGCGTCGTAGTAGAGGAGGTGGCGGAGGGCGGTGCGGGCGAGGGGGAGGGAGACGGAGGAGAGGTGGGCTATGCGGCGAACGTCGGAGACGCCGTCGATGTGGGGGATTAGCTTCTGCATCGTGAGGTCCCAGGTTGGGTCGACGATGTCGGGGAGCTTGAGCTTGGCGATGGGGACGTGCCAGGGCTTGACGTCGGGGGGTGGGCGGTAGTTTGGGAAAAGCTTCATGTTGATGGTGTTGGCGTCGTCTGGGCGTGTCAGCTGTTCTGTCTGGATACCCAGAAGGGGAAAAAAGAGGGGGGGGGGGGGGGGGGGGGGTCGGCGAGATGAGAAGGGGGTATGCGAGGTCAAGGGTGCGACGGTGAGACTCACCGACTGGAATCATGCACTCCCCGTAGTTATTCAGATCCTCCCTGACAATCTCCAACAGGCCCTCGACGCTCCTCCTCCCATCTCTCCTCTCCTCCCCCACTGCCTCCTGCGCGCTCAGATACCCATCCTGAACCTCCATCTCCCCAAACGTAACCGCCAGCCTCCTCACGACCCTCTCGAAGGCCCCGCGGTCGCCGCCTTCCGCCACCACGACCCCAAAGTTGAACATGAACTCGTTGCGCGAGTACTTCTCGTCCGATATGAGGACGGGGTGGCTGACAATGACATGCTTTCCCGACGAGTCGGTGGCGGTGACGAGGCGGTTGCAAAAGGGCTTGCGGGGGATGATGTAGGGCTGGAGGTGGTCGAAGTCTAGGATGGAGGTCTTGGGGGGCCCGAGGAGGTTTGGGGGGGATTGGGCGACGATGCGGGGCCCTACTCGCGTGTTAGACGTGATGACTGGGGGTGGCGATGGCGGTGTTCATGGGGCGTTGCGGACGCGGATGGCGACGGGTGAAGGGGGGGCGAGGTGAGGTCGGGTGGACGTACCCTCCTTCGGCAGGAACCTCGCGTAGAATATTCCCTGGATCATGATCTCATGTCTCCGCGCCCTCGACTCTCATCTCGCGAGTGGGCGCGAGGGGATGCTGCGCGTTGGGCTCGGCCACGCGGTGCCGATGTCGATGTTGACGGGGTCCAAGTTGGGTTGACGTTGATGGTGGGGGTGGTGGATTCCGGGGGAGAGAGTGACTTGGCGGGTTGAACCGTATAAAACCACCACGTCCCCAGACATCAAAGCGGCGCCCATACCGGCCCGCAACGCGAATGAATGTCCAAGGGGTAACGACATGCGACATATATTCTCACATGAACAATAACAGTAGAATTTCATTAGGTATGCAGTCCATCCGCTGGAAGCAGGAGTCGTGCACGGCGCTGCTCGTTCCCGCCCGCGATTCGACTGGCATCGCAGCCACAGCAGCGCGTTTACATGCCTGTGTCCTCACCCGCCCAGCAATCCCGATGCCATACACGCGAGAACCGACCAGGCTCATGATTACTACAGAAAAGGCCCCTATTCTTCGCTAACCCCCACCATCAGCTCCCCCCAAGAAGATGCTCAATGGCCCCCTGCACGCTCCCCCCGCTCCTCCTCAGCGCCGCAATGTTGCTGTCAAAGTCAAAGAACCCCATGTCGTTCAGCTGCCGTAGCTGCTCCGCATACCGCTCCTCCGGCGGCCTGTTGTCCGGCGGCGCCGGCGGCGCACCGCCCATGCCGCCCATGCCCATGGTCGAGAGGAACTCCTGCAGCGAGCGCTGGAGGTCGGGGTTCGCGCCCGCGCCCTGCGCGCCGGGGACGGCGTTCGGGTTGAGGAAGGAGAGGAAGGGGTTGGCGGGTGCTTGGCCGCCAGCCTCGGCGCCCCCCTGGTTTCCGGTCCCCGTCCCGCCTCCCGCTCCGGCGGCGGGGTTCGCGCCGCCGAGGCCGGGGAAGAGCATCCCGAACGGCGGCATCTGAGGCAGGCCGCCCGCCCCCACTCCCGCTCCCGCCCCCGCGTTCCCACCCTGCTGGTTCCCCGCGGAGGGCGCATCAGACGGCGTCTGGTCGGTGGCGCCGGGCGCCGGGAACGAGGGCATGCCGCCCTGGGCCTGCATCTGGCTGGCCATCCGGATCATGTCGGGGTTGGTCATCATCTGGCGCATAAAGGGCGACTGGAGCATCTCGCGGGCGTTTGGGAGGTCCCGGAGGGTGGGGTTCGACTGGATGAGCATGTTGATGAAGTCGGGGTTATCGAGCGCCGCGTTCATCGTCTGCTGGACAGAGGGGTCCGACATCATGCGCGCCACCTCGTCAGCGCTGGGAGGGGGGCCCATCTGGTTATCCGTTAGCAACTCCCTGGTGCGAAGGGGGTACGGAAACTTACACCTCCGTCGGCCCCAAACATCGACCGGCTAGGCAGCGGGACGTGGCCCGCGAAGCGCGCGCCCGTCAGTCCCGCGAGCGGGTTGTTCGCGGTTCCGGCGGCCATGTTGGTGGGCACGTTGGGCACGGCGGGCGTCGACGCCGACGACGCCGCGGTGGGGGGAGTGGGGTTGCTCGCGGCGCTCTTGACGAGGTGCACCGTGTTGTTGGGCTTGATCTTGTATGTGCTCAGCGCGTCGTCGTTCTTCATGACGCGGCCGGAGTAGATGAGGCGCTGGCGCTCCGCGGGTATGTTCTCGTACTCCTCGGTCGACAGCTTCGTCTTGAGCTCGCTGACAGTCGCGGACTCGGACATCGTCACCGTGTGCACGTTGTCGCCGGAGGACTTGACCTTGAAGGTCAGCTCCTGCGGGGCGTCGCCGCCTTCTGCGTTGTCGGCCATTTTTTTCTTTTGCGGTGTAGAGAGGGTGATAGAGAGAAGAGGGGGCCGGGGGGGGGGGGGAAGAGGAAGTGTGAGAGTCGCCGCTGACGGAGGGCGCGAGGCGGGGAGCTTGACTGTTTGTTAAGCGAAATGGGGGAGTCGGCAAGTGGTCGGCCTGTCGGGTCGCAGCTCGCCTCGTAAAGGCTACGGAGGACGGTTCGAAAGTCGCTTGGATGTCGGACTGGATTCTTTCCGGAGCGACAGAGAGCACGCGAAGGGTTATAGGAAGGGCAGAGGGACAGATCGTAGCGATGGCGCGAGACAGACGCCGGTTCCGACTGATGATGTCGGCAGGAGAGGCGGGCGAGTGGCGCTGCGACTGGGAACAGGAGGGGCGATTGGTGTTGGGATGCCTGGGCGGGTGGGGTGCACTTAGCGGGGCAGCGTAGTGGGTGCTCGTGCTGTCATACCGTGTCCCTTCCCCGGGCTTCACTGGCAGATGCATCGACCAAGACAGGACCCAGAACCATGTGACAACGCCGCTTCCTGTAGAAAATCGCGCAGAGACGGCGACGAGGTTCCATCCGCAGCGTCCTTTCTTCATCGCCCTTTCCCTCCGCAGGCGCGGCGGGGGCGAATCCGGATCCCACGCCCAGGGACAAACCCCGTTCTGCGGCCACGTTGAGCCCGCGAAGCCAAGCTTCCACCGCCGTCCACAGGGTTCCATCTTGAAGCGCGCGGCCCCCGGGCAAACGAGTCCCCCCCCCCCCCCCCCCAACTGCCCGTAGCATGCCGTAATTGCCCAAGGAGGATGGCACACTGCTCTCGTCGGGGTCCACGACCCAAGCAAGCCCGCAAGATAGGAGAAATGGGAGATTATATTCATCGTCGCTAGCCGTTACCCTCGTGATATTCCGGACCGTACCGGCGCTCTCCATCATCCACCTCCTTCACCAACATGGCCCCCTCTTTACCAGATTTCCACCGTTTTCAAATCACGGGAGCACAGCCTTCTCACGCTCCCCTTTGAGAAACATGCACGGAAAGCCGCCCGAACCCCTCCAACACATCCCTATCGACATTAGCCCCCCACTCCGCCTCAAACCTCTCCTCCCCGCCAACCCTCCTCACAACGTCCCCCAGCCTCTCTCTAACAAAGCTGAACGCGTGGACGCTGCCCACAGGGTCCTTGGCCGCCAGCTCATTCTCCCGTAGGTTCTTCGGGCAGTGCCACTCCTCAGCCGGCAGCTCCGGGTTCATCAGGCAGTCCGTCTCCACCGACACCCCGTCCTGCAACTCCGAGATGGTATTGTTCCACATGGAGAAGTAGTCCTGCAGCTTGCCCAGCGCGAGCGTCTGCACCGGTTCCGGGAGCTCGAGGATTCGCGTCAGGGCTAGAAGGTAGAGCTTCTGCCGGGGGAGGTCGTCCATGCTGCTCATGTGCGAAAACCACTCGCCGCTCAGCCAGTTCCAGACCGCCTCGACAGGGCCGAACGAGCCCAGCATCATCATGAAGGCGTTGGGCTCTGCTAGTGCTAGGCGCGCCAGGATCGCAAAGTAGTCGCCCTCCGTGACGGTATTGAGCTTACTGACCTTCCTGTTGGGACCTGTTGTCTGGTGCGCCTCCCACGCGTCATGAAGCGACTGGAGGATGGACTGGAGGAAGCCCGTCTCCATCATATCATGCATGATGACCGAGATGCCGTCGGCGCCGCCCAACTCCGTCGCTGCGCGGATGATGTACTCGATGCAGCCCGTTCCCGTGCGCACCCTCTCGCGGCTTTGCGACTCAAGGATTGGCGCCAGAGCTACTAAGACCGGCCGGCGGAATCGGTCCTCGAGGATGGCTTGCGGCGCCATGACTATGTACGATTCGACAATGTCGAGGGAGCTCCTCGCCGTCTCCGTCTGGTACTCGAGTAGTGGAAGCGCGAGCTCGATCAAGTTGACGAGATCGGCTGATAGGGGTGGGTTGCTCTGCATAATGACCGAGTTCCAGAGCTCGAGAGCCTCGTCAATCAGTGACAGATGGAGATCCGAGCCAGGGCGGGCCACCTCCCCGAGCAGAGGAAGCATATGATGCTGGTACTTTTGCGCCTCAGCGCCCATCGACATCACCAACGCACTGAAGATGGCAATCACCGCCTGCTTAATCATGTAGTCCTCGCCTCCTGAGCTTTCCCATATCTGTGGCAGGGCAGACATGATAAAGTCGCCGAACTGAGATGCTGCGCTCTCCATCCTCGTGACAAGAATCCTCATAGTCTCCAAGATTGCGAGCTTGGTATCGTCGATATCAACATTGGATATCAGCTCGGCCAGCTGTGGCATCACGTCGCCGGTATAAGGAAGGAACTTTTCCACGTCGAAGAACATCTCGTCAACCACCCAACGGAGCTGTCTCGCCGCTGTGATGCGAACCACAAGGTCGTTCGCCTCATCGTTCGGGTTCATGAAGTGCGTAAAAAGTTGGTAGATGACGGGCCGGTTCGTTTCTGTGCTCTGAACTATGATCCAGCTGCTGAGCAGAATGGCCAGTCTCCGCCGGAGAATCTTGGCCAACGGACCCTGTTCCTGAGCGTCCTTGACCAGAGTCGTGGTGAGTAGGTGGTCAAAGTCGAGCAGTTGGTTCGCTTGTCCTTCCGAGGTTTGCTTGTCGTTGCCCCCGGCAGTGACGATGTGCGCGGCGGATAGGCCCATAGCTGTATACACCGCTTCCTTGGTAGGAATACTAGCCCCGGGCGCGGTCGAGGTCTGGAAGTATGAGAGGAGAGGGGGGATGAGTAGCTGCTTGTAGCTTGTTAATAGGTCGAGGAATAGCTTCTCGGCACATGGTCGCACTTCAAACTCGTACGCGTTGCCCTCGCCCTGTTCCCGCTGCTCCCACTCTTCCGGCTCCTCTTCCCACGCGTCGAGATCAGACTTGCGGAATAGGAATAGCTGGGTTATTAGTACGTTTGTCATTTGCGTGACGAAATCGTCTGTGAGCCACTCCGTCTTGAGCAACTTGACAGCTTGCTCTCGCTCTTCCTTCTCCTCGTCGGTCCGGTATCTGAAGGTTTGGTAAGGACGGTGGGCGATCCTGACACAGTTTCGCAGGAGAGTGAGTGCCATGAGCGCCAGCTTCTCATGTAGAGCACTCTCGTTCTCATACTTTGCCTCATTCCCCGCCCCGGCCGCCTGCCGTGCCCCATCCGACTTGTCAAAGTCTGCCGCGAACTTGGCCACGAGATCCCAGTAGGCGTGAAGTAGCGGTAAGGAGTTTGGAAGCGAGACGAAGCTCGCGGGATGGGAGTCCGACATGGCTATGTGCAGCTTCGAGAATTGTAGCAGATGCTTCCCTATGACGTGCCGGTATCCCGTCGGAACTACAGAGCCCTGGCTAATGTAGCCGAGGAACTGCCCGAAATGAGTCTGTGACAGGGCCCAGTAGTCCTGGACCGTCTTGTCCTTATACGGAAATTCATATCCAGTAATGAGAAGCTGTCGTAGGATACGCGCGCAGAATAGACTGTTGAGCATCGCTTGCTCTGCCGCCCCCTTATCCCCCTGACCACCGGTCAGGGTGTTGACCCAGAGAGTGCTCTGTTCCGAATACATCTCCACAAGGAGGTACGCCAGCTCCGGTGTGATACCTTGCAGAGCCGTTTGCGACCTACGCAGCCGAGCAGTGGCCATCTCCTTCACGACGCGGAGGACGAGGAGCAGGGCACCTTGGAGGTGTGCTTGGTTCCCATTTCTGTTCGAGCGGAGGAGACCTATCAAATTCGACATGGCCTCTGGCCAGTTCTGCTGATAGTCTATCCTCACTACCTTGGCGACAGCCAGCGCGTTATGGAGAGCGAGGGCATGGTTTTCCTCCCCTACGGTACCCTCGAAGAGCCTTGATCGGATGAAAGTCTTTTCCTCGTCTTTCAAACCGCCTTTGACGTGGCTAAACATCCTCCAGTATTTGTCGATTCCATTTTTCATCTGTATAATGGCGAGCAGTCGGGTTTCGGTCGGGAGGGTCTTGTTCAGAAAGATGCTCTATGGTACGGCCTGTCAGCTAAGAGAAGCGCGGATGTCTCGTGGGATATAGTGGGCATCAGCTAGTTTACCTGGAGGGAGGAGTAGTACCCAGGCTGGGACTCCCACGCGGATAGCTGCTGGCCCACCGCCTGTCTCCTGGGACCTGATGTCGCGGAGGAGGTGGCATCTTGGAGGGCGACATAAAGCTCGTCGGGGCTGAGGGGCTGGGCCTCCCCAGGAGCCTCGATGGCGAAACTCATGGCGAGATGTCTCCCCTAGAAAGTGTGGAGTGTTCGGTTCCTTGTGCAGTTATCGAGGCTGGCAGTGATTCGTCGGAACGCTACGTGTTACAAAAAGAGGTAGGGCAGATGGTGTTGATTGTTCAGGTGTGGTTCGCGATACGAGGAACGTGGCGGGGCAGCATTTGGCGGGGCCTGAACTCGGTGTGAAAAGGAAACTGCGGGGTGCCTGCCTGCCGCCACCAGGCGCGGCTCCCGACAGGTGGAAGGCAAGCTATCCCCAGGAATGATTGTCCTCATTAGATTTTCCAATAGCACTGAATGATAGAGCTTGGAATTGTACAAAGTGAAATGCACTTTAGCATTACTCTTTCTGTGTGGCAGTTGTTGTTAGCCGGGGAGCTTACTTGTACCAGTGTCACGTCACGAATATTCCGCGTTTATACCATGTCCCCGACTGCGGCTTGAGGCCCACTCATTAATGATCCGATATACAATATATGAACCACCAGCACTCTTATGGACCGGGGCGGACTCTGGCTGGCGTCTGGCGATCTGACGAGGTCGGATCAATTGCTCCCTGCGCCCGATGCGGGACAGGGATGGAACCAGTTGTTACCAACTGCGCTCACTTCCACCATACGAGCCGGTACGTCACGCACGGTACGGGAGCTATTGCCGAGCCTCGGTTCTATCCAGCTTCCACCAGCCCTCATGCCTTGGGCTCGCCGGCGCGCCTAGGTGAACCACCCGAAAACATGATATTAGTCGCCTCGACTATACCTGACATACCATTGCAACGTGCCCCCTCGCCAGCATGACATCAACCAGCTTCGCCGACGCCGTCAAGCGACTCGCCGAACGACGAGAGGCCCGGGAACGAGACACCCATCGCGCAGCCGCCGCATCGCCCCCGTCGCCGGCGCGGGAACGCCTCGCCCGCTTTCCCGCTCCGCTCAATCAGCTACCCGCGGCCTGGGATAAGATATCGGGAAGCGAGGGCACGCGGCCGGCCTTTAGAGTCGGGCAGGTCGATGCCGAGCTGCTGGATGAGGAGCTCCTAGACCTTCTTAAGGGACAGGCGGGGGAGGCTCTTAAGTACTTCTCTGGGGGACACCTCAAGGAAGACTGGTCGGCGGAGATACAGCTCGTCCTCCGCGCAATCCTGTTCAAGCTTTCGATATGGGACCACGATGCGAGCTACGGCGCGGCGCTTCAGAACTTAAAGTATACCGACGCGAGGAGTTGCACACCGGTCCTTTCATCGCCTACGAGATGGCAGAAGGCTTTATACGGGCTAATAACAGTTCTTGGGAAGTACGGGTGGACAAAGTGGGAGGACTGGCTCGTCAATCAGGATGACGGCTACAACGAGCCCAGCCTCAGGGTGCAGCGGCTGACGAAGCTCACATCGGCATTATCAATAGCGCATTCGGCGGCAGCCCTCGCGTCATTCCTTGTGTTCCTCCTCCAGGGCCGATATCGAACCCTCCTCGACCGCATCCTGAGAATACGGCTAGCACCGCCCACGAGCCAGGTCAGCAGGGAGGTGTCGTTCGAGTACCAGAACCGCCAGCTCGTCTGGCACGCCTTCACCGAATTCCTCCTGTTCATCCTACCGCTGATCGGCGTGAACCGCTGGAGGAGGATGCTGACGAGAACGTGGCGGAGGACAATAGGCGTAATCAAGCCGGGGACTGGGAGCGACGAGTCGGAGCTTAAGGGCGAGCTGGCCTTCCTTCCGGAGCGCACCTGTGCTATTTGCTACCAGGACCAGAACTCGGGTGCCACGACGGAAGCGGAGGTCCTCGCAGCCGCCACGGCGGGCGGTGTGGTGGGCTCGGCGCAGACGGACATTACGAACCCGTACGAGGCGATGCCATGCGGGTGTCTGTACTGCTTCGTGTGTCTGGCGACGAGGCTCGAGCGGGAGGAGGGCGAGGGCTGGAACTGTCTCCGGTGCGGGGAGCTAATCAAGGAGTGCATGCCGTGGAACGGGGACGTGCTGGAGCCTTCGAAGTCGTCCTCTAAGACTGTGGCTTTTTCTGATGAGACACACGATGTTAGAGTGGAGGAGATACCCCGGGACGAAGAGCGATCCCTGAAATCAGTGTCATCGGACGCGTCCGTCTCATCATTTGACGGGTCGGAGCAAGGAGACTCCGACGTGGTCGAGCTTTCTGACAATTGAGAGGGAGAGGCGACGAGCATGTACTATAAGGCCCATAGCCTCAGGATATATCCCGTGTATACTTAGAGTATTACTTCATCCGTACGACTTAAAGAGGCATGCTGCTCAGGGAGAACGGGTTCCTTGACGTGTAGTGGACCTCTGAATGACCCTGGGTTCGGTCCGTGATCCGGCATCGGCGGCTGGGCCGTGTGGTGACACCTGTCAACCAAACTACCTTGCGACCTTCAATCCGCGATTCAGCAGAGCTGTTCAAGACACCCCACGGCGGCAACTCATACAGGTGCCTTCACCCACGAGAACAAAGGCTAGTAAATACTTATCATCTGAGACGTCGCCAGAGCTGGCCCGCTGGCGACATGTACATATATTGGCCAATCTTTTCATAGCAGCCACATGACGCGAGACGGAATCGCCCCCCCGAGTCATAGTTTCGAGCTCCCGCGCCAAGGAGAAAGCGGGACCAGGGGGTTGAAGCTCACGTCTTCCTCCGCCGGTACGCCATGACGCGCGCGCTCTTCTTCGTCACGATTGTTGTCGCGTGCCTGGGGCCATGGCTTTCTGCTGCCATGGCCCCGGGCCGGATCAAGGGCCTTCGGGATGATACGGTTCGGATGTTTTTGCACGGGTTTAGGAACTACATGGAGCATGGCTTCCCCGAAGACGAGGTTCGTCCGATGCGCATCCGTTCCCTTCTGGACTGATCGACCCGCGCTCCTCTAGAGGATATGGTTGTTAACTGGAATGACTCCATAGCTTCGTCCGCTGACATGCGGCCCCCTCACCCGCGACGAGAACCAGAACAACGCCGGCCTGAACGACGTCCTCGGCAACTACTCCCTGACCGTTGTTGACACACTCTCGACACTCGCCATACTAGCGGGCGGACCCGACGACGGCCACTACACGGGCTCTGAGGCGCTGTCTGACTTCCAGAAGGGCGTCGCCGATTTCGTGGCGCACTACGGCGACGGGCGCAGCGGTCCTTCGGGGAAGGGCATCCGGGGCCGAGGTTTCGACCAGGATAGCAAGGTGCAAATATTTGAGACGGTTATCCGCGGCGTCGGGGGGCTGCTGAGCGCCCACCTCTTTGCCGTTGGCGAGCTTCCGATACCGGGGTATGAGCCGGAGTGGCCAGAGGACGGGGAATCGGATGATCCCCTCGAGCTGCCGCCGATTAAGTGGCCGAACGGGTTCGTGTATGATGGGCAGCTGTTGCGCCTTGCCCTCGACCTCTCACAGCGTCTGTTGCCGGCGTTCTACACCACGACTGGCATCCCCTACCCGCGAGTGAACCTCCGGCATGGCATCCCATTCTATCCCAAGTCCCCTCTGCACAAGGATAGCGGGATCGGCGTGCGCCTTCCGGGGAAGGAGGTCACGGAAACGTGCAGCGCGGGTGCGGGCAGCCTGGTGCTTGAGTTTACAGTGCTCAGCCGCCTGACGGGGGATCCGCGGTTCGAGGAGGTGGCGAAGCGCGCTTTCTGGTCCATCTGGAAGCAGAGGAGTGCCCTCGATTTAGTCGGAGGAGGTATCGATGCCGAGCAGGCTACTTGGATCACGACAGCGTCGGGCATTGGTGCCGGGATGGACAGTTTTTACGAGTATGCCTTCAAGTCTCATGTTTTATTGTCGGGGCATGATGTTCCAAACGCGACGGAGTCTAGCACCTTCCGCGGAAGATTCTCGGGGCTTGACCCGAATAGCATTCAGCAGCCCCTTGTTCCCGAGGAGCACGACCCGGACAGTTTCCTCCAGGTCTGGCACCAGGCACACGCGGCGATCAAGCGGCACCTCCATAACAGTTGGCAGAACCCGAACGAGGACTTCCACCATCCTAGCTACATGAACGGGAACTACCAAACAGGGGCCATTGCGTCGTTGTGGATAGACAGCCTGGCGGCGTTTTATCCTGGCCTCCTGACCCAGGCGGGCGAGCTCGAGGAGGCTGTGGAAGCGCACCTCCTCTATGCCGCCCTGTGGACGAGATTCCGCGCATTGCCCGAGAGATGGTCTCTCCGCGATGGCCAGGTCGAGTCCGGGTTGTCGTGGTGGCCTGGACGACCGGAGTTCATTGAGTCTACGTACTACCTGCACCAGTCGACGAAGGACCCGTGGTACCTATATGTTGGCGAGATGGTGATGAAGGACATCTTTTCGCGGTGTTACACGGAGTGTGGCTGGGCAGGCCTCCAAGATGTGCGGACTGGCGAGAAGAGCGACCGTATGGAGAGTTTCTTCCTTGGAGAAACGACAAAGTACCTGTATCTACTCTTCGATCAGGATCACCCTCTCAACAAGCTGGACTCGCCGTTTGTGTTCTCGACCGAGGGCCACCCCCTGATCATCCCGAAGAAGCGGCCACACGGGGTTGCCTCGCGGAAGAGTGCATCCTCCACGTACTTTAACAGCAACTTCACCCACGAATGCCCGTCTCCGCCGTCTCCGCTGCCCCTGACGGGCTCAGTCGTCGCAGCGAGGTCAGATCTGTCCCACGCCGCGGGTGTCATCGGCCTTCACACGACGCCCAACATCCACGGCGAGCTTGAGGAGGTCGGCATCCGGGAAACGGACAAGGGCCCCATCCCGCTTCTGAGACCCAAGTCGAATTACACGTACTTCCCATGGACGCTCCCGCCCACGCTAATCCCCGCGAACGGGACGTGCCACCGCCTCCCGGAGGGCCGACAGCTGACGCTGCAGTTCCCCCGCCTAGGCGGCCGGCACGACGGGTTGTGGCCGCATATCGTGTCCAAAATCCCCGACGAGGGTGTCTTCATCTCGGGACTAGACGACCTAAAGTTGCAGATGGTTCTAGAAGACGACGGGTTGGGCGCCGCATGGCGGATAACTACCATCAACGCAGTGCCGCTCGGCAAGGAGGAGGCAGCCGTGATAGACGCAGATCTCATCGCCGATATGGCGGACCCGCTTTTCGAGAGGATCCGGGACCAGCACGCCATCGAGCTGGTGCTGGCCAACGACCCCCTCGCCTCCATCCGCCGGAGGGCCGGGGTTCCCGGGGCGGACGGATCCCTCAAGTCCGCCTACAAGGCTGCCGTACGGACAATGAAGGACGGCGTGGGCCTCGTCTTTCCCCGTCTGAGCCAGGCTTCCGAGACGCCGGACCCCTCCGGAGAACCCGAGCAAGACTCGGAGATGCCCGAGCTAGACCTTGATCTGGACCTCCTGAACTTCCCGGACACGGAGGTGATAGACTACTTCCTAGCGGCCACCCCCGTCGGCAAGGGCGCGCAGCTCGTCCCGGATAGCCCCGTGGCGCGGTACGTCTCCCGCGCTCACCCGCACTCCACCCTCTCCCTCCCCTGGACGGCAATCCACGTCCTGGACTCAGACCTCTGCGACGGCCCCATCCCGGCGTCCGTCCCGCGGACGAACCATGTCCTTGTAATCCGCCGCGGAGGTTGCACCTTTTCCCAGAAACTATCCAACATTCCAAACTTTTACCACTCGCCTTCGTCGCTGGCGCTCGTGGTGGTTGTGGATGAGGGGACGGACGACGAGGGGCTCGTGAGTCCTAGCTTGGATGAGACGCAGTTTACGCCGTCGGGTTTGCCGAGGTACAATCCAATTCCGCTGGTGCTGGTGAGGGCGGGCGAGGGAGGGTTCGATAAGTTTGTGGGGGCGACGGGAATGGGGATCAGGAGGTTGTATCACGTTCAGTCGCGGGGGACGCGAATCTCGAACCTGCGCGTGCGGTGACGCTTGACGTTGGTCTCTTCAGTCTTGTACATGTTGTTTCGTCTCCTGTTATACACACTAGTTCGCATGATAGCAGCCGTTGCTCAGTGTAGGATTGACAGCAACTTTTGAGTCCATAGATAGGGATATTTATGCAATAACGAAAATACACTGCCAAAGATGATTTCCAAAACTAGCTCCGTTTTGCTCATCCAGATGCCCAAGTATTCCCGTGATATGACCACATTCCGACCCCAAACCCCTCGGATTCCGTCTCTCAAGCGTATTTTGTATAAGAAATTCTAACAGGACCAGCTCTCCATGAAGTCGAAAAAAGAACCCGCTTCGCCTGATGCAAGTGAACTTTGCGCTAGGAGAGAAACAAGAACCGTGGTGCGAACAGTTAGTGTGTAGGAATGCTAACAAAACGGAGAACAGTCATCCATTTTTCCGATTCATTACCGGGCGTAGCAGCCCCTGGTTTTCTTCGCAATATGTAGGCACGACTCGGCGGCAGAGAAACAAGGCGCAGCGTGTATAGTATTCAAGGTTCTCTACAATCGAGAGAACCAAGTCGAGACGAGGGTATGGATTGCACAAAGAAAAAGTTGTGGCTCGACAAGCATGACAGCATACCGCGACGATGTGCCGTGATCAAGGGCCCATTCCAATGTACGGGGGTGTGTTCGGGTTCGCCGCATTATGCGTCTTCAAGCATGATAACAGTGGGGATGTCGCCCAGCTTCTTCCTGCCGTCGAGACCGGGGATTTCGAGGATAAAGAGGTAGCCAATGATCTCGCCCTTGAGCTGCTTCACGAGTTCCGCGGCAGCCTTCGCAGAACCACCTAATTGGCTGTTAGCGTGGGAAACAATGGAGGATGAGCCGGTAGGGAAGATAAGGCGAGAGATAAGCGGGGCGAACTCCTTACCAGTCGCAATGATATCGTCCACAATCAGGACCTTCTGGCCGGGCTGGATACCGTCCGCCTGCATCTGGAACAGGTCGGTGCCATACTCCTTCTCATAGGCCGCGGTGACGCACGGACCCGGAAGCTTGCCCTTCTTCCGGACGGGGGCGAAACTGGTGCCGAGTCGGAGGGCAAGGCCGGGCCCAAAGAGGAAGCCACGGGCGTCGAGGCCGACGATGACGTCGGGCTTGGCCGAGAAGCTCTCTTTGACCTGGAGGTCGAGGGCGGAGTGGAGGGTCTGGTGGACTGCGACGTCCATGAACAGGGGCATGATGTCGACGAAGTCAATGCCCTTGATGGGGAAGTCGTCGAAGTGGCGCAGGGCCTCCTTGAGAGTCATCTTTGCACGGGCGAGTTCGGAGGAGGGGGCGGCGGCGGCGGCGGGCTGTCGTCTCTCGGCATCTTCACTCTGTCCCGACGTCGCGGCGGAATCGGGGTAAACGGGGTGCGCGGCGAGGGGGTTCAGCACTGGAGCGGAAGGGTTGGCGCCCAGAATTCCTTGGTCCGAAGCAGACTGGCCTTCGCCCGAGGACTGCATGATGAGAGAGGAGAGAAGAAAGAAGAGACGGGGGCAGAAAAAGGGTTGTGGAAGGTGTTTGTATGTTGCGAGGCAGCAGCAAAGAAATTTTACTTCGCCGTTTGGAGGGGGAGGGGTGTACGAGGAAACTCGGCAGGGGCTCGGTGGGGTGGGAGACAAAGTTACTCGTTGCTATGGGAAGACGACGGCCGCCTCTTGGTACAACGCAGGGAAACGATGGCAGAAGAGCCTAGTCTCGTCGTCATCCCAATTATGCCGCCGGATTGGCCGGCTGGGCCCTCGTATGGACACGCAGGGACGTGATAAGACGGCAGCGTGGTGGTGTCGAAATCATAGGTCCCCGCCGCGGGCGCTCCGCAGAGGCTACACGCAGAAACGAGCGGGCCACTGGGCCGTGGTGTGAGGGGACGGCGGCCTGCGACTACGGCGCCAGGCATGAAGGAGGGTGGGAACTCACAGCGCGACGGGGAGGCGGTGTGTTGGGCAAGGGGGAGTAGCAGAAGCCGTCGGTGAGTCTGCGAGGGACTGCCTCGATATACACCCTCGAAGTACTTCAATGCGCTCGTTGCTGCGATGTATTTCTGTGAATGGATGTGGGGTGGGGAGGAAACGTTCGCCAACCGAAACAAGTGTCTACGCGGAATGTGACGGTTCCGAAGCAGAGATCTGCCGAAAACTGTGACGCCTCACAGGGGATGGGAAAGAAACGGAGAGTCTGATTCCTACATGGGCGACGAGGATCGGGTGAATCGCACTTGCCTTTCGATAGATCTGTGAGCGAAGGAAAAAGGAAGGAGCGACGGCTTCACTAACTTGACCCCGCCTACTTCCATTGCAGGGATGTTAAGTGCGGATTGCGGGGCCGCGGGGCAGGTATTTGGTACCTTCCCATTTCTAGTGATGGTGGGGGTTAAGGGCCGCGATAAGCTATCACAAGTACCTCAATACTTCACCATTGTGAACTTGGAGCAAAAGGAGACAGAAGCCTCTTCTCGCAGATCGATATCAGGTGTGCCTTGTCCTAATCCGCCCGTTCGCATCAGGTGAGACGACCGAATGTATCGATGAGGTGAGAGCTCGAGGTCAAAACGAGATCGCGACAAATGGCGAGCCGTGTTCGTCCCAGGTGGGCGGGGTCTTACTGCCCCGCCACCGACCAAAATTTCCGAGTGGGCATCACGCCAGCTTCGAGCGAGCTTTTAGGTCCCGTCAAGCGTTAGGAATCCCCATACGCGCACTGCTTCTTTCGGCGCGAAACATCAGGGGGAAGTACAGCTGGCCCATTGGCGCCGGCCCGAGAGAAACGTGCGGTTGTACCTGTCATACCACTTCCGCGGACCCGCCCGGCATAGGGAAATTCAATGGCATGTCAGGACGCGGCGTAACCGCGAACAACAGGAGCCGTCGACATTCTCTCTCCGGGAATGAAATGACAAATACTTGCGCCATATCGCTCGCCACTCCTCGAGGAGGCGTGGACAGCAGCTGCTGCTGCTCCACTTCGTCCTCGAGCCCGTAACACCTCAGGCCACCCGGGTGCCTCTGGCATCGCAGAGGCGGGCCCGAACGTGTGCGTAACACCCGGCCACCCTCAAATCTTGAAAGAGGGATAGACGCATGCTCTGCAACTCTGACATCCCGGCTTGGCCGGTACCTTGTTCTACGGGGCTCCTTAGCTTGCGCGGCTCTTGGACTACACCAGCGCTTATGACAGGCCCATCCCAACCCAAGTAAGTTACTCCCGTCCTCGTGTGTCCCCTCGCTATATCCATGGCTGGTCTTGGTGATACCCCTGCCGACAGAGTGCACTCCCCGAACCCCGCTTCCCTTCGTGTGCCAGAACTTCTTTCTGCATAGGGGTGAGGCAGAAGGATATACCAAGTACGAAACGGGCGTCAGGCATGCCCCACTCACGGAAGGAACATTTCTCTGTGACATGAGTCAAGGTCTGGGTCGCGGTTGCATTTCGTAACTTGTAAGTGCATCA
This sequence comes from Sordariomycetes sp. B11D1, assembly GCA_025503055.1. Classification (NCBI taxonomy): domain Eukaryota; kingdom Fungi; phylum Ascomycota; class Sordariomycetes; species Sordariomycetes sp. B11D1. Next base: position 316,871 of record JAMFQS010000017.1, read on the forward strand.
CCTGTCAAAAGTAGCTGCACTTTTCAGCTTCGCGCTTTCCGCGGCTGGCAGTCATGTCTCATATGCCACGAGTATGGGCCATTTGCTCCTTCCTGGACCTCTGGGAGGGACCAACCCCTTCGGCCTTAAGCCAACCAACCAAAACCCCTCAAACCACCCACACAGTCCAACGCTCTTCCCATCGAAGTCAACGGTGTCAGTGGGATCATGGCGGGTCCATCTCGGCTCTCTAAGGACAGATCAGGACGCCATTACAAAAAGAAAGTGTTCTTTCTCTCGTTATGCTCTCGAGGGCTTGGGTCCATTCCCTGTATCATACCCTAGCAACACAGACATCATGTTCGCCAATGGCGTTTGGCAAACCACTGATCGTACGTCCCCGTCATATACCCGACACAGTATCCGTTCCTTCCGCCCAGAACCCACCTCCTCGAATTCGGTCGACATAGTTCATACAGAAAGCGCATCTGTGCCCGCATATCTGCAACAGCTATCGCCTTTCTGCCTTGTTAATGCGGCCCATCGGTCGTACAACCCATGCTGCATGGCCAATAGGTCTCACCCCCACAGTCTGGCGGGCCAATGCACTCAAGTGGCTTGAATGTCCCTCGGCCCATCCAATAGCATCTCCCAAGCTGGCCACTGTTCACGACACCAGGGTAAGGTCTTCATCAATGGGTGCTCCGAGCAGCGGGGCGTCCCAACTTCGACGCATATTTCCCGGCGCGTTGACTTCCCGCATGGGGGCCGTCCTCTCCCGTGAGTCCTGTCGAGAGGCCGCTGTGCCGCAATACGAGCTGACACAATGGCCGGGACGGCGGCTCTACCCTCGACTGATGGTACATTCATGTACTGGCAAGCCGACCTGCTGCTACCCGCTACCGCCGGACCGCAGTCCGAATCGTACAATGTTTCCAACAATCCAACATGTGCAACCTCGGTAGCATTAGTGCCCAGGAGAACTGGCCTCGCCTTTCGGGTCTCATCGGGGCCGCATGGTGGTTTCCGGCGAGCCAGTCACCCACCATCAGCGAGCTGGATTTGTACCCCGCGAACCGACTTTCTATCGCTCGACTATATTGGTTCTGTGTAATATACCCTCCCGCAGGATTATACCAGCAGATGTGGTACGGTCGGTGAGAAGCTGTGTGGTGTCACACACTTCTCGAATCTTTACCGGCTCTGCGGGATGGAGCCCGGCCGCCTTGCATACCGTAGGTATACTGCGACCTCTCTATTATTATACCAAGCACCTGCCAATGCTGAGCCACACTCACACGACATCCGTGAGTTAACATCCTGTCAACAGGCGGTTGTGTAAGTTGTTGTGTGACTTAACTTTGCATCAGTATCGAGGTCTGGCCACGCTTTCCTTGTACCATAGCCCAAGAGCCGAGCAATGGGGTTGCTCTGCAGCTGACATGCCGTTTACTCAATATACAGAGCAAGGTTACTAAGATACCTCAAGGAGATATCTTATTCGCCGCCGCATGGGCCACAGCCGTGTCTCGCTACTTCCGCATCGGTAGTCACCATTTTGAAGGCCACGGCATGCACCTGGCCGTGCCAGATTCTTCCAGGTATCCTACCCCTTTCAATGGTGCCACTAGCGTCTCTATCTTCGGTTGCAGCGTTGTATTCGCCTGCGGCAGTGGTGAAGACTCTAGATCAGGTGCGTCAGCGAGTCCATGTTGCGACATGCCCTGCGATTCCTGTGTCTCACAGACCTGGCACAGAAGCCTGAATCCTGATCGGGGATTTATTTCCTCGCTCACACCGCCTGCGTGGCTCCATGTAAGTTATTGGGCGCTAGTTACCCCGTACAGGCACACATCGACGGACGGCATGGCCCGGGCGTGTCCGTACGCCGTTTTCTTTTGACAACAAAGAGGAACTCGTCTCACGGGTCCAGCTTCCGTGATTAGTTGCTTACCCAACAGGGTGCCCGGCGGACTTATCCGCGGCTACTTATATGACCGGGACGGGCGCGGCCTTGCTTCGCACCCGCACCACCCGTCAGTTGAGGTCACCGCTTCACAACGAGATCGCCAGTCTCGGCCAAGCTAAGGTTGAATTCAACAAAATATGAATCCGGAGTATGTTCTCTGGCGTGAGAACTCAGAGAAAAGCAGATGGAACATCAACACAGCCAAATAAGATCCATCAATGCACTATGAGAAGGGAGGAGAAGGGAGCCCACATCGCCGCCCGTCCTCAACCAGCTATTCCCTCCCCCTTTTCCAACCTGTGCTTAACATTGGTTCCGGACACAGGCACACGCATGGTACCGTCCCGCATGCTTCATGTACGACCAACCCTCCCGTCGACTGCAGCGGGGGTTTCAGCGTTAGAGAAGGGGGGCGGGACTTGGGGGGGTGGCACGTGCTGCGAGGGGCCACATCGGGATTTTTTGATAGGGCAGGGACGGTTAGAAGGCAGATTGGGAGGGTTCCATGCATCGAGAAGGTGGTGGCGGCATGATGGGCTCGGCGGGTGAGCTGACGAGGGGGCCCTCGTATCTGTTCTCCGCATGGTGTTATATCCGAAGGTATTATGGGGTTGTAGACGGGTTTGGTGTGGGTATAAAACGAGTATCCGGGCATTAGAATTATCTATGGTCTGTACATCTATCACTGACAAGAAATCTGCAAAGTGGTATAAACGTCATGGCAGAAAAGCAAAAAGCGTAAGACGTGATCAAAAACAAAGAACGTGGAGGGTATCAGCTCTGTTCTATGGGGCAGGATGCAACGGCAGACTCGGTATAGGGCTGGAAAAATGCAGACGACGAAAACAAAAACCAGCGCGGACATGCTTGTGCCAGAGGCGGGTGCGCCAAGGCGTGGTGTAAGCCAGTGTTCCCCCTCCATATGCACCCGAGTCTTGTCGGGTGTATTCTTTCGATGTTGGTGTTGGTGTTGGCCGGGTAGTTGACGACCGGATATCGCCCGCCTATTGTTGTTCGCAAGGTGAGAAGCGAGGGGGTCGGCGGCCTCTGCATATACGCTCCCCCGGACACAGAACCTCGGCTTTCGGGCCGGGAAGCGAGGCCGATCCCGGTCGTCGCCGTTAGAGGAACTGCAGACGGATGATGGAGAACAGCATATTCTGCAGCACATGCAGAGTAACCGCCGCGCTGGCCGGCAACAACTCGGGCCAGACGGCCAAATCCAGCTTTCCCTCCAGATCAACATTGACGCCGTAGAACCACCGGATCAGGAGCCGTACCGCCACGGCCGCCGCCAGCTCGCACGCCCACGTGACGGACGAGGCGTAGAACGTGAGGTTGAAATCGTAGGGCTCACCCGCGCCGTCGAAGGCGAAGTAGGGGTACACGTCCTTGTTGGCGCCGAAGTGGAGGACGAGGACTGCGCCGAGGAAGGTCGTCATGGAGGCGTTCTCCGCGATGAAGCGGATGAAGACGTTGCGGGCGCAGAGCTTTTGGTAGGAGGGGTACGTTAGGGTCGTGAGGCGGAGGGCGGAGAGGATGCGGTGGAAGAAGGGGGACATTAGGGTTGGCATTATTATGATGAGGCCTGAGGAAGAGAGGAGCTGGAGGAGGATGAACTGTTGGGGGGAGCGGAGGCGGGCGTATAGGGCGCGCACGTAGGTCTGGTATGTGAGCATGAAGTATCTGCGGCGTGTTAGCAGGGGTTCGTCCGGGATGGTTGGGAGTGAGGGTCGGGAGAGACGAACAGCTTGAAGACCCAGGCTAGGGGGTAGCTCCCCACGCGCTGCCCCTCGCGGATCCCGAGGATCCACCCCGTCAGCCCGTCGAGGATGTGGATCGTCACCACCCAGCTGTAGACGTACACGACCGTCTCGAAACTGTTGTGCGGCAGGGTGCGCAGGTATATCTCGGCGTAGGCCTCCCCGATAACGTACGCCGTCAGCGCCACGAACAGCACGAGGCAGAACCAGATGAAGCGGACGAAGCTGGCGGGAAGCCAGTCGCGCTCGATCACGCGGCGCCGAGGGGGCGGCTCCGGGACCTGGAGGAGGAGGTCCGGGTCGAAGGAGTCGGGCTGGAGGGCTGGGCGCCGGCGCTCGCGCTGGGAGAAGGTGTCGGCGTCGCCGGTCCACCACGAGGTGGTGAAGATGCGTTGGGTCTCGGAGAGGGAGTTGCGGAGGCTGATGTGGCGCTCGTTTTTCATGAGGATGAGGAAGGCGATGGCGACGGGCATGGCCATTATGATGAAGGTCCAGCATATCCATGACGTGTTGTGGATGGTGAGGAACCGCGTCTCTGGGCTGAGGTATATGGGTATGGGCCCAAGGGTGCCTGCGAGAGCTATGAGGCACACAGTGACGGGGAAGCCCAGGGACTGGGGCCACCTAAAGACGGGGTCGTGTTAGGTCCTCTGATCTCGAGGCGGGGGCCGATAGCCAGGTACGCACCAGTTCAGGCTGTAGAGGTTGAAGACCTTGGTTATCCACACCAGGGCTATGAGGTTATACAGGCCGTAGAAGAAGAAGAGAAAGAACCAAAAGTTGACCCTGACCCGCGCGGCACCGTGGCCGGGTACCTTCTCGGAGTCGGGGTCGTCGGGAACGCCGTCACCATCATCATCTGGGAGAGGATACTGCGGGAATGGGACCGCGCACCACACCACAGCCTACCGAAGGAAGCAACCAGTCAGCATCTCCCGCCCACCCGGCATGACACGGGCTCCCTCACGGGGTTGCTTACCAGTGACGCCGGCAACAGGACCAAAGCGGCGTACCGACTCCACCAAACGTCCACCACCCTCCTCACAGCCCCCTGCCTCGGCTCGACCCACAGATCAAAGACCCTCCTCGCGCCCTTCCTCCACCACATCCCCAGCCGACTATGCCCCTCCATCTCCAGCATCTCATCCTCGAGCTCCGAATCATGGTCGTTCGCCCCGTCCCCCAACTCAAGCACCGACCCGTACCCGACGTGCACGCTCCCGCGATTCGACGATAGAAGGCCCGGCTGGCTCGGCCGACTCCGCGCGAGGCCCGGCCTCGGCGGGACGGCGCGGAAGCGGCCCAGTAGCGGGGAGGTGTCCGGGTTGAAGCGCCGGGACTCGCGGCCCTGCGTGAACTGGAAGACGGCGGGCATGGCGGTGTTGCGGGCGGCATCTGGGGCCTGGCGCCGCGCGCGGGAAGAGACGGCGGGCGAGAAGCGGCGCGCTGGATAGACGGACGGATGCGGGCCTCGGATTCGCGCCGAGGGGCGGGGTGGTTGGGGTCGCCCGGGTTCCTGGCTTTTAGAGCGGATGCGGGTTGGGGACGGATGACGCGCCTGCGTGTGCCCAAGATCACGCGTGGGGGCCGGAATGCACGGGCTCTGGACCCTGGAACGGGGACCCTGCACGGCAGGGTGGGGACGCGCCGGAGGGGGAATGCTCCCAGCGGCCTGGCGTGCTAGCGCGTTGGTGGCGCCGGTGACGGGGCGCGGCGGGCACTGGCACGTGGCGTCTAGGGGCCGTGTGACCCTGGGGATCCGGTGGTCTCAGCGCCCATGGTGCTCTCATGGCGACCGTCGTCTCCCGGGTAGACCCGAGATGGCAACTTTTGTCCCGTAAGACTCCCACGGGAATTTTGGACGCGACGGCCTTGCGCGGGCCTTTTTTTTTTTTTTTTTTTTTTTTTTTTTTTATTCAGACGTGCGATTAGAGGCACGTTGCTCCCTGCTCCTTTGCAACCCCCATGACGCCTGCATGCCGATCCGGCGCATCAGAGCGGCCTCTGAGCACGAGACTTGGGGCACGCGCATCGAACAAGTGGTCGAGAAGAAGAAACGCTACGCCGCTAATCCTGACTTGGGCAACCTCTATTCTCCCACACCACGGCATTCCCCGCCTCTAGCCTCCCAGGAGCACCAAGCCGGCGAGATCGAGCCAGGTCGTATCCAGACTTACACGAAGCCCGAGCGGCCCTCGTTCTTCCAGTAGGACACCTCGCAGTGACACGGGCACCCCTCCCTGGAATGTACAGGTAGGCCTGTGTTTTGTGGGGCGGACAGCCCAGTCCGCCGGGGAGACGAGGCCCACGCGAGTGGCTATGACTACTACGACCTGGCATCCGACTTGCAAGAAGGTTGAGCCGTAGGTCCGGCGGCAGACCACCGCCCCCTGGCGGAATGACAAAGGCGCTCGTGTAAGTCAGTCAAGTCTCACCCGCGAACCATCAGGGCACGTTATTACTCGATGCCGCCCTTGATATTCATCCTGACGCCCCCTCCATCCACCCCCAACCAGAAAAAAAAAAAAAAAAAAGAAGATACCCCAAAAAAAGAAGCGTACATGTATGCGTAGAAGCCTCCCCTCCACTCACCCATCAATGGGACACCGGTACTCCCCGTGGGCCCCCCCCTCCCCCGCCTGCAGCGCGTCGATGCACTTCCGGTGGTATATATGCCTACAGGCAAGCAGCACCAACTGATCCAGCGGCGCCCTCGCCTCCGCCGCCCCCTCTTCTTCCTGCACTTCCACGGCCCCCACCTCGGCCGGCGCCTTCCCCTTGCCTTTCCCCCCATCCTCACTCCTCCCAGCCTCAGCAACGCTCCTCCTCCTCCTCCTCCTCTTCTGCTCCTTAGCTCTCTTCTCCTCCCAGGCGTCAATAACCGCAACCCCTACACCAGGCCCCCAGATCCTCCCCCCGCACCCTTCGCACGTCGACCCCCTAGGCCTCCACCCCCTCTGCCGCAACTCCGCCGACCTATTCACACTCACGAAAAGGCTCCGGTCCAGAAGCCTGTTTGACAGCTGCAGGATCGACTGCTCGTAAGCATAGGCAGAGAAGATGGACGAGAGCACTGCGCGCAGGTCTGCGAGGCTCGGAGAGGACTCCGCGGCGTGGGAGAGGAAGGCGCGGAGTATCCTTAGAAAGGAGAGGTTTGTCGCTGGCGCAATACGCGCGGCCGGGGAGGCTGGGGTGGAGGTCCTAGTTAAGAGGGCCGTGAAGGTGTGCTGGACCAGTGAGCGGAGGAGGCTGCGCAGCTTCTCGCCGTCGAGCGGCCCCTCGCCCGTCTCCGACTCTGCCGTCGCCGGCCGGCCGTCTGCCGTCGTGATGGAGGCCGTCAGCCGCCGCGTGATCTGCACCGTAGCCTCTATGAGCGAAAGCCATAGCTCCTCGTCCGGAGACAGCGTCTCGGGCCCGGCCTTCTGCTGCTTCTGCACTCTGTTGACCTGCTTCGACTTGCCGTGTGCCTGGCAAAGCCAGATCCCCACGTGGACGTACTTCTGCATCGCCTTGAGCAGCTCCTCGGCCGACCACTGGAGCCCCGTCTCGCCGACTCCCCCAAGGAGCCCCTGCAGCGCCGACTCGAGCGTCTCGAGATGCCCAACCAGCCGGTCCATGGCGCCCCGGACCATGCCTCCATGTGCCATCAGCATCACAGCCGCGTCAATGACGCCTGTCTCCTCCATCGTAGGAAGCAGCTTATCCAGTCGCAAATTCCGCGACTGCACAGCCGCGACGTACTCCGCCACGTGCGCCGCGTCGAACCGGCACATCAGCCGGACGTACCGCTCCACGAGGTCCCGGTCCGCCGCTGCGTACGCTTCCGCGTCCCGGCCCTCCGGCTCCAGCAGGGACCTGAGGTATTGGTACTGCAGCTCAGGCGTGTCATCCGCCGAGTCGACGACCTCGTGGTGGAACCCCGCGCTCTGCGACTCCAACGCCGTCGCCGCCTTCGCGGGGTCCAGCCCAACGAGCTGCCTTGAGTTCGCGCTCACCACCTCGAGCACTTGCTGTACTTGACGCGGCGTAAGCCCACTGTGCGACCTCAGGCAGTCGGATATACACTCAAACACCGTGGCCTTGTCGCGCGGGTCCTCAAAGTACGCCTGCACCAGCTTCCCGTACTGCCTTTCTACCTTGTAAACCCTCTTCAAGATCCGGTAGAAGCCCGCTCTCTTGAACAGAGGCATCAGCGCCTCGAGGTCCGGCGGCTGGTACACGGAGAGGAGGTACTCGGCGCTCAGCTGCGCGTCGTCGGCGAGCTCATCTCCCGGGTAGTTGCAAAGGCCCAGGAGCACCCGAGTGAGCGTTGATCCGGGGAAGAGGAGGTACTGCGGGAACTTTGGGAGGTTCCGCGCGATGAACATGTCGAGGTAGATGGTGTCAAAGGGCGAGTAGTCCGTCGCGTTCATGATCTCGAGGAGGATGGACACGACGTACTGCCTGTCAACCGTCTGGCCGAAGATCTGCTCTTCCGGGAGGTCGCGGGTGGAGTCGCCGTTCGCCTTCTTTTCTGGCGCTTCGTTCAGGAACGAGTCCTCGAAGGCTTCGTTGAGGGCGCTCAGGAAGCTCGGCGCGTCAAATTTGAGGATGAGACGGAGGTAGGGAAAGGAGGGCTCGACGTGGTTAGATGGCCTCGTGAGAAACTCTTTGCCACCCTCCTTTGGCCAGGTTATGCTGTTACCAGAGAATAAGAACCAGTATATCTCGGCGCAGGCTCTTGTTGACGCTTCTTCGCTCATGGCCTCCCCGGTCGGGTACACCCGCCCGGTCAGGCTGTACGACAAGTACGGGAATATCTTGACCGCGTTGACCCCGATCGCCTCATCGTTCACGACGTTCCCAGATGATATGAACTCTCCGTTGTCTAACAGCGGGACGATGAGGGAGAGAAGGTCGATCAAGGGTGTGACGTAGTCGCCCATGGCCTGGTTCCAGACATAGATGAGAGCGTCGTAGAGCCCGTGCTGCTTACACAGCGCCGTTACCTGATCCAAGTCGAGCGTTGCGGTCTCCATGTGGCAGATCATCTCCTCGAGGCGGCTCTCCCAGCCCTGAGAGACGTAGTGGGATACCATGGCCTTGATGACCGTCGGGGGCACGATCGTTATGCTGCCGTCGAGGATATACGGCTCTAACGCCTCGAGGAAGATGCCCTCTGCACCCCCTTCCTCAAACCACTCGTACATGTCGTCAAAGACAAAGTCGACATTGTCAATACTCTGGCTCGCGACAAAGCAGGCGTCGGTAAGGCGCTCTATCCGCTCGTCGCCATCGCTCGACTCGTTCTGCTCGCGCTGACCAAAGTAGTAGCGCAGCGAGGCGCTCATGACCTCAATCACCTTGTCCTTGACCATCGCGTGCCTTAGCCCGGCATCCTCGGGGAGACCGACGGTCAGTTTGTCAGCGTCGCCAGTGTAATACGACGTCGCGAGCTGAATGGCGCCAACGTGGTCGCCGTGCTCTATTAGCGCGAGCAGCCGGTCGGACCAGTTCGAGAGGGTCCCGATAGAAACCTCGTCAAACCCGAGCAGGAAAAGCCGACTCTTGTAAGCCTTGACGCTCATGTAAAAGGCGTCTGCCACGACACCGTGCATCGAAATGTCCTCCTCGTCCAATTGCTCAACGAGCGCATGGAGCTGCCTGGAGAACCGATCTGCGTGATATATGTGTTTGTGAATCAGGTCGAAGCCGTCCGTCACCCGCATGCTCCGGTCCTCGAGGACGATAAGCCGCTGTGTTATCGTAAGGACAGTCAGGACCGAGCGGCTCAACCATTGTACGGCCACGATGGCCTCTTCGCAGGTCCACCTGCTACGTGCCCTGAACCTGAGGGTAGGTGGCTTGTTCGGATCCTCCGCGGGTACCTCCTCGACGTCGAGCACGGTCAGGACGTTGGACCAGCAGTACACTAGCTTGACCTTTGAGATGTCGCTCCCGGTGACTGGGTCGGGGACCTTTAGCTTTACTGCCGGGAACCAAGCCAGACACCCGCTCATGGCGCTGTGAGGGGCTACCTCCTTGGGCCTGGAGGATTTGTGTTGGGTCTGTGCCGTTGGCGTTGTCGACACGATGACCAGGAGATACGGAGTAAGCATCGCCGTGAGACCCATCGTGTCCGTCGTCCGATCAACATTCCCAAGAGGTAGGGATGAAAGCGCCAGGACTGTGCTGGGTTTTAGGACTTTCCCAGGTGGCAGTGGCGCGTTTGGGTATCGGCCCAGAATTCGAGTCGTTTTCACCGTTCGGCCCAATGACCCCGTCCCTCTCGTCGCGAGGTGGGCAAAGGCCATGCCCCGGTCGTCCGCGGATACCAAAGCCGTGCGCCGCGTTCCTAAGAACCCGAGGTGTGTTACAAGCACGTCAGGTACGTGTCCATCCACTGTCCGGTTCTGCATTTGCGATGCGTCGAGGTGTGGGATGTCGAGGAACGGCCTAGATGATCGAGTGGTATCCCAGATGAATATAGTCCCGTTCCTGTGGCCGCTCGCTATAGCCGTGTGGTCCGCCGATATGGCAAGAGACACAACAGGTCCGCAATCCACAGCTATACACAGTCAGCTCAGGTCCCAACCTCAGCACACACGGCTCGTCTCACCTTTTGTCCCAGGCCCAATGATGAGCTTCAAATTCTGGTTATAATCGAATATCAATATTATCCCCTTCGTAGTCCCCAGCACAATCATCGACGCAATCGCGAAGCAAGTCGGCGAGCCAAAGTTCCTCCGCCCGGACTCGGAGAAAACCTGCCCGCCGAGCTTCTTCAGCTTCGTCCACCTCACCACCTCCCACGGCGGGCTCGAGGCCTCAGCCTCGACCTGGTCGGGGAGGAACTGCGAGCTGAGAGACATGTTGCGGCTGTGGCTGTGCATGAAAGCCGGGGACGAGGCCCGGGACACGCTAGAGCCCGGGCTGGCGGCGGATATGCGCGACTGGAAGCGGCGGTCGAAGGGGCGGAGGGAGGGGATCGGGGAGTTGAGGCCGGAGCGGGAGGCTATGGACGGGAGGACGCTGCTTCCGGGGGATGAGAAGCTGGATCCCTACGGAAAGGATGTTAGTATGTCTGCGGCCCCTCCAGTTGGCCGGGTTCCGTACCTGCATCGATGCCGCGTCGTCCGGAATGGATAACGCCGAGCCCATGGGGCTGTCGGCCCTCCTGGGCGCATTGTCCACGGACGACCCATCCTCCGAAAACTGATCCCGTTGCTCCCGAAGTATCTCGCGGTATCTGTTAGGTACGGAGCTGTTGCCGAGAGACAAGGTGGTGTCGCGCCCCTCATCTCCCAGCCCGCCGGCCGTGCCGTTAGTTGGGGGAGCTCCCTCGCCGGAGCCCCCTACCGAAGACGCATCCTCCACATCATCCATAGCTCCCTCCCCCCCATCCCGATTCTCCTTCGAAGGGTTGTTCATCGGACAGTTCGTGTCCCGACCATTGCGCTGAATGGTCCGACAACTCGCGAGGGGCGGAGCTCAGAGCTTCGAGGTCGGGTCGGGCATGCGAGAGCAGGCGCGGAGAGCAGGGATTGGGTCGTGGTTACGGCGGAATGGGTTCTATAGCACGGTAGGTCGCCTTCGTGTGGAGCTCGTCATCTGTTGCACCTTTCGTGCCCCGAGTTGTTGGTTCGGCCGGATGGTGCAGCCTGCTACGCAAGCAGCTCGCCAAGCCAGGCACTATCGCAGGACCCGGTCCACTGAGTGACATATCCTGGTACACGCCTCCAGCCACTTCCTCCGGAGCCAGGCACTTGCAGATCTACCGAGACTTAACCGGCGCATCAAGCTCCTCCAACCGACCTCGCATGAACTGGACCTCAACACCAGCAAACTCTCACACCCGTGATTTAAGAGGAGATATCACAAAATGCCACCAATCGGCCCACAGATGCCGCCGCATCTCGCCAAGCGCAAGCGCACGCCAGAGGACGACGACCGCGCTCCGTCACCCCCAAACAAGGTGTCCAAGGCGGCCAATCCGAACGAGATCGACCTGGATGCCAGCTCCGACGACGATGCGTTCGGACCCAGCGCGCCGGCGCCGGCGCCGGCGCGAAGCTCGCCGAAGCCGTCGCAGCCATCTATAGGGCCCACGGTGCCTACCGCTCCCTCAAAGAATACAGACGAGATACATCTCTCGGACTCGGACTCAGACACTGGCTCTGCGCCGTTTATGGGGCCTAGCATGCCCCAATCAGGGTCGGAACCCTCGATAGGCCCCACGATGCCCCCGGCGCCCTCGAAGAATATGGACGAGATAGACCTCTTAGACTCTGACTCGGACACCGGCCCCGCTCCAGCAATGGGACCTAGCGCCCCCCAACCCGAACAGCCTAAACCCGCGAGGAAACCAATGGGCCCCTCCATGCCACCCTCCGACAACCCAGCGCCGCCAAGACGAACCTACGGCCCCTCCCTCCCCAACCCCTCCGAAAGCCCCCCATCACCCTCCGACTCCGACTCCGACTCCGACTACGGCCCCGCCCTCCCCTCCGCCTCCCGCCGCCCCGCCCAACCCCTCCCCGACGCCGCTCCCCCAGCCCCTACCAAGCGCGACGACTGGATGCTCGCGCCCCCCTCCGCAAGCACAACCCGCACCCAAGACCCCACGAAACTCAAGAACCGCACCTTCCGCTCCGGGCCCGGCGCCTCGGCCCCGCCGTCCTCGGGCGTCCCCTCCATCTGGACCGAGACGCCCCAGGAGAAGCTCGAGCGCCTGCAGAACGCGGTGCTAGGCCGGGACTCGGACCCGAAGCCCGCCGCTTCCTCCGCGATCTCGAAGGAGGAGGAGGAGAAGAGGAGGAGGGTGGAGGAATACACTACCCAGACGCGGGGGAGGTCGCTTTACGAGGAGAGGAAGGAGGCGAGGAAGGCGGGGAGGGGGAGGGTGGGGGAGGGGAAGGAGGAGGAGGAGGATGATCCTAGCAAGAGGCCTTTTGATCGGGAGAAGGATATGGCGCTGGGGGGGCGGCTGGGGGCGGCGCAGAAGAGGGAGTTCATGGGGAAGGCGGCAGGGTTTGGGGATCGGTTCTCGAAGGGGTCGTACCTTTGAGGCGGCATGTTGAGACTGCGTGGCTGAGTGTTGGTGTGTCCCCTGTGGACCGATGGGGAAGTAGCTCGCGCGTACGTGGAGGGGCTTGGATTGGTACATCATGAATGAACGCCACGTACAAGTGAACTCGGCATTCAGCTGCAGGCCGGATCTCGTTTTGTCACTCTTCATGCACAGGCCCAACGAGCATATGCACAACGTCACAGCATATAAAGGGTCATAGGCATACGCATATCCATACCTCTTATGTACCAATAACCACCAACGCCACCCAATCCGTTCCCACCATCTCACCATCCTCCCAAGGCCATAAAGCAAATACGCCGGCAAAGATACCGAAAAGCAAGGGATATATGCAGTGTCAGAAAATCACATACCAACACCGAACGTCAGCGCAGAATTCATGTACGGCAATGTCTCACAGAAGGGCGCGTCCGAGTGTATAGAAAGGTCCGTTGCCGTATGTTTCTTCTGCTATAAACCTTCCTTCCTTAATCCCACCTCCTACTCGTTGTTCCTCCGTCTCCCAAAGGCTCCCGGCGTTACCAGCTATGAAATAAACCCTGTTCTCTACCAGCTTCAAGAAAAAGAAAAAAAAACAATGTGAGGGGCAAGTGACAAAACTCAAGGGGCCAGAATGCTCCAAAACTCCGTGCATGGCGTGAGGTATATACAAGGCCGAATGAATGCTTCAAACCAAGGCAAAAGAGGAAAAGGGTGTCGTGACATCCAAGCTAGAAGCCCAGATCATGTGGTATCGATGGCTTTGTTTTTTCAGGTGTACTCGTTCCCGAGTCAAGGGGATATGTGCATAGATACAATGCTAAACAATAGAGCCAGCTAGGTAGCGGGGGCCTGCCCTCGCGCCTCGAGTTGCGAGGGAGTAGGGTCCTCAGCGCCAGTGGCTGGGGCCGGGGCCGCTGCCGCCCTGTCCTGGTTATTCCTATTCCTCCGCAACTGGGGCAGCCGTATCTGGGAGAATATCGAGCGGTTGCCCGTTTGGGCTTCTTCGGTTTGCTGAGAGGCGACCCTAGCGGGCCTCGTGGGCCGGTTCTGCCCTGGTAGCGTGGGCTGGCGACCCTGCCTGCGGCGGTCCCTCGGCCTGGTATCGCCCCGGTTGGACGGTCCAAGGCCAGACGAGAATAAGCGCATGCCCTGGCCCCTCAGGTTATACCACGCCGGCGGAGGCGCATTCGGCATGTTCCCCCGGGTGTTGGAGCGGCCCACGCCACCCTCGATCGGGTTTCCGTTGGCATCGACAGCCTGAGGGCGCGGCTTGGGGATGTAGTAGTCGGCCTTGCAGAGTGGGCAGCATGCTCGTCGACTAGTGAGCCACGGGTCCACGCAGACGGCATGGAACGCATGACCACAGGTGAGGCCGCGGACGTCGTCGTCGTCCTCGAGGGTATCGATGCAGATGGCGCAAGTGTCACCGCTGGTGCCGATACATTCGGGCGGAAGTGCCGCGTTGATATGCTCGTCATCTTCGTCGTCGCTCATGTCGTGGTCGGGATGATCGGCGCTCGATCGCCGGCCAGGCTCAGCCGCGGAGCCCTGGCCCGCCGCGGGCGTCATCTGGATGTTGAGGTCCTTCTCCTCGGACGAGCCGGTCGGGCCGTCCTGCGGCGGTGCCTGGTCGGTAGGCTGGGACCCATCGTCGTTCCGCGCGGGGTTCCTCATGGACTGCTGGTCAACAGACTCCCGCTCCTTGGACGGCACAACACCCTCGACGGAGCGAACGCTATTCGGCCTGCTCGACATGTCGATACCGCCCGCGGTTGGCAAGCCCTCGCTCTGTCTCTGCGAGACCCAGTTCTTGTACTTCATCATTGGGAACTTCTCGTTGACCTCGTCCATGGTCATCAACTTCTTCTCGCGGCGTCGCCTGTGCGGTCGGGGCATGTTCTCGAGCGTGATCGGTTCCCCGTCCTCCGCCATTCGCATCTGGCGGTTCCGGGCGTTGTATCGGAAGCAGTATTTCACACCAACAATGATCCTAGGCCTCGTTAGTGGGGAGTTCGGAAGGACCAAACGATCACGCGACGACCACCGGCGAGCATTTCCAAGAAAAATAAAGATAAAACGACCTATAGACTGCGGTAAACTGGGCGATTCTCACCATAGGTTTGTAAAGACCACACCGAAACCCAAGGCGACAAAGAAAAGCAGAGGTGACGTCCCACCTCCGCCATCATCATCATTGTTGTCTTTAGAGTCCGATGTCTGAGTCGGCGTCGAGGACGAAGTCGGCGAGCTTGTCGCCGACGACGAAGAGGAGCTGGACGAGTCGGGAGGGGGTATAGGCGGGCCTTGCCGGATCTGGAGTTCGACGGCTCTCGCGAGGACGACGGTAGCCTGGGTGAGGAGTAGTTGTAGCACTCCCATCTTGCACGTCGTTCGAGCCTGCCGGGAGGTGGTGACGACGGGGAGGGAGAGGAGGCGGCGTCCACTACCACGAGGGCGTGGTCATCGAGAGGTGGTGAGACGTGAAACTCGACTTCGGGGAATGGATTCGTAAGCGAGTTCTAGAACCTTGCCGCGGGCGCCAGCGCACGGCGCATCGAAAGTGCGATGCCGAGGGAAGTTTAATCGATCCGATCGGCCTCTTCCATACGAAACAACCCTCCGATAGCCGACGGCCGTGTTTTCTCGGAAGATCCTGAGGAAATCAATCCGCAGGAGGAGATAAGAGGCGAATTTGGTAGGAGGGAAAGGGCGGCGGTTGCAGTGACGGAGGTGAGGGAGTGATGGAAGGTGTGGAGGGTGGGAAGGAGGGACGAGGATTATGTGGAACAAGGCATGTCGGACGTTACGGAGCGCTGGAAGGCAAAAGAGAGGGCGGGTAAAAAACAAGGGAAAAGAGGGATGAGCAGGGGGGTGTGGGGAGCGGGCCAGGTAGGGAGGACCATTCCACACTGTGCCGACCAACCCTGGCGACGCAATCCCTGAGGCCCGGGCTCCAGGTGTGGGTGGGATCCATCATCCAACTATCGAAACAGGAAGGATGTGGCACTGTACTTGGGCGGAGGGCCGGGATGGGGAGTCGCATGGGTGGCACGGCCGGGCTTCGGAAGTCTGTTTTTTTTCTTTGCTATTTCGGGGCTGACGGGGGCTGGGGCTCGACCGAGTTTGAGTTTATCACCACGGGATCGCTGTTTCGCTGTCGTGGTGCCGGAGTTGGTCTAGTCGGGCTTGTAAGTGATTCAGCTCGCCGGCGAGCTTGGCGCTGGGTCCCGCCTATCTGGATGGGAATCCTGCTAGCAGATTCTCGGAGATCTAACTGATCTTGCGCTAATTCCTGGCAATCTGATGCTTGTTTGACGAGGCGGCCATGGCTGAGCTCCGCCACGTCCGGACGCCAGCGGTCAAGCTCATGCCGCTCATGATCATGCCGTACAACGGGTTATAGAGCATCACAATATCCATGATACAACGCGTTATTTCCACCATCAGAGGCCTGCCGTCGCTCACATCCCTGGTTCCATTCCCAGCTGAGAGCTTGGACCTGTTTCGGGTTTACCTCTTTATTGGTCTCGATCAACACACTCACCGCCGGAGATCCCCAAACCCTCGAAGGATTAAACTAAGACCACTACCACTCCATAATCCAGACCCCAGCCGCTTTTATTCAAGTCGGACTGCACAAATCGTTCCATGGAGAAAAAAAAAAAGAAAAAAAAAAAGGCACAGATGCAGGTCCAGCTCACCGTCGCGACGACCCCCTCTGCGGCCCAAAGCGGACAATCCCACTCCGTGCCCAAACCATTGAAATGCGAGGTCCGTATTCCCGCAGCGACCCACACAGGTTCGCAAGGTCTGGGGAACCAGTTCCCAGGCCATTGGCGGGGCGGGGCGCCTCTGTTCTGCTGTCATCCCTGCCTTTGCTGCCCGCGCCAATCGACCGACGCCTCCATTGCTCTCTTGACGTACGTGGTGCATCTGTAGTCGCGCAGCATGTCGACGATCCGTCCATTTCTCTTGTTTATTTCCTTTTTCTGTTTGTTTTTTAAAATGCATCATTCCGGCTTCATGAGCCGTTCCTCGCGCCGATTAACATAAGCTCCCTGCGACAGGATTCAAACTCGATGCGAATCCCGTCACATAGGAAAGCCCGTGCATGAGGGGGGGTTCCTTCCGCAGCATTCCACCACTCAGGTCCCGTCCTCTCTGCGGGGCCAGCTGGCACGGGGTAAGATGCCCACCCGCGGGAACCCAAGCCTGGGCCAAGCCACACGGTCGAGACCCAAGGGGGACATCTCCCCGCGTGTCGCGAACCCTGGTCCCAGAGTGACACAAACGGGATAAAGAAAACGAGCAGGAGCACGGGGGCGATCCGGTCCTTTATTATTTATGATCTCTCTTTGCCTTGTGTCGCTTTCACGTATGCGTGTATTTGCGTAGCTCCCTGCCTCGTGGGGCTCGTGTTGCCGGCGATAAGAGCCCGGCGTGCGACGTTGTCCCTCGCGAGGCTTGCTCCCTTGCGTGGGATCTATTCCCGGGGGCAGGGCCGGATTCTTGAGCGGTATATTGATCCCGGATGGCGCCGAGGGTGTGTCAGGTTGCGCACATGCAAATATGGCGCAAGGACGCCCCAAAACATACTGCATCGTCATGACCAAGTCGTTGACGGTCAATCGGTCTCAACAAGCGTCACGTGTCGCCAGCTGCTGAGTTTGATCGGGGCTAGCATGCAACGCCCAACCAGGAACAGGGGCAAGGGCTACCCATGTCGAGCAGGCGTCGCGGTTGAGAGCTCATGCCAACCCCAGGATCTATCACATCCCCAAACACCGCGTCACACCCCGATTTCCCCAGTCCCCGGGCCCGATCTCCGAAGCCTGCCGGACCAGCGGCGCCAGCCACCAGTGGGAAAACAACCAGCCTTCACACGCACGGTGCGGCTGACGCTCCCGCCGATCACGATCCGTCTCCAGCCCTCCGACTCAGCTGTCGGCCATCTGTCCAGGACCCCAGCTGCGCGATTTCATGACAAGGGACACCATCTGACAAGCTAGCGCGACCCAACCTTCCCGATTGAAGCTTCAAGCCGCACTTTCGCGCCAAAACACTAGCCAGCCATGCCCGCCATCCCCACGCTAAAACGACCAACCACCGCGTTTCAGCGGGCCCCCGACACAAAGAATTGTTAGTATCGGCTCTAAGTGGGCCGCCACTCAAAGTCGCCACCCGGTGGGCTTCTAGTACAGGCGCGACTCGGTTTTAGCTCATCGCACTAGCAGACTTTAACAAGCCTCGTGGCTTTCTGCGGGTGGGTGCATGTAAGCCCGGGGGCCATTCTGAACGGGCGTGGCTCCCCCGCCGGTTCCGGGCGGTTAGCCTCGATGGGCGCACCCTGATACGAACGCGACGTCAGTGGATGGACTCTATCTCGACTTGTTTCGCGTGTGTGTTTTTTTTGTTGGCTGATTTGCGCTATGGGAGACCCTGGATCTGCGAGTGTGACAAGCAGTGGGATGTAGCGGTCGCGAGGGTTTCTCCAGCTGCGAGATGATCTGCGCCGGGCGATGCTGCCATACCGTGCGCCCCACTTGCTCTGGTTGGAGCTGGAGATCAGCCGCGACGCGATGGAAACGTCTGCGAGAGATACTTTGGTACATCCATCCCCATCTCCCCACAGCGCTGCGAAGGTTGCTTCTCATATCTTTGCTTGGGGGGGGGGGCGGGGGGGGCGGGGCGGGGGGGGCGGGGGGGCCGGGGTGGCGGGC